>JARWLC010000007.1:90337648-90707648 GCA_033318265.1 Phyllotis vaccarum
CCTCGACTGCAGATGAGTAATTATTCAATGTCTAGTCAATGTCTTAAAAACAGTTTTATCCATTTTCCTGTAAAGACAAAATTGAGACCCTGCCCCAGGTTTGTTAAGAGTATTTTCTTTAATTTTGCTAAACACAAATAGACTAGATATTATAACTGTAATTCTTGCTTGATAGCTATTTTGTTATTTGTAATTCTGCTATGTTAAAATTGAAACCTTTCTTTTTGATTAGATAGAAAGGAGGAGGTGATGTAGGAATGCCTTTCTGTATGCTGTGAATCTCAATCTTTAAATAAAGGAGCTGTTTTGGCCCTTGACAGGCACCGTAGAAAAGGTAGGTAGAGAAATCAGAATATGTAGGAAAGGAAGGGCAGAGTCAGTAGCAGATCGAGCAAGCTGCCCAAGGAGCAACATGTAAGGAACACAGGTGAGCCATGGGCCACGTGGCAGACAGATTAATAGAAATGGGTTGATTTAAGATGTAAGAGCTAGCTATCAATGTGCCTGAGCCATAGGCCAAACAGCATAAAGTTAATATAAGCATCTGAGTCATTTCTAAAGGCCTGAGCAGCAGCAGCAGCTCCTGGCTAAGGGGTCTGGTGCAGCAGGGTCTGGGCCTCTGGCCGCCCAGAACCAAGAAACCTCATTGCAACAGTGGTTCCTTCAGGGAAAGGAACTAAACCCTCAAAAGGTAGCCAATTGTCAAATGGCATGGGAGTTTGTGGAGCCTTTTGAAGTAGGATCAGAGTATGTTCCTAGTTCTGACAACTTGGAGCCCACTCCCTACAGAGGAACACCTAATCCAGCCTTTATACTGAGATGAGAGACTCGGATGTACCTCAAATGGATATGTCAGACTGAACTGACCCACCTTGGGATTCGGTATGGATTGGGTAATGGATGGGGGAATGGGGTGGGAAGAGGCTTAGGGAGGACTAGGATTGTACTGGGAGGAGGGAAGGGAAGGAGTGCAATGGTAGATATTGGGGAAAAAAACTTTTTAAATAAGTAAAAAGAAATGAAAAAAATGGAAAAAAAATCACACTTCCAAATGCCAAACATAACAGTAATCTTACTGTCAAACTGTAGTGTCCTCCCATGCTAGATCCATATATCAGAAGATATTCTGTCATTATTAGAAAAAAGAAAGTTCAGGATATTTGATTTTAAAATGATTTTACCAATTAATATTGTATAAATGTACAGTGTATTATAATTCTTAGCTAAATCTTAGATATTTCTTATCTCACGAAAGCCTGAATGAGGTTCACCATTTTCAGCATGCAAATTCCAATTCAAATTTATGGTAGGTAATTGACTTCAGGCTAATGTTCTTATATACTGTGTTAATGGAAAAATATGTTATATGGGCCCAGAAGAGAAAATTCAGCAGTTACGGGAACTGGCTGTTTTTCCAGAGGATCTGGGTTTGAATCCCATCATCCTCATGGAAACACAACTTTCTGTGACATCAGCTCTGTGGGATCTGATGCTTTCTTTTTAGCCTCCTAGAGCTCTGAGCATGCAAGTGGCACACAAATGTATATATATATATATATATATATATATATATATATATATATATATATATAGAGAGAGAGAGAGAGAGAGAGAGAGAGAGAGAGACCAAATTTCCACACACATTAAACATTTTTAAATGTTATTTTATATTACATTTCCCAATTATATATAAATTGAGATATAAATAACTGTTCCTTTGTGAATTGTAATTCTCTGCTGGGCAGAAATAGAGAACATCTGGGGGAAAACCCTGGTTCTAGCCATGGTTTGCTTCTTACGTGATACTGATTAAGCTTCTACATTAACCCAAGGAAAAGGCAATATACTTTAGCCTTAGAATTGTTCATATTTGTGTACATATATAAAATTTAAATAAGAACATGCTCAAAGGGTATAAAATGTTTTCACTGGGATGGTAAACATTAATTCTGTAAGAATATAAAATCCCAAGTTAACAAAATTATGATTATATTTAGAACTTAAGCCAATAAATGTGGTGGGATTTAGGTGTCGGTTGATGGTTGGAAGACATTTATTTTGGGTCTGAGCTCTTGAAGGGGGAGTGGCTAGTCTCATTTAAGAAAGGCTGTTGGGATCTTGGGGGCCTCATTTATTTTTGTCTGTTCAAGAGACTGGCTTGGCATTTATTGTTTACAGTCTCTCCAACAAACAAAAACAAATAAGGCCCCCAAGATCCCAACAGCCCCTCTTAAATAAAACTAGCCACTCCTCCTTCAAGAGCCCAAAACCCTAAATAAGTGTCTTCCAACCTTATCAACTGACACCTAAATCCCACCACAAGTAAATATTTTTATTATAATTTTGTCCCAAAGATGTGGTGATATGTTATATATTTAACAAAACCAGTCTGGAATATCAAAGAACAGATCCACCCACAGTGAAGCCAGGAGGGAGAGAGTAGTAATTCATGCCTTTAATCTCAGCACAGAGAAAGACCAGGAGTGGTGACCTACACCTTTAATTCCATAACTTCAGAGACAGAGATCTCTCTGTGTTTCTGTGAGTCCAAGGCCTAACTACCAAATAGTCACTCACACCTTTTATCTTGCTCTGGAATATGATGCAGATTTGAATGCAGAAGTGAAACAACTGGGCAAAGAAGGCATTTAAAGCAGGCATAGGAAGACAGAATTATTCTGTAGAAGTGGCAAAGAGTGAGGCAGAGGAAGCTGGAAGATAGTTTTTATTTTGAAAGTTAGCTGGATGAGAACTGACTGTGGTCTGTTTCCTTTCTCTGATATTCCAGCTTTCCCCCCAATATCTGGCTCTGAGTTTTCATTTAATAACAACTAGAATTCATGTTACACAAAGATCATTCAAAGTTTTGTGTATTCCAAATCATATCAGATACTCAACTAATTGTTTTTAAGTGTGCTATATAACAATTTTTAAAAGGACCTCTGGTAATGTAACATGTACACTCATGAAATTTAATACTAGAATTAATCACATCTCAAATCATTTAGTGATACACCATAAATATATGCCCCTTACTAAGCTTGTGTCTTTTTTAAAGAGGCTTTTCTAAAGTTAAAGACATTTGTACTATTTCTGGGTTTGTGCTGCCAGTATTTCCCCATCTAAAATAAAACATGGTAAAATGAGCGAGCATTCACTAAAGGCCCATTGTGCAAATGTGTGTGGATATCCCAGAGTGTCTCTATTTATGCCTGTTTATGCCTGTTCTGTATTGTTTCATGATTTTCACAATAATTTTATATATAAGCCCCTGAGCTAGTTGTAAGGTGTGCCTGTAATAAATCTGCAAGGCAGATGGCAAGCAGAGCTTTTTAAACTCTGATCAGCTAACTCTCTTGCCTCTGCCTAGAGCCCAATTTCTTATTCTCTTTCTAATGTTAAAATGAACTGGGTCTTTCAGCACCTGGACATTTGGCTACTTAGTATAGTACTTTGACGGTATAACATTCTGGGAACTAAGTATGCTGTAGACTAGGGTCTGAAATGTTTCTTATCCTCACAGTGTCATTTCTCAACCAGTGAGAACTGGAAAGAAATGCAGTTCTTAAGTCATTGGTATTGACATCTGTCCTCAGTTTAATTAGAGATATTTAAGATTTTTGAAGTTTAGACATTTATTTTCCCAGTATTCTGGTCTGTCTGGCATCTTGACATTAAAGTCAGGAAGTGTATGTATTTTACATATAGTCTGTGTACTGTATAGAAATATATATATAAAAAAAATCAGGCAGGAATCTTTAGCCACCTGAGACCAAACCTCATGATGTTTGAGGTTAACCACAGTGGCTTCCTTTTATAGAATCAGCTCTAGTCAAGGAACACATTGCACTTTTAGAAGACCATAATTTATTATTGCTGTGATTGTTTTAATTTTAATTACATGTATGTCCTTGTGCCTATGTGGGGTTTGGGGCATGTTAGAGAACATCTATTTTTATATTTTGGATTTTAAGAAGCCTTAGTTTAATTTGGGCAGATCCTAAATTACCTTTAATATTTCATGACTCCATTATATTTCTACTGTAGGTATGGAATGATAAGGTTGATACACTATAGAGAAGATATCAGATGATATCAGTTTCTATCATGCACTCAGATTCATTTTATTATTTACATAGGAAACCTATGTTTGTGAGTTGTTTTACATGTCACACACCACACTGTAACTTCCTTGGTTTATCTTTGATGATACTCTGATTATCCAGAAACCTGTTCTACAGGAAACACAACTTCATTTGTAAGTTCTTACATATTGTGGCCAAGAAATTATAGTGATACTTTTTACGATTTGAGAAGTACCTGACTCAAATGTGAGTAGCTACTACTGTACATTGAACTACCCAGAATATCTGTAACCAGTTGAAGAAATATCAGAAGTAAAACTTAGGCTTTGTGCCACAAGCCCATTGTCCCTGTATTTGGGAAGCTAAAATAGCAAGATAACTTAAGGACAGGGACTATTAGAACAGTCTGTGTATCAAAAGTAACAATGACCATAATAAATACAAGAAAAAAAGTCTAAAACAGAGACTAAATATTGATAGCTATAAAGCAAAATATAATTAAACTCACCTAACCCTCCTTTCTAATTTCTGCTGAGCTCATGAATAGAGACTAACCTTAGACAAGGACTGAAAACTCTCTAACCCACTAGGTATTTTCAACCTAAGCCCCATGGCACTTCTCACCACTGGATAAGGACACATGGGCTCAGAGCCTCACAGTTACTCTCAGGATTGATTATCCAGGAGTATATTTACCTGGTATTTGTGTGTCTACCTTTATCCTGGGCCAGCGGGATAGGTAAGACATAATCTACCCAAATTATAGAGGCATAAGAGGACATTCTCAATGATGAGGATAAATGTGTCAAAATCCCTGACCCACCCACTAACGACACATCCTACCTCAAAGTAAAGAGAAATAGAATCTAGGATTTAATGACAAAACTACAAATTCACACAGAAAAGTTAATGTATATGTGGAAGAAAAAGAACCAGGACTAATTTTGGCCTAGTGGTACAATTCTATAATCCCAGCCACTGGATATTCTGAAGCAGAAGGATTAAAAATCCACAGCCTGCCTGAGCAGCAGAACCAATAATTAAATAGTATCTCTATACTTCAAACAAATAGTTCTTCAAATGGATCTAAAATAAAGATTTAATACATAGAATGCAATGAAAAGATAAACATTAATTTCACATAAAGACTCATGTTAATATTCTTTTTAAGGAAAAAATCATTTAACCTTTAAATAATAAAATATTATTTTACCATTACTAATGTCTTTAATTCATAAAATATCAGTGGATGTTACCAACCCATTCAAAGTGTTTAAGTGTCCATTCATTCATTTTTAATAAAAATTATAAAAGAATCCTGCTAAGATTTTGCACAAAGAAAAGAATCATTACTCAAAGTAATATGTTTCATCCAATCTTTCTGGGTGTTTTCACTAATACAGCTATCACTAATCCTTATACTCTCTTTATGTAGTGGGCCATGGGGGCCAACCACCATAAAACAGATCCTCGGAGCACTTATATTACAAATGAAACTATAACAATGTCAGAGTCAAACATTCTTAATGTGTTCAGTAGATCATCATTTATACTCAGCTAGATAGAAGTTTCAAAAAATACTTATTTTTTACTTTTACTTGTTAACTAATTTAATATCTTAGTATTATCTTATGTTTCATGTGAGGATTTTTTTTTTTATTTTAACGGAGACTGTTTTGGCAACAAATATGTCCAGTTAGATTAACTGAAGATTGAAGTATATAAATACCTACTTCTTTTGCTTCTTCATTCAGTTTATAAATTGATCTTCAAAAAATGGTTACTTTTAGGTAAAAAAATAATTATTACTCCACTAAGTGCCATCAAATATTATACTAAATGAAGTTAATCCTAAAAAAACAAACAAACAAACAAAAAACCATGTTTTTATCAGTCCGGAGGTACTTGAGCTCCATAGAACAGCATTCAATTTACAATACTTATTCTCCCTATTTCAGAGTTACCTATTTGCCTTCATTTTTAAGTCATTTATTTGATTAATTTATAAATTCTGGTTGAATTTTACTCTATTGTTTCCAAGAATCTGGTCATCTTGTAGCATCATCAAATACTTGAAATCACAGGATAGACCATGCTTTTCCTATGTTAGTAAGGAAACACATGTCTTTTGGTTTAACACAACCAAAGTTTCTCTCTACAGAAAACCTAAAGAAACCTTCCATGTCACTGCCTGGGTAATACCTGCATCCATTCTTCCTGCTTAGTTGGGAAGATATAAACTTCAAAAAAAAAAAAAAAAAGAATTGAATTATTTTCAGGGGATATATTGCTTCAGGCCAAAAGTGAAAACAAAGGGCTGCTATATTCACAATTTACTTATGAAATATAAACACATAATCTGACCAAAGAGATAGAAAGAGTGCTTACCATTCACCCAGGCAGACATGATCTTAAAGACACACAGTGTGGTAAACAAACATCTGTGGCAGGGATCTGCCTAAAAGACAGAATTGGCAGGAGGCTCACTCCTAGATACAAACCTAGTCAGCTAGCTAGTGACTCCAGCCATGTGTAGATGCAAAGCCACAGGTAGGCAGCTTTTTTGGGAAACCATGCCCCAAATTTGGGCAACAGATATTGCATGAATTCCACTTGGTATTTATTATTAATATAAACCCAGAGCCAGATTTTGGGGTAAAATTGGAATATCAGGGAGGCAGAGAAACAAGCCGCAGCCACTTCTCATGTAGCCTCTCTGCCGGAATCCTTAGCCTCAATGCCTCTGAGTTCCCTCCCTAAAGGGAGGGTGGCCCTATGCCAAGGGCTGAACTCCTGCCCCCCTTTGTCCACCCAGCTAACTCATGTTCTTAGTGCTAGGATTAAATGTATGTGACACATTCCTGGGCTCTCTTTTGCCTTGAATTCACAGAGATCTGAGGATCTCTGCTTCCTGAGTGCTGGGATTAAAGGTATGAGTCACCACTCCCTGATCTCCATGGATAAATGTGGTTTGACTCTGTATTCTGATTTCCATGCAAACTTTATTAAATCCATAATATATAACCACAAGACAATATAATAGTGTGAATAAGAATGACCTACATAGGCTCATACATTTGAATAAATGGAGTAGGTGGGGTCTTTTTTTTTTTTAACGAAGTGTGTCACTCTGGTGGGCTTTGAGGTTTTAAATACCATGCAAAGGCCAGAGTTTCTCTCAACCTATGGATCAAGATATTGTTCTCAACTACTGCTCCAATGTCTCTAAATTTTGCCATGTTTCCTGATATGATTGTAATAGACTAAACTTCTGAAACTTTAAACAAATACTCAATTAAATGCTTTCTCTTATAAGACCTTGGTCATGGTGTCTCTTCACAGCAATGTAACAGTGGGTAAGACACAAATTTGTCTAATTTCTGTATTTACATTTTTATTCTTGACATACACAATGAGATTCCTGGGCTTCTAAGTAGATCAACTATTAAGTAGTAAATTACCTCACATGCTGAATCAAAATTCTACATGATAAATTACAAGGTTCATCTTTTTTTTTTTATTTTAAAATGAGAACATTGTTGGGTTTTCTACAGTTTCATATTGATGTCTACTTGGCAAAGTTTCCTCATTTTACACTATAGAAAATTATGTTATCTTATCTTTAGGTAGTGTTTTGTATTCTAAAAACAAGATCAGCAACATTTGAAACAAACTGCATTGTCTATAGTTGGCAATAAAGGGGAATTATATGCATATACATCATTGTATATGCTTAGTTTGCTTAAGAGATAGAATTTCACATGATTAAAGCATGATAGAGTGTCAATATTTATGCTTTTATAATTGTTAGAAATTTTATAATTTGAGTGTAATCTTTATAACTAGACAAATACAAGACATTTTCTGGTATCTTTTCTGACTTCTTTCTTGACCATTAAGAGACTTTTAGATGCCAAATGGGGAATGAGAGTAATAGGAGATAGCTATGTTTATACTTTACAAATCTCACTTAAATTATAATATTCCATTGCTTTCCACATTGAGAATCAGATTATTAGTTTATGAGATATTTACACTAATGAAAGATCTAGACCTGGTCATAGAGACATATAATCCCAGTTACTCAAGAAACTAAAGAAGTAAATCAAACATTTGCCTGTATTACACAAAATGATTTTAAGCCCAGATTGGGGAGCATAGTTAGACATTCTCTCAATGTAAAAAGTAAAAGGAGACTGGACTATGATTCAGAGTTAGAAAACTCAGTTTTCAAAACATAAGTTTACTCCTAAGTAACACCCTCCCTAAAAGTCAAAGGTCAAATCACTTGAAGGCAAATTTAATATTGCAATATAAAATTATGCTAGGTAGAAATTTTCTAGCTAGTGGATAAAATAATTATTTAACACGATTTCCATCTGGAATTTACTTTTCAAATTAAAGATAGATAAAAATTACACTCTGACCAGTAAAATTTAAAAACAAATCTAAAATTATACAGTTGTATCACAACAGAAGAAATGTAAAATATAATCAGTTTGCAGATTGGTTAGAAAATGGTTGGTTAATCCCATGACATTTGTGCCATTATTGGACATGTCTTGCCAGGCTGACCATTATTTATGCACACAGGGTTCAAATTGATCATTACTTTTCTCTTTTGGTAGAATGTGAAGTGCCTTCAATGGCTGTAAAGTTAACCAGTATGGATGCAAGTTCTAGACTAGTACCCATTTGATGTCTCCGTTTTCTGTGAATCACATATGTGGTATCTTCAACAGTGGGTCTTTCTTCCATGTTTGAGACGGTAACCAGGAACAATGGTACTAGACTGTAATGTTTGGGGTCTAGGAGGCCTCATTGACCAACAACTCAAAATTATGTAACCCATTACTGGCAGTGTGTTCCAGGCAGAAGAGGGGAGTTTCACGTAGGAGATCACAGTAGATTTAACAAAATGCATAAGCTCCAGATAGACAAATGCTAGTATGAAGAAGGGAAGAATGTGTTGCTTGAATTGTGGTAGTAATAAAGGAAACTCAGAGTCAGATATTGGAGAAAGACTGAAAGATCAAAGAGAGATAACATGACAGTTAAATCTCACCCAGATGTCTTCCAGCTTCCTCAGCCTTGCACCTCATGGGATCTTCTTCCTCCAGTTGTTTTACATCAAGAACAAGATTAAAGGCATGAACTACTATTATTTGGTAGTTAGCCTTGAACTCACAGAAACACAGAAGGGTATCTGTCTCTGGAGTTATGGAGATCTGCCTGCCTGGGAGCTTGGAACTCTCTCAGTAAACTAAGCTGGCCTCAAACTCAGATCTACTGGGATTTAAGGCCTAGGTCACCACTCCCTGTAAGGCCTAGGTCACCACTCTCTGTCAGGCCTAGGTCACCACTCCCTGTCAGGTCTAGGTCTCCACTCCCTGATAGGCCTAGGTCACCACTCCCTGTCAGGCCTAGGTCACCACTCCCTGTCAGTCCTAGGTAACCACTCCCTGTCAGGCCTAGGTAACCACTCCCTGTCAGGCCTAGGTCTCCACTCCCTGTCAGGCCTAGGTAACCACTCCCTGTCAGGTCTAGGTAACCACTCCCTGTCAGGTCTAGGTAACCACTCTCAGTCTTTCCTCATGCTGGTATCAAAGATGTGAGTTACTACTCTCTGGTCCTCCTTGATTGACTGTGGGTATATCTCTTCACTGATATTTGAGACTTTTGTTAAATACATAATATATCACCATAGGTATGCATATATTCCCACCTCTAGATGAAGAGGAGCTGTTGGCAATCAGTGACCTTATATCCAGATACATACATGACCACAATTGCCCTTTGACGCACAACAAACCAAAAAAAAAAAAAAAAAAAAAAAAAAAGTAATGAGGAAACTTCTTTCACTGTTTCCTGTAGACTGCTTTCATCATTTTTATTTATTCCACTAATATCCTTGTTTGTTCATTCTTTAGAAACTATCACATTCATATTTACAGACCACTGGTCTTAAATTAATTAAATCTAGAACTGTATGTTAGCTTTATCCATTACTGTTTCCACAGGAAAAATGAAAACCAAAAGAATCATTGACAGTGATAAAATTATGTTAGAATATCTGCCTAACTATAAATTATATTGAATTTGTGCCCCAACAAAAGATAATGTTAGGAAACATCCAACTGTGTTTCACACACATGGAGACAAATCTGTTGCTAAATTATAGAAGAATAAACTGTGCTCATCAAACATGAGTGGTACCATCTGTAAAAGGAAAATCATCTCTCCATTTGCCTGCCAATCAATGAAAGCAAAAAAAAAAGTATTATTTATCACTTTAACACCTTGATGTCTCTTTGTGCCTTAAAACAAGTACATGTATTTTCCTAGAGAAAAAAACCTCTTTCCTCCAAAATATAAAAAATTGGAATATACCTCAGAGAAAATTTAAATCAATAGGCTGACCTTTAGTGTAAAAATATAAATTGCAGATGGATTCACATGAACACTTTATAAAGTATAAAACCCAACAGCACTCATACTAAGGAAGTAATCTGTGATGATTAGTTTTAACTGTCAACTTGACACAACCTAAGAAGAGACTTTTAATGAGTAATCATTCGAAGCAGGCTGGACTGTCAAAATGCCTGTAGGAGATTGTCTTTTGTTAATTGATATGAGAAGACAAAGTCCACTGTGGACAGTACCATTCCCTAGGAGAGGAATCCCTCACAGGAGAGGAGAGGAGAAAATTAGGTGAAAGCAAGCAAACAACTCAGGCTCTGTGTACTTGTTCTCTCCCAGATCTCCATTGTAGTTTTGATTCCTTAAGTTTCTGCCTTTCTTTTCCAAAAATAATGGAGTATAAGAGTATAATCTGAATTGCAAGCCAAATAAGCCCTTCCTCATCTTTTGTACATTTCATTGTAGCGAGAATACAATGAGAAGTTGGCACTCAATTTATCAAGAAAATTATGAACTTGCAATGACACAGCTGAAGAGACACACCTCTATCTATGAGCAGAGTAGAAAAACCAAATATCCTGAATATTAAAATGTAGAACTTAGAGCCACTTCATTATATTTTTTTAAAGATAAACTCCCTACCAGATTTGTCTGTTAAATTTTTTTATTATGTCAATTTAATTTTGTGGCAGAAATTGAGCACCTTTCTATAAAAGTCTGTGATCAGTACTCATAGCAATTTCTTTATGTTCACTCTAAAAATAATAATAGTTTAGTTACTGAAACTTCAATTCATAATAGGTTCCTTTAATAACTACCCATAACTTGCAGAGTGTTTTTTTTTTCCACTTCAAAGACAAAGAGTTATAGTGGATTTATGATGTTACGTTGTAAATAATTGTCCTGCCTATGAGTTTAATAAAAAGTGTTGATTGGCCAAAGGCAGACAAGAAGTGTGGGCAGGGCTACCAGACTAAGAAAACTTTGGAAACAGGAATAACAGAGCAGAAATGCCACAGAGAAGCCAGCAGATGCAGAGGACAACTATGCTGCTCTGAGAAAGGTACCGAGCTGCATGGCTGAACAGGATAAGAATTATGGGTTTAGTTTAAGAACCAGAGCTAGCGAGTTATATGTCTGGGCCCCAGGTCAATCAGAATGCAATTAATATAAGCATCTGTGTGTCTCTGTAGGACTGTGGGACTGTGGGTCTGCGGATCCAAACCTTGAGGCAAAGCTGGAAAGTCTGAGCTAGCAACCTCATACCACAAAGAATGATACTCCAATTTCCAAGTGCAAGTAACAGTGATATTGAGTTCCAAAGGCCTTGTGTGGATTCCATCTGGTCATATGTTTCCCAAGTATATAGAAAAATTATTCTAAAATTTCAGAGGAGATAATTAGGACACATTTTGTTAAAGATACAATCAATTGCTGTTCTTAAAAGAAAGTTAGAAAGTATAAATATGCAAATAAGCTCTTATTTGAGACCAAAGGACACTTCCCCCGCCCTGAAAAAAAACATAAAAACTACAAATGAAGAACAGAAGAGAAAACCTGTGTAATAATAATTAATGAATATTGTTACAATAAGGTTTCTTGACCCCAGGCAGCCAGAGGTCCAGACCCACAGACCTTCAGTCCCAGACCGCTTAGCCACCTTCTGCTGCTTTGCCTCCCCCCCCTCCCCGCTCCTCTCCCCCCCCCCCCCCCCCGCCAAAAATATGACTCAGACGCTTATATTAAGTTCTTGCTGTTTGGCCTATGGCTCAGGCACATTGCTAGCTAGCTATTTCATCTTAACTCAACCCATTTCCATTAATAATGTCTGCCATGTGGCCCGAGGCTCACTTGTGTTCCTCACATGTTTCTTCTTTGGGCACCTGGCTTGAGCTGTCTTGATTCCGCTCTCTTTTCCTACCTATTCTGATTCCCCACCTACTTTTTTATGGTGCCTGCCATGGGCCTAAATAGTCGTTTATTTAAAGATTGATACGCACAGCATACAGAAAGACATTCCCACATCAGAATATATGTAACATAAAAACTTAATTGTGTGACAACAAGCCTGCTTTCAATAAGAATCACTCTCTCTCCCTCCCTCTCTTTCTCTCTCTCTCTCTCTCTCTCTCTCTCTCTCTCTCTCTCTCTCTCTCTCTCTGTCTCTCTCTCTCTCTCTCTCTCTTCAATTTAGAGTTATATTATATATAGTTTTATTAAAGCATAAAAGAGGAAGTGGTTGCCATTTGGTAAGCATTCCCAAGAACACAGTAAGGCTTAACAATTATCTAGAACAGCTCACAGGATGAAAGAAATACAATTTGTTACAGTGAATAGATACATTGCTGCATCTAATTATAATTGTTATCATCAAAACCCTAAAAACACACAAACAAAATCTCAAAAGTAACAGATGCCATTGAGAGTGAGGGGTTGGACTCTCATCTAAATTTATTACTATTGTAAATCAGCACAGTTACAATAATTCGCAGAATACAAGTTCCTCAAAAAATTTACAAACATGGCAGCTGTAAAAGCTGAGTCACTCCTGACTAGATGCCCCAAAGAATGAAAAGTGTGTCAAAGAGGCACATGTAGCCCTGGTTTTGTTGCTGTAACTATTCACAGTATGGGGATATGGAGAGACTGGGGCAACCATGCTAAGTGGTATCTTCTTTCATGAGATAGTAACAGCCGCTAAGAATGGATCCTGTCATTTCCACCAAAATGTATATGTCTGTGTGAGCTCATGGTAAGTGAACTATGGCCAAAAAGGAAAGACATACGGACTGCGGGTTTACATATCTATTATGGCTTCTGTATTTTTATGAGATCCCTGTGTCTCAAAAGGTACACTTCTCCTTTTTCTTTGATTCTTTTTCTTCTATTTGTTTGTTTTATTCTACTCTGGTTTGTTTTTGCTTAGTATTTTTTGTTCAATTATTATTATTAGATGCCTGTTTTTGTTTTTTTTTTCTAACAGAAGACAGATATGGTGTAGATTTGTATGGAAAGGAGATAGGAAGGTCTCAGAGGAGTTGGAAGAGGTTGTCATAATCAAAATAGATTATATGAAAAAAATCTATTTTTAAGATTTTAAAAAGTATAAATTACCTCTTTAAAAAATTACAACTGACTCTCACTTTTTTCCAATGACATTTTTCATATTCTTGAGGCTAACTTTATAGAATAAGTAGGCTTTACATAAATTGTCCCAAATATTTTCATTACTTTTCATTTGTAGAATAAGGTGAGTTGATCTAAGAAACAACATCTCCAAGTATTGTTTTACACATTTCAGGATTTGAACTTCACATTACAACATCTTAAAGGTTGTTATACTGAATATTTAATTCTTTCTTTATTTAAACAACTATAAGTCCATCACCCCTTAAAGTCTGTTTATCTTAGGAAAACGGTGGAACAAACATAATCGACAAATAGACACCTTCAGCAGAATCACTCTTGTGTCTGAGTTGATGGGGCAGAAGGTATCTTTAGAAAGAGATTGCTAGAGAGAAGGCTGGTCTATGTCCTGCTGTTTCTATCAGAAACATCTCTTGCATGGTTTTCCTCTGCAATAATGCATCTCTTCACATGTCAGAGCTAAACTCATGATAAATATTTAACACTCGGGAGTTTTGGATCCCTTACCTGGCTAACTTCCCACCCACTCACTGGCCTTTCTTACTGTTCGGAACCATTGTGATGTTTGTTTCTTTCTAAACAATCTATCAAATTAAATTTTTACTCTCTTAGCTGAATATCATCTTTAGAGGCACATAATGAAAAGTTTAGGTCATGCTTTCTTTGAATCTGTGGGGCTCACTGGCACATGCTTCTGACTTCTCTATTGTCTTCTATTTAATGTCATTACCTGTACACTTCCTTCTATGTGTTGCTAATTCTTAGACTGTTCCTGGTAGGAAAAATCATAAATCACTAATTTATGTTTTCAAAATCACAAGCTAAGTTTATCCTAGTCTGCAGATCTTTCACAATGTTTATATAACTCTTTATTTTTAGCACACCAAAGTGTCTCATCTGTTTCATTATTATTTGATTAGTGATTTGTGGTCATCAACTTAGAAACAAACATCTATTTTTCTTGTACCATTTTTGAAGAATCCAGACCCCAGCAGTCTGTCGCATTGCTTTGGGACTCTCAAAAGGCTCAAAAGGTGGTGTGTATATACAACCTTTATAAACATGTCTCTTTTTTCTTCATTCTTAATTTTCTCCTACATTGACGGTTGAGTAACTATAGTTCATTCAAAATTAATGCTTTGAAGAATTTAGATATGTCAAATGATAACTTTTCTCAACATTTCAGACTTAGTAGTTTAAGATTAAATTTAATACTTAATTATTTGAGTGATATCATAAGTATGGCACAATTATGTAATTATTAATGTATAAGAAAATCCAAAAAATTTTTGTTTATAAGCGATGCTGTCTCTGTTTTTTCTCAGTGAATGTGTGATAGCTTATTTAACACAGGATATGCTAGGTTTTACAAACTAGAATGCACATAATTTCTTTTCACTATGTGGTTCTCTCATATACTTACACTATAACTTGAATTTTAAATGTTTCCCAGAGGCCCATGTATTAAAATCTCTGTCTCTAGCCTTTGATATAATTAAGAAATTGATGGGGCAGCAGGTATCATTTAAGAAGTACTGAAGCTAGGCCCTGGTGGCAAGCTTTATTCTGCTTCATTGTGGTGGTAGGCATTTCTCAAGTCCTGTGGGTCTGTATCTTAGCTACCAAGGAGAAAAATGCCCTCATGACATTTTACGTCACAACAAGCCCAAAAGCTGTGGAACAGACAATCTTTTAAATGTGAGACAAAACAACCTCCTTTTTTGTATTTCGAATTCATCTCAGATATCTGTCACAATAGCAGGAAGCTAGCACTGCTTAGGAATGAATCATGCCGATTTTCCTCATTGCTAGTGCCCTCTGCTCTGCCCCTTTCTACAAAGTTTAAGTCTTTATCCAGAATTGTATTATTGCAATAGAAAGGTCTCGTTATATAATGCTCACAGATCTGTTTCAGATGATCAGAATTGACTGAGGCAGGATCTTGCTGACAGATGGAGTAAAAGTTCTAACACTGATGAGCCCTGTAGCGAGTCCCTCCTAGATTTAAGCCAGTGGATAGCAAAATCAAAGAAGAGTAAAATCAAAGTCACCATGAAAGTAATGACATCTAATTGAGCCTCTCATCTTCTTCCTTCGTCTCCTTTTCCACATGCCCATCAAAGCTTTTGTAGAGTTCTTGCTTGAGAACTTCTGAAGAAAAAACAGAAAAAAGCTGGGTGGAATGCAATTCTGTGTCACACAATTGAGCTGGACAGTTCTTTCCATTAGAACTATTTTCCACCATGGCATGGTAACACACATCAGCAACGCCGGAACACTGAAATGAAAAGCTAGAAGATTCTAATTTTAATATAAAGCTAGGCTACACAGAGAGAGATCTTGTCTCAAATATACACATGTGAGGGTGGGGGATGCTGTTTCCTCATTCTCTCTCACTTCCACGCAGTCTTGTAGGCACTGTTTTACCTAAAACCTCCTAGATTTTGTAAGGCCCAATGCCCTCCTCGATTTTGACAGTATCATGTATACTTAGCAGAATACCCCTTATAGATGTGATCAAGCAGAGTTGATTAGGGTGGAAGTGACTGAACGCGACTGTTACAGTGGAGTCCACATAAACAAAAGGGAGACAGAGAGGAGGGAGTCAGAACAATCTGACAGCAAACACACAGTGACACTACTTCCAGTGAGGCACCAATAGCCATTAGAAAAGATCTCCACACAAAACACACTCATATCAAAGCTCATATAGGACATTTTGTTGTTGAGATAAATATAAATGGCTATGGCCTGGGAGTACAGATTCCCATTGCCCAATTAACATGTTCAAAAGTGAAAAACATTTTGTAAAATTATTGAGCAATCGAACTGAGCAACCACAAAAAAATATATATATATTTTGTTGGAAAAGTCAGTTACAGATAGAGAACTCAGGTGTTTTCAGATACCATTCATAGCTCCTTAGTTGGTGGGAGCCAGTGGTCTGTTAATACAACTAAAATGTTTCACCAAAAGTCACAAAGATGTAAAGTGAGGCACAGTGGGGGGTAATCAGAGACAACAATATCAGCTTATCAGCATAAACATACAGGATCACTGCCTAGTTCATCCTAACTATCACTGGATGGCAATGTCTGCAATAGAATGTTCTGCAGAAAAAAGAATTTGATGTTACTGATGCTTTTATGGAGAAAATAATCATATGCTATATGTCAATCCGTACAAGAAATAGTGGGTTTTTTTTTTTTATTTCTTGTAATCTGCACCCTGTCTGACAAAGGTTATCCTCAAGTATGCATTTCCTAAACGGAGTCGAGCATCAGTTTGCCTGACAGTAACTATTCTGGCTGGTAAATGTTGATGGCATGACTCAAATCACTGCCTTAACATGTTTAATACTTTTTTCAACAATAAAATTAAAAGATTTTGTTACCTAACCCAGAAGCCATTCCAGAATTTTAATTTTTAGTATACAATAGAAATGATGTTTCCTTATTCATTAAAATACCGAAGAGTAAAATAGAAATGTCAACCATTGCTGAATTGTGGTAAGGATGATTTCCTTAATAAATCAGTTGATTAGCTGTCAAATAACCCTTTATCCTTTCCTCTGACCTAAAGGTCTCCATTGAAAATAGCTGCTTTATTCCTGTTCTATATTAAATCACTTCAAACTGATTCGAACTTCTGAAAAATGCAAATAGGCCTGTTGTGAACTTTCATCAATATTAATTTAAAAGAAAGAAGCTTTATCTTTAAAATGTTCTGGTCACTGGAATTGCCTACCCTGATCATTTAGAAGATAGAATTTAAATTTAAAAATAGATGGAAAGCTGCCTGGGTCAACACTGCTATGCAGTGCCCAAGTAACAATTAGTTGCTATGCAACAACATTTAAACAGAAACAGAACCTTTTTTTTTTTTTTTTTTTTTTTAAATAACAACTGTTTAGAGTCTAGCTGAACTGAAGCTATGTATTTATAGTTAAGTGTTTTGGTCTAATTTCATTTGTATGTACTATTAATACATCTCTTACCTGAAGAAAGAGTGCTTTGTTGGAATGAATTATCTGTCCTGACAATATTTGAATGGGTGGCCTGTCTGTCTAAAACACAGAAACTGTTCATGAAAACAGGGTGCTTGGTGTTTCTTTATCATCTTCTGCTGAAAACCCCATTACAGCATGCAAATCTTTTTTTCTACAAGATGAAACATTTGTATTTTAGTAACAATCAATCAAAGGTACTAGTAAGTACTATGATCCACTCCAAATATCAATTCCTCAGGAAGAAAATTAAATATCCAGTTCATGATGAACATTATTGAAATAAGTGGTAATTTACTTCAGAAGCATATCAGCAAATCAGTTAAGGGTCAGGGACTGGTCAATATTGAAGCATTGATTTTAGTTACAGGATTTCCATAAGATACTTCCCAAGGACCATACTCCTATCCTCTTAAATCATATTCCAATGCATATCAGAGCCACACAGTTAGTCTCACACAAAACTATTGTGTCAGCCTCAATGGAACTTTAGAAATTATGACAGAAGTTCCTTGTGCTTTTATCTATATGAATTTTTTATTCTGAGAAACAGAAATGAGTGATTCATAAAACATCATAAAATTTTGTCAAAATAATTTCTATATTTTTAAAATACAAAATTATGCTCCCATCTGCATGATGATGGCATATGTCTTTACTCTCAAAACTTGGAAAACAGAGGCAGGTGAATCTCTGTGAGTTTAAAGACAGCTTGGCTTACAAAGCAAGTTCCAGTTCAGCCAGGACTACACAGAGAAAACCTGTCTCAAAAAAAGATCCTATTTTACAAACATGCATGCAAACACACACACACACACACACACACACACACACACACACACACACACACACACGCAAACATCTTATTCAATCTAGGTATTTATCTAGGTATTTGTGTCATTTAAGTTATCTATGTACCAAAACCTAATACCTAGTGAAAGATTATACAGTTTTTGTATTTGGGGGTGGATTTGAGCATGAAAGCTTTACTCTCATATAAAATAATTTAATCATAAGAATTCAAAATAAGCAGGAAAGTTTGGTTTAACTATAGTATGTTTATGAAGACAAAACTGAAAGAAGATTTCCCCAAAGGAGGTGAGGGTAGTCCTGGTTTGTTCTTGAAGAGTGACACAATAAGAATGTTTGTGGAACCAGAAAAGAGAAAGCCTCCAAAGAAGGGCTGACTCAGATAGCCTCATGCTCTTGATCATTTGCAGAAAAACCATGTCTATAAAAAGCTGAGAAAAAAAAAATTGTAGTCACTGTACAGAGTTTTGATAGCAACAATAAAAGTTTGTGATGTTGAGAAGAGAGAACAAGTTTAGAATAAAGGAAGTGGGATGAAAAAAAGCCAGAAACAGAAAGAACAAGCCAGAGCAAAGAGTAACATAACAGGGACATGACTCAGAATACTTCTGTGTCTGGTCCACCCTTCGCAATCCACAACATCAGGTTCTGTCACATCCTCATTCCCATTACCTACTACCAACAACCTATGTGAAGTCCAGAGGTTGAGAACGGGTAACTTCTCAATCATTTTCCATTTTATTATTAGTATTTTTGAGATAGAGTGTCACTAAACCCAAATCTCACCAATAAGCCTAGATTGGTTTACCAGCAGGTATCAGGAATTATAGGCACACACTGCCATGTTTTTAAAACTTTTAAGTGGGTATTCGGTATTAAACACAAGTCTTCATGCTTGGACAATGAACAATTCACTGACTGATCTATTCTTCCAGCCTTCTCTTCGTGTCCAAAGAAATTTGGTGAAAAAGATCCACCCTTCCTAGTATTAAAGGGTTTAACCGATTGAAATTCTGCTCTGAGTAATTTTCATTTGGAACATGCTGCCTTATTTTTCCCTAGTATCCATTCTGGGTCGATACTAGTTAGTACAACAGAATATAAATGAGAATTGTTTGCTAATCAGAGTTTGGTAGCAGGCCCCTTTTTACTTTCTTTCTCAATAAGGAGGGGTGACTAATTTTATGAAGCTGCTATAAATTGCTTTAATAATATAGCTCTTCTCCTGAAGAAAAATAATTGCCTTAATCAGTCACACAAAATTTTGTATACCTCTATGTTCAAAAATAGCCATGCTGGCCAACCTCTTTCTGACATTGTCTTTGTCTAGCCTGTAAGGTACCACTTAGCTCTTTCCATCTCTTTGGTGACAATTAGACTGTATTTTTCTTTATTCAAATTCATTTATAGGTTTCTTTATTCCCAGCTCTATGGTCTTTCTTTATCTTAAAGATATATTTATCTGTAACAAACCAGCCTGGTGAGCTTATTCCAAACCAATCTGCTACTTTGAAATCTGTGTCTCTGCTCTGTGCCTCTCCCATAATGCCTTGGGAATCTTCCACCTGTTGGGCATTTTTCTGAGAGCCAAACTACATAATAATCTCAGCTGAGGATGCTGCTGTAATGAATGTGAAGAGACAAATCATATATGTCAATTCACATAATACTAGCGTGGCATTTTTCTATCACATCAGTTGGAATGTCTACCAGGTTACAATGGGTTCATTCTTAACTTTTGAGGCACTATAAGCCATTTTAATAATGATTCCAATAAACATGTCCAGGAAGATTATAACTAAGTAGTGATTTCTAGTCTCATCCTGTTACATTTTTTTTAATCTCTTCATTAAAAAGCAAAATAAAATTGCTGTTTATTTATAACAATAGGTTTCTGGCCTGCCTAGACCCATGATTTGAAACCTTTTGCTGCTTCTTATCTGAACCAGCAATCCCAAAGTCCCACAGAAACACAAAAATGCTTATATTACTTTCATGCCATTTGGCCTATAGCTGAGACATATTGCTAGCTAGCTCTGTCATCTTAATTCAACCAGTTTCCATTAGTCTGTTCTGCCATGTGGTCCGCAGCTCACCTGTGTTACCTTACATGTTGCTTCTTTGGGCAGCTGGACCATGTCTCCCTAAACTCCACCCTCCTCCTACCTATGCTCTGATTCCGCCACCTACTTTTACGATGCCTGTCATGAACAGAACAGTCCTTTATTCGCAGCATATAGACATCCCACATCACTTCCCCTTTTCTGTCTAATTAAAAAGGAAAGTTTCAATTTTAACATAGCAAAATTACATATTCAAAACAGCTATCAAGCAAGAATTATAGTAATATCTAGTCTATTTGCATTTAACAAAATTTTAAAAAATATTCTATCATCTACCTTATCCTGTGAGTCTAAAGTTTCATATCCAATGTACCTTTAAAAATAACTAAGAAAAACTATACCTATAACTTTCAGATCTTCAACTACATAAAAGACCACAGAAGGATTAAATATTATGCAAGTAAATAGGAAGTGCAAGCAACTTTCAAAATCTAGAGATGACAGAGATGATACCTGTCTACCCGGATAGTCACCCAAAGTTTCATTGTAATGATGGGCTGTCTGTATTTAGTCTACAGACCCAGAGTCTCTGGCATACCTTTCAGTGAAGCAGGAAATTTAAAGGACTGCTTTGTCCATTCTGGCATAGTTTGCCAGTTGCTCTTGAGTCCTGAAAAATATTTGGCAGTTTTTTCTGCAAAGTAGGAACCTGAAGGACCATCTGAGCTTGTTCCTCCAAAGTTCAAAGGTCACATTCCTATGGAACCTGAATGTTCAGCTCATACAGCATACTGTCAAGCAGTCAATACAAGAACAGGTTCTTGTCCAGTGGCTAACCTAACCACTGCCACAAACAAAGTAAATTCCATATGAAGTTTCTTCAATACCCACCATTCTCTTGAAGTATATTGGTGCTGCCAGAGCAGACCTATTTCACTGTCCAGAAAAGTCTAAGTTCTTAAAACATTTTAAATGCCATATTCTGTAGGTCTTTGAAGTGTTTGAAGATTACTTATCTAATTGAAATATACCTTTGTATACCTAAAAATCTAACTAACATGACTATATGGTTGGTTATCATAAATGACTATTAATCTTCACTTTTTAATTATACATTACAATTTTAAGTGAGTTACCTAAACATCATACCTTACACAAGAGTAGAAAACTACATACAGCATAACAATATTGACCTTAAATTTGTATCAATAAACCCAAACCCGTACCAATTTAAAATATTTTTAGATTAGCAGCTGATTTTGGATTAAAGTAAATTCAATACACTAATTTTTAATCATTCCTTTACCGTGTATTTATTTACTTTTGTCACCCAATGATCACTCACTGTGAGTCTGATTTGAAATCCCCTGATGTTTACCAATGTTGAACATCTTTCCAAACACCCTCTGCACTTTATTTTTCAGCATTTAATAAGCATGATTTTGAGTCCTTTGCTAATTTCTCACTGAAACTGATTTGTTTGCTTGCTCTTGAGCTGTAGGATTATCTTATGTGTTGAAAGATTAATCTTTTGTTAGCTGAATGGTCTGTAAATTTCCTGCCTCGTGTGGCCTTTCTTCTTGTTTATTCCTTGTTTGCAGAATTTTTTATTTGACACAGTCTTACTTGTCTACTTTTGCTCTTACTGCTTATGCTTTTGTTGTAATATTAAAAAAAAAAAAAAAACTATTACCAAGACCAATGGCTAGAATCCATTCTCCTCAATGCTCTTACTGTTTTACAGTTTAAGGCTGTGTGGCACCTCTTTAAATATGAACATTGGAAATATAATCAATCCTAAAAGGCCTGTTCTCCCATATCCAATGTAGCATAACTAAGATGAGAAAACTATCAGAATTTCCAAAAAAAAAACCAACAAAATATAAAGAAAATATGTGCTGGATGGGGAGTACATGTCTGTAACCACAGTACTCAAGAGGCAGGGGAAGAATAGACAGCCTAAGCCAGATAGTAAGACTCTGTCTTCAAACTAACAAACAGAAATGATAAATATATACAGGGAATTACTATTCACTCCTGATAAGAAAAAAAAATTGGACAGTATGATATACTATATAACGTTATTCTGTAAGAAATAAACCAGACAGAGAAGAAAAACAGTATTGAATAGCATCACTTACACAGTGAATTTAAAATAGTCTTAAAGTATCTAATTACAATAGAATATAAGGCAGGAACAGTAGCATATGGGAAAATCAGTGATAGAGAAAGAACTTTTTGTAGCATATTTATTTTGTATATTCACTCAGAAAATTGGTATATTAAAAGTTTGAGTAACCCCTCCCCCGTTACTAAAAAGCGTAATATTCCTATTTTTGTTTAGATTCTTTCAAAACATAAAAGGCTTTTGGAAAATGTTTAATGTAACTCCAGGATATTACCGGACTTAGGTGACTGCCTCCCAACTTTCTAGATTTCCTGAAGAAAAATAAATGTTGCTTTGAAAAACAACTCAGCAAACAAGGCAGCTTGCACAGTGACATTTTCATGGAGAAATTGAATAACATAAAGAAACAAATAACATATGTTTCTGAAATATATAATACACATAACACAGAAACTTGCACTCTGGGTGGGCATGCATACACAGATACTAATACCAGTAAATATACAGAAATATTTGATCACTAAATTATGGATTAAACTGAAAAACACACCATTGGGGAAAAAAAGAATTTATAAATTTTTTTGAAAGCGCAATCATCATGAAATCAGCAATCACATTTGTGAGTTCAAAACCTAGAGCAACACAGGTTTGTATTCCTGAACAATGTATGCATACCTATCATAGATAAGTTTATTTGTATAAGGAAAAAGCATTATACAAATTCGCACATACTTCAACCACTGGGTAATTAAAAGAAGAAACTGTGCAGACTGTGAAAGACCACCACAGTCTGATAATGAGGGAGTTAGAATAACTAACATGAGTCCTCAGAAAATCTTGCCCTATTACAAAAGTTAGTCTTAAATGTCATATGCATGATTTATGTTCATTATGAACATAATTAACATTGAAATTAGAAATTATATAAATGAAGAGGAGATTAATAACTGCTAATATATAAAAAGACTAGCTTTAGATAATCGTATGAAGAACGTTAGGTTTCTTCTGATGAAAGATTCTAATCCTTCAATGCCAGTATTCATGATATTGCTTATCATGTTACTATAGAAAGAAAGTGAGAAAAGACTATATTCCAAGCCGTCTGTATACTGCACATCATTCTGTTTTTTTCTTTAAACTGAAGGAGGAATGTTTCTAAAAGGTGTATTGGTCAGGATATCAGCACAGATGAGGTGGGGGTTCATGACATCCTACCCCTAGCTGAGGAGCTGTGAACAATCAATAGCCACTATGGGAGGGACAATCATCAGTTTCTCCAGGGATGTGACCTCCCCCCCAGAGATGATGCCCATGGTGAAGCAGAATGTCCTATACCCAAAAGCATACAGACAGCATGGAGTGAAGTTATTGGTTTAAGAAAGGAGCACAAGAAGTTAGTAAGGAAATGTAGTGGTAAGGATGGAAGAGGAGTTGGAGGCAAAAGAATAAGTGAATCGGATTAAAAAAAATTTTGTGCTTTGTATTTCAATAAAAACTTATCATAAAAGTTAATCAATGATCAAGAAGCAATGGCATGATGATACTTAAATAAATAATTTTGATATAACAAAAGAAAAAGGGTGATGGCATAATTCTCACACCTAACCCTATTAAAAAAAAAAAAAAAAACTGCACTCTGATAACTTATTCCCCCTCAAAGTGAAACAACTGAAAATGGATTATTTATGAAGATGGCAGACGGTGATCTCTTGACTAACACCGAAACCCATAACTTAATTAAATATGAGAGCTAGAAATGAAGTAAAATAATTGAAGACATAAGTAGAAAGGAAAAATTCCATGATGTACACAGGGAAACCCAGGAGAAAGTTCTTGTTGCTTTACTATCATTTTTGGCATGGAACTTTCTTACTTAATGCCTTTGAGCTAGAGGTCAAAGTTTATTGTTGTGGGAAATAATTGTCTTTTTATAAAGCCAAACACCTAAGTAACAAACTAGAAACTTCAGGTTCTGTCTCAGCAACAGAAGCTTTAGGGGAAATAATGAAACAACAGGGCTATCGTGTTACAGGTTAATGAATTGCTGATGTGGATAGTTCAATCAAAGTAGGCAAGTATTGATATGCCTATAAAAAGACAGATGGGGTATTTCATGTGCCATTCAATATAATGAATTGTCAAGGAGAAAAAAATATCCACTATGTGTACAATCACTTATGAGCACTGGAGGAGGAAACACAATTACAAGAAGCTGTATTTCAGTTCAGCCAAGAAAGCAGCAAGGACATTTTTGAGTATAAGAAAAGAACTTTTTGAAGGTTTTTCATTTTATCATTGTTAATTTACAAAAATTGGCTATGTCAAAGTGATTGGATATTAAAAGTGAATGCATGAATGCAGTCTGATGACTTTATCAGAATATGCAAAAAAAGAAAGATTTTGAATTTAGTAATAATAAATGGCACAGGGAAAAACCTCAGATGTAGACAGATTGGGAACAGAATCTACAGTATCTTGGAGCAGAATAGGCAGGAGCAAGGACACATGGCTCCATCTAAGTCACCTTTATATCAAATAGGATGAGCGCAGAACACAGGAACCACTCAAAGGAACACCAATGAAAAGCTATAAAAGATTTCTTATAAAAGATGTGAGACCCTGTGTAAGGCTGTGTGTCATGAACTTTTGCACACAGCTTTGTTTATGCTTCCCATTTACAATTCTCCCCATATCCAACCTTTTAGTATTAGGGAATCTTGGAATTAGTTAGAAAGAAGAAGGAGGATGAGGAGGAAAACTAGAGAGGTACATGTCCTCTATCCTAAGGATTTGAATTCCTTTCTCTCCATTTTCTCTTTTTCCTTCAACTAAATTTCTAGGACACTCATTATATACTGATAAGAGATATAGAAAAGTGTTTAGGAGTAGGCATTGCCTAGATTTTTTTTATAGGTCAGTTTCCAAAGTGATGTCCTCAAACCAAATGAAATAGGCAATAAGCAGAAAAATGTAATAAGAAAATCTGTTTTCTTACATTCAAATGCCAGTTTAGACCTCATGAATGTTATTTATTTCTAGATGATTTTACAATTTCATAGGACAGCTATTAAATATTATTCACTCCACTTCATCAAGACCAATGAGGAGAGAAATGTGTTGGTTAAAAAAAAACACAGAGACAAGAAAGACAGTCTACCACCTGGTGTTGATGACAGAAAATATAAATTGGATAATTGGCCATGTAATGTGTGTTCCCAAAGATGTTATTAGCAGAGGATTTTGCTACCCTTCTGTCCTGATGCTGACTTGCTCTCACTGATAGCAGAGTTTACAAAACTCTCAGGAGCATTCCCAACAGTGGGAACTGGACTTTCTTTCCCTAGCAGGTCAGAGTTAGGATTTGTCATTTTAATTAACCTAGTAAAATTCTCATTTAAAATAAATGTTATTTATTCATGTTATTTTCTTGAGTTTACAAAATATATTGCTTATTTGAGTATTTAAATTTTTTATTTGTTATTAACTGAATGTTTCACATAAAGAAAATATGAAGTCTAATTAGAAGAGACAGAAAACAGACCAAAAAAAATTAGAGAACCTTGTAAGATGTTCATCCATGAAGTCTTGGCATCTATTGGTCTTTCAATAAAGAACTACCAGACAGAAGGTCTTGAGAAGAATCCATGAACACCTAAAGGTAAAGGCTTTACTCCAGACTCAATGGGTTTTTGTGAATCTTCGGATGATGTATTTACATCAGCTGAATGGCAATTGGTGATGAAATGTTAAAAAATCAAAGTAAGAACAAGAAAAATCAACTTCCTAGTACACATCAGATAACAACACAAACAGGCCAAGTCAACAAAGTTGGCAACTTTCCCAAGGAAGCAGTAGGAAGAGATTATATCTGAGAGTCTAACCATCTCGTGGGTACGCACGAGACAAGAGGAGGCTGGGTAAATGAGGCAGAAAATGAAATTGACAGGTACTGTCATACAACAGGCAGTTGCTTGGTTAATCAGCCACACATGCCACATCAGGAATGAAAAAGTATAAGAGGATAAGACTTCATTAAAAGGTTACAACATGTAGAAGAATAGCTTTCTATGGTTACTGGGCCCACACTCACCTCCCTCAATTCTCTCCTCACCAGACTATAAAGACGTAGCCCTCTGTTTGGACATGGGAGGTACTTGTTCTATACAAATGATTCCAGTTTGTATCCTGGGGGATGGAGATTCTTCAATGGCTTGCTACTATGGTAACAAGAGATAACACAAATAAAAATAACCAACAAAACTATTATAACTCCCACATTTCAGAAAAAGCGGTTTGAGAAGCCTTTAACATTCAAAGCTACTTTTTGTTGCTTTTTCATATGATTCTTAAACTGCTTTTAAGATCCTTCCAAGAATGTAGCTACAAAATGAAGTTTAAAGAATGAAATAGAAAGAAATCCATTTGTTCCTTCCCAAAGGAAAAGGAACACCATACATTAGCTTATGATGAGCAAAGCTTTTATTGTGGCACTGTTCTTTGTGTAGAGAAAGGCAGGTGCTTCGGGGATTTAAATAAGAGTGAATTGTAACCAAGAAACCTGTCATAAAGTAACACCATACCTGAAGGAGGAGTGTTCATTAAGCTAAGGCAAGAAGTATTGATCAGCAGGAGGGGAGAAGAGCTGCTGGGAACTTCCAATGGTGTGAAGCTAGGAAAGAGAGGCTGAGATAAGTGGACTAAGTTGTTTCATTCTGTTTTTATCCAAAGTTGAGTTGGCAGCATAACTACTACAACACATAAAAAAGAAATTGAGTATGAGGAAAAAGCCAATAGACTTCAGCAGTTCATAAAGTGGAGAGGGATAGAAACCGTGCAAGCTTAGAAAAGTGCTTATAAGATTAAGGTCCAAAATTTTAATCTGTTTTCCAAGAATGTTATGTAATTACATCTGTTTAATGAAAATGGTTAAAGAATATTCTTAATTGCACAGCTGGGATATTAAGAAAAGACAGACACATTTTCTAAATCTCAGAAATTGGGAAGTAAACAACCACAGCATAACTAGTGAAAGAAAATGCCATATTAAATATGATAGGATCTCATAGGGTAGGAGCTCCCTCTTACTAATATTCATTTATGCCCACCTTCTACTACCAGCATCAGTTTATTTGCTGTTTACAAACTACTTTCTAGACTCTCATAATTACAAACTCTATTAAAAGTCCATAACAAGCAGAAACTAGATGCAGTGGCTTAATTCATAAAAGTAGTATGCTTTACAGGCATCACAACAAATATATTTTGCCTGTTCATTCTAAAAACTTTGTCAAATTTTGTCTCAAATCCTAACTGCTAAGCAAATAAAAGTCAGTATGTATAGAATTTGTGAAAGGTATAGGAAATTACCCAGATAAATATATAATTACAAAAGTGTGTGTATTCAGTAGTATAAATAAAAAATGTCCCAACAAGTCTATGTCCTCACTTATAGGCATGATTTGGAAGGCTCTGGAAAGTTTGGAAAGTGATATCTAGTTACTGGAGGTTTTCTTAACACACACATCTGACATCATGGTATTCTGCTTATGTTTCCAGGATTGAGAACCATGGGGTAATCTCCGAAACTGTGAAGTGGTATAACTCCTCTTATAGTTTGATTCACAATATTAAGTTTTTGGTCAAAATGTTGAAATAGCTAACTTAGCATCTAAATTACAAGATAGCATTAAATTCTACAACAGTAGAATAGATCTATTCTTAAAAATTAGAATTAAAAAAAAATCTCTCTTAAGACAAGGTCTCATTATTTAGCTCAGAAAAAGTCATGATAATTAAAGGCATAATAATTGGGATAAGGGAGATGTCTCAGTGGACAAAGGCTTACTTTCCGTGCCTGAGAACTAGAGTTTAAATGCTTAGTTGCCACATAAATGCAGGAAAGGTATAGAGGCCCATCTATAATCTCTGTTCTCAGGATACAGAAATGAGGAAATGTTGAGGGTCTTTGTGACCACCAGTTCAGCAGAGTAACTATCCTCAGTTCAACACAACTCAATAGTTGGTGCTGGTTAAAGTCTGGCCCCTAATCATTTAGTTTAGACATATATAAGGAGAGTATAACTTGGTGAAATTTTCCTAGTGACAAAGCCAATCATGACTACTTTGAAACTCTGTAAAGTACAAGTGACCTCAACCATAAATGCAGGTTCTATGCATTATCTGGGAAGACAAGCTCAAGATAAGATTTCATGAGCAGAATGTGCTGAGATAGCACAAAGGTCACCAGACTATTAACTTTGTCCAATTCCAGCCTTCTGGGCAAACAAAACAAAACAAAAAATAGATTATTAATCTCTCCTGTTGAAGAGACAAATGTGTGCGCCTAACATCCCTCTTTCCTCAAGAGCTTATTTGTGAACACAAACATGTTCCTCTTACAGGAAACATCAGGGCAAACTCACTTGCTTAACTAGTCAAATAGGTAAGCTTTCAGCTCTTCAAAAGGCCTTGCTTTAACCACCATTTTACTAGACAAACATAATTGCTAATTACATTCTAATATTTTCTATATACACAAGTATAAGTACAGTTCTTACCATCCATCCAAGAAATTTCTCTTTGCAATAGACAAAAGAATCATGACATAAAACTATAACCAATTAAAATGCAGAGAATAAGAGGTCTGTAGTTTTCTATCCCAAACGTTACTTCTACAACAAGATTTCTACAGTTAAGTGTAGGGGAAGTCTACTTAGAAGGCACCAGTGCAGGATAGATATTTATTAAAATATAAACCAACACTCACAGTACAGTACAGGTAACAGTTTATAGTAGCACCTGAACAGGGACTGGAGTCTGGAACAGTGGATGAGCGATGGACGGATGATGGATTCCGATCCTCTCTCTCCAACAACCAAGAACCAGGCAGGATCGCCTCGTGTCCCAGAAGCCCCTTTTCAATGGGGTTTCCACGCCCCCTTCAGGGGCCCGGGACCCTAGATAAGCATCTTTGGACCTTATCAGCTGACACCTGAATCCCACCACAGTTAAGAAATGGGAATCATTAAAAAAGAAAAGTTGCAAGAGCCAGAGGCACAGGAAGTTTGCTGTGAGATTGTATCACCTAGAAATGATAGATCAAACCCATGAGGTCTGATCAACATGATGCCTAAACAAGACCTAGACTGAGTAGTGTTATAACAAAAGACCTTGCCTCAATATTTAAGGTAGAATGATATTGAAGAAAAAAAACTAACTTCAACCTTGGACTTCCAAATGTATGCACATACATGTGTATCAGCATTCACATAAATGTTAACATTCAAACATACATGTGGTAGTTTGAAAAAAGATGGCTACTATAGGGAATTGCATTCTTCGGAGGTGTGGCATTGTTGGAAGAAGTGTGTCACTGCAGGTAGGCTTTTGAGTTCTCATATATGCTTAAGCAATGTTCAGTGAGACAGTTCACTTCCTGTTGCTTGTAGATCAAGACGTAGAACTCTCAACTCCTTCACAAACATCACGTCTGCCTGCATGTTGTCATGCTTCTCACCATGACAATAGTGGAATAAACCTCTGAAACTATAAGTCAGCCTCAGTTAAATGTTTTTCTTTATAAAAGTTGCTGTGGTCATGGTGTCTCTTCATAGCAATAGAAACCATAACTAAGACACATGCAAAAATGCATGACACCAATTCTTTTCACTGCATGTTGCTAAACCAAAACCAAGTGTTGTCAGTTGTAATTCAAAACAGTGTGCGGATATACTTTTAGAATGTGAAAATGAGAAATAATAAACTATGCCCATAAGAAAATACAATTCAGCTAAAAGATAATGAGGATATAAGTATAAGATCAGTAAGCAAGGTTACAAGGAAAAGTCATACAGAAACAGAACTTTATGTACACTATCTGCAGTAGATGTCACAGGTTTTGAACTACATGAGAAAGCCTACATGTCATAAGTTACAGGAGAAAATATTTCTAAGAACTGGAAATTAGATTCTTTTTTTATTTAGAAGGTTGTCAAAGTGTGGAATCACTTAGCGTATTACCTAAATAAGCAGCATTGTTTTATAATCTGAAACTACTTTTATATCTGTCATCCTAGACAGATAGCATCTAGGATACCATGCAGAACCTGCAGTAAGAGGAACAGAAAATGTTGGAAGGAAACTGAGTAAAAATAGTACATGGAAAATTGACAGTAATTGCCAAGCCTTATATTTGTACATGACTCATAACTCTAGCGCAATGCTTTCTGTTATGATCAGCATTGCTCTAGGTAATCTATACATCCTCCTAGTTGACTCATTTAATAAAAAATGCACCTATCAAACTGCAAGAACATGTTTTTCATTTTGTTTATTTTATTTAAAAATGCTCCATTTTATTTCACTGAAAAATAAATAGCAATTATTCAGCCACATTTTTTTTCTTCTTTTTTCTTTTACCAAATGTTGCTGACATGAAGAAACTTAAGGGGCAAACACTGATTCTGGATTATAGCTATAGGGCCATAGGCTAAAGTGATGGGGCAGGGATGGAGCTAGAAGCCAGATGGTTTTATTATTGAACAGTCAGAAAGAAGAATGAGATAATGCTGGTGTTCTCTGGCTTTCTCATTTTCATTTAACCCACTGGATGGTGCCATCTAGATTTGAAGTCAGTCACTCTTCCATGGTGAAATATTTCTGGAAACTCACTAAAATCCCTCAGAGATACTCCGCAAGTGATTTTCATGATTCTAAATTCAAACAGATTGACCATAAAAAAAAGCTACAGCAATCACCTAGAAATATCATGGCATCCTTACTTACATAGAGCTTGCTATGCACTCTAAACATCTCATAGGTGATCAGACATTTTCTACTCTTCTTTAATAAGCATAAATTTCCCAGGGCTGGGCTACACCTCAGTGTTACATCTCTTTCCTAGAAATTGTGAAGCCTTGAGCTCTATTGCAAGAACTTTTCCAAACTCAACTATTCACTTTGGAAGAACTGTCCACACACATCATCCTTTTCTCTTTCTTTTTACTATGACCCACTTGAGTTGTACTTTCTTTCCAACCACACCTCCAAAACTGTTGTTATTACAGATAAAGACAGTCTCAAATTTCTGACACCTAGAGTGAATCTTTGGCCTGCATCCAGCTTACTTACTAACTCAATAAACTACTCCCCAGTACTCTTCTCCGGGCTTCTAATAAACCCTTTTCAGTTTCTCTCTGCCTATATGAAATAGTTCCCACACTCCTTTGTGACTTCTTTGTCAACCTAGTTTCTGTCTATGGAAGTGTCTCAGGATCAAAGGCATGAATATTCAGTTTTCTGTTCCCATTCACATCTGTGATGTTGTGACCCCAAATTCTTAGCTTTATGAGCTGCTTTATGTTTCCCAATGTCATATGCCCAGCTTGAATGACTCCATAATGTCAAACTTGAATATTTTACTTTCTTTGGATCATTTTGTAGTTTAACTCTTTTAAACAATTTTTTTTGGAGTCAAATTGTATGCCACACCCCAGATTGTACCATCACACTGCCATACCAATATTGAACTCATGAGAATTACTAGCCACCATGGATTACTAGCCACCATGTTCATCTTTCATTTGTTTATATAAATAATATTTTTTACTCACCTAATGTACCTAAAAATAAAACTTATAATTTATCTAGCTCAATGAGGTTACTATTTTGTCCCAATTCATGCTGGCCTCTAGTTGCTTAGGTCAAAATTCTTGCATATGGCCTTTCTTTCCCACCTAAAATTCTATATAACAGCAATTCCTTTTCATTACAATCTCAAATACATTTAGCATGTTTTCAATTTTCTTAAATTCATTAATATTTATTTGCTGCCTTTCATGCCCATATCTTGAAGATTATTATATTGAAAACTTGAAAGAAATCTGTACTCCACTCTGTTGCAACCAGGGATCTGTGTTGCCTGCTGGGATAGTTTTTGACTGCCAATTTCACAAAATATCTTTTCTTTTAATCACTTCACTTTCTGTCTCTTTGGTCTTTAGAGTGAAAAATGTACTGATCAAAGTTAACCTAAAGTTATATTGTTGTTTTATAATACATATTTTTACATATGGTAAATACTGAATATATAATATATGTTAAATATTATATATTGCATAAATATATAAAAATCTTATTTTGTACAGAATTTGTGTTATCTGTTATGCTTTTTAATAAAATGTATGCTTAATCATAACACATCATGATATTTTTAATATATCCTCTCTTAACTTTTTCTACCTTGGGCCTTTCACACATGCACATGCATATGTACACATATATACGCACTCACCTATAGATCCCTTTCTGTGTTTTATTTTATGAACTATTGGACTTAACTAAAGAAATCTTTATGACTGTGCTTGATGGGCTCACTACCACGTACAAATTCAGAGATCGTTTCATTCGTTTACATATAAAACAATCTTAATAGCTAAAAAGTTGCTCAAATGAGTAAAGTAGTCTTGAGAATTCTGGACAACAACAACCAAAAGTTAGAGATGCTATATTAACTATTATTTTTTTAAAAAAATATACAAAACTATATTAATTATTAATTTTCTAGACCATGAAATTTTGATATGGCACCCAGTACTGATTTTAAAATAAGAATGTAGTTAATAAGTCTATATAATATACTTTAAGCTTACTGATAATATATCCTAAATGTTTGTACCACCAAATTAAATAAATAAATATGGAAACTCTATGAAGTAATGGAGATAGATATTTTCTTGAATCACCATTTTTAATGAATGTGTACATCAAAACTTCACACTGAACATTGCATTTAAATGAGTAATTATTATTTATTTCCATCAATAAATTTAGACTTGAAGACCATGTGACTGTCTGAGTCTGGGCTCTAACACCTGGGACCATGTTGGAGTCTAGGAACTACTCTACTGGGCACAGGCCAACAAAGGAGGCCTGCTCTGCCACCCAGGGCCATGGTGATATCATGGCCTTATTGGACTATATTTTGTTTTTGTTCAGGCCCAGGGCCAAAAAACCTATTTGTAACACAGACAAATCTCTAGGCTTGCCTGGAGAAGTTAGCCACTAGTTAACCATAGATGCCAGGCAGTGGTGGCACATACCTTTAAGCCCAGTAATTGAGAAGAGGCAAGAAGATCAGGAGTTCAAGGCCACCTTGGGTTACAGGATATTGAACCAGTCAAGAAGAGGAATATGCCTAAGCCATAGGCCAAACAACATAAAATTAATATAAGCCATTATATAATTATGTAAGGTTAAAAATAATTTTAAACCTCTAGACCTCTGGCCAAACAGGCCAAAAACCTCATACAACAGTAGTGGCTACAACTGGGGACTGTGTTGATATACATTGCCTACAAACTATGTATTAAATCATATGATGTACACTACTGTCACCCTCACTCAGAGGCTCTGGTTCAGCCACAAGCAGGCTATCCATGAGCTCCCATCAGCTCCTATCTGCTGTCTTTGTGCTTTTCTCTATTGTGCTCTTGTCCACCCACTTGCTTCCTTATTTGTTCCTTCCTCTCTTCAAGTGAACTGCAGGCATTCTGTCAAGTGCTTGATGTAGGTCTCTGCATCTGTTCCACTAGTCACTGGATGTGGGTTCTATGATGATAATCAGGATAGTTACCAATCTGACTACAGGGGAAAGCTAGTTCAGGCACCCCTAGCTGGGGCCTCCTTGTGGGTTCCTGTGGATTTTCATAGCACCCTGTTTCTCCCTAAATTCTGGCTATGAGACTAGGAATTATTACAGGTATGTGAACTGGATATTTAGAGCCCACTTTATATGGTGGGATGACTTGCTCAGCCTTGATACAGGAAGGAGGGGCTAGGTCCTGCCTCAACTTGGTGTGTAAGCCTGTGCTGATTACTCAAGGGAGGCCTTACTCCCTTTGAGGCTTGGATGAGGGGTGAGGAAGGGGAGGGGAAAGGAAATGAGGAGGGAGGGAGATCAGTGGATTTTATGTAAAAGGGGGGTTCTTCTTAAATAAGAGGGGAAAACTCACATGTTGAAGTAGAAGGGCTGTGCTTAGCTGCTCTGCTCCTCACTGGTCCCAGGGTGAGTCACTTCCCCTCACCTGAGGTCTGAAGCCTGGATGGATAGTTGACCTTGATGACTGAGCACCAGAGAGCTGGTTCCTCATAGGGACCTGGTCCCTTCCCTTGGGAAACCTGGCCTACCCCTCACCTTGGTGTGGGAGTGCTGGCTCCATCCCTCACCACTGGGTAAGCTCCTAGCAACCTGGAGTGACCAATTCAGCTACTACTCAGGCACCTCAAGGGCCTTGAGTTAGAATTCCCTATTATCCACCCACCTATGACATGCTAAACTGTGTGAAGGTATGGTCCTGCAGAACTGAAGCTTCAGGATCACCATGACTCAGAGCAATACCAGGATATCCAAAAGGAGATTCTTTGAGGGTCTTGTATTGACAGTATAGCAGAAGCCAAAAGCTTGAACTTGACCAAGACATAATAAAAATGTGAAAACTGTTCAGACAAAAGGGTATACTGCATGATACACAGCAGGTTCTAATGCCACTGAGATTAACAAAGGGTTGATGAAGAAGGAAAGGCAGTTTGGTCTGTTTTAATTTTTTGCGTTTTTAAAAAATTAATATTGTTATTTGTATTTTATTCTATCTCTTGTTTTTATTTTATTATTAGTATTTCTTTTTAAACTTTCCTCTGAAGGGACAAGACAGAGGTGAAGCACAGATATAGAAAGACTGGAAAATGGGTAGAATTGAGGTACGTGACATGAAATTCCCAAAGAATCAATAAATAATATGTTAAGTTAAAAATATTTGCACCAACAAAATAAATAAATACATACAGAAACTTAATGAAGCAACGAAGACAGTAATTTCTTTGAGTCACCATTTGCCAATGTCTATGTACATCAAAACTTCATATTGAACATTGTAATTTAGTTGAGAAATTATTATTTGTTTATATCAATAAATTTAGGGCAGAAGAATCATCATCTGGTATTTAATGGATTATTGAATTATTGTAAAAAGCCTCTAAATACTTAACTTTATCTTGTGTATGATCTGTTTTTAAGCCCCAGGCAGAGTATTTAGGCTGAAATATAATTTAAACTGAATTGCTATTCTGTCCTTGAAACCTCATTTCTGCCTTCCTACTCTACAAATATTCTCTGGCCTCCACATTATTCCATAAACATGTCAGATAGTCTTCAAACTCAAAGCTGACAGCACTGTAACCTCTGCTTAGAATTCTCTTTCCCGAAATCGGAAGTCTCCTTGCTTACCTTCTCTGAGAGTCTCTATGTAACCATTCTCATAGTAAGAAACATCCTTGACAGCTGTCCATAAGGCAGCCCCACGTCCTTTTTGAACTCTGTGCCCTTTTCTGATTTGTTTCACAGCTCTTTAATTCTGATTTATCAGTTTATTTTCTTTGATTACTAATGAGGCGTCCCACTGCTTCATGGAAAAATAGGATTGTTAGGGAGGATGCTACTTATTGTAAACCCGCATCACAAATATTAAATTTTGGCTTTTAGAACACTTTCAGTAACTAGACATAAAATCATAGGTATGCCATCATGATCAAATATCTCCTGGCTGAATTGGAAGTACGAGTGGAAAGAAATTCTGCCAACCCAGAGGTGCCATTAAATTGAGGAGGTTACAGTCTTCTACCTAGTGGTCAAGACTGGAACTGACTCTGTGCTGCCAACTCAAATGCCCTAAGCCAAAGCTGGGTGATGAAAATATCCATAGTAAAATTTTCATTTAAAATAAATCCATTGGATAAGCTGATTATATTTTTAAATCACTTTCTCTTTGGGTCTAGAAGGTCACGGTAGCTATTTTGCATAAATTTATGCTTTTATAAGCTGAGCAAAGAAAGGTTAAATGTTTTACCCAAGAGCTCAAAGAGAGTCTATGACTAAACCAGAATAATAGAGTTCTACATTCTTAGACTCTATTTCAAATTCGTGTAAGAGGAATAGATCAAAACAGCATTTGTAGTTATAGTACTTTCCCAAAGAATAATGCTATAGAGGTTTGGATATTACCACTTCTCTACAGCAACCCAGAAAAAAAAAAAAAAGAACCTGATAGCTATATGCCAAGAGAAATGGGATCTTTTTTCCAAATGCAAGCCATTTACAAGGACAATTCAAACAGAACATTAAGCACAAGTTCCATTGATTTTGCTTATATTTGATGTTAAACACCTTCTTGTTACCATTTCTACATGGCAAATTATTCCTATTAACACCAATGGTTCTTGAATACATTTATAAAGCATCTGATATTTTACAGAATATTATAACCAATTATATTATGGCCAGTTTTAATGATTCTGTTTATATTTACTGTGATGTTATGTAACCATACTTCCCCTGAGAAAAAATTCACATTGTCATCAAAGACTTGTAGTATATTTTTTTCTAACAGAATTACTATGTTGACATGATTAAATTTTCATCCTTGAGGGCTAAAAGCATAATCTGTCATCTCTTTTGCATTCATATCTGAGTTTCACTACTATATATTCCCTAGATGAAGGCAAAAGAACAGTGCAATAAAATGTAAAGGCCCTCTTACGGCTCGGTGTCTTCACAATGTATACCTAAAAGTGTGTTAAGTTTCTGATCCTTAAATTAACTTATTCTCAATGATGATAGAAGCTGTCAAACAGCCTACAGGTAAGAATGATTCCTGTGCACATCAGTCTGTTGTGTCTTTTATTTTAAAGTGCACCTTTGTGGTTGTGAATTAGTCTTTTTAAGGTTGGTCCTCTGCATATCATGTGTCCATGCTGCATAACTGCTAAAGTCCCACAGTCTCAGCAGTTAAGAAAAAATCACAAATATGACACAAGCTGGTGAGATGGTAATTGGTAGCTTCTTTGTCTGACTTGTCTTCCTACAGAGTGTGAAAAGTAGACTCTTGGGTACATGTAGGTCATGAAAGTCATTTCCTCTAATTTACAGGAAAGTTCAAATCATATCCTATTCATTCTGTCTTCTCCAGCATCAAAATTAGAGAAAAAGCCTTCACTTTCCCTCTAATTGCTTTGACTCTCACTCCTACACCCTACTCTCTGCTGGATTCATAACTCATCAGCTCCATATGTACACTGTATTTTGTCTTTTATAGCTCCTTTTTGACTAGTTCCTTGACAGTCATTTCCATTAAGTTTAAAAAGAAAATATCAATAAAACCTGGAACAAAGCTAATTAACAACAACAGAAAGGCAACAACTCCATTTAGAAGACACGTTTTTTTTTTTTTCTAACCCAGTGTACCATTTAAATGTCAGAAACTTCACATTATCTGTATCAGAACAGGGTGAGCGATTACTAGAATCGTTTATCCAACAATGAAACTGACACCTTCCTAAGTAGTGCATGTGTGAACATGCTTACCCATGAGCTTGTCCACCACTGAATGTTTGATGTTCGTGTGCAGTCAGAGTGTTATTTGTCTCACCTATTTTAAAGTTCTTACGTGTTGGTTTTTGTTGACTAAAATCCTAACAGTATGTGGTGAAAATCACTTTAACTCTTTCTTTATACATCTGTGCACAACTACACAATCGTGTATTGGTGTGAGGGTTTTTTTTTTTTTGTATTCTAAACTATCTATGAAGAATAAAATATTCTTAGAAAGGATTCACAATTACAGCCTTTTTTATACTTCTTCCACATCTGAGAGGTCAGACATCCAAGGATGAAAAGTGACAGCTTTCAGGTTGTCAGTACCACGTACACCAGAGTCAAATCCCATAGCAGAGCTGAATCAAATATAACTATATTATGCACAAGTTCCAAAAGTTTTGGTAAAAGATTCAAATATATTTGCATAAACTGCTATGTGCTATGCTGAGCATAACTAGGAAAGAAAGTGTCACCACTTTTGAATGTAAAGAGGGAAGAATGTAGAAACTAAGTGAAACTAAAGTTCTCAATAAAAATTGTAAGAAACAAGGGAAGTAGATGTGAAAAGAACCACCCTTTGGCCTATCTACACATTAAAGGGAGAGAGTGAAGAAATGTGTATAAGTCAGATTGTTCTATATGACTTTTCTATGATCATGCACAGGATGAAGACTATACAGTAGATAAGGAAAGAATGACACCACTGAGCCTTTTGACTTTGATAAGAAAGATGATTTACCATTAATCAAAGAAAAGGTACATATGGATCTGACATCACAGTTAACAAGGGAAATATTGATTATATTTTTTTAAAAAGTCACTAGACTAAAAATGCTTCCAGTTACACTAGTCCCATAATCTACAGCACAGCAAAACAAATTTGTAACTCATTATAAAGACATTAATTTATTTCCCAGGAAGGAGAACATGGTAATAGACAATACAATGTCTAATATCATCATTAAAAGTTATAACATATTATAATTACATAACTTGTAGGTGTGCAATATGTTATGACATGTATATTTATAGTTAAAGGTGGAAGTTTTTAAAAATATATTAATCTAAGATTAATATTTATTAAAATATAAGCCAACACTCATAATACAGGTAACAGCTTATATAGGCGCTTGGTAGACTGGATTATCTACACGATGGACAATGGATGTCAAACCAGTCTCTTCAGCAGTCAGGAACCAGAAAATGGGGCCTCTCAAGATTTGATTTCAGCAGCCCTTAATGAATGGGGTTGGCCACTCCCCCTTCAGGAGCCTGGGACACTGGACTGCTGACGCCTGAATCTCACCACACATAGTAAAATGATTAATAGAGATAGGCAATTTAACATCACTATTATCCTAGAGTTACTCTTTTTGCAGGAAGAACTTGAAATCTACTGTCTCAGGTAATTTTCAGTATATATAAAGAAACAAAATAGTATTATTGGCCATAGTCTCCTGCTACAGTAAAAGGTTTTAGATTTATGCATCTTACCTCAATTCTAATTGCTACAGTCTGACCTATATTCTCTTACCATCCTTACAACCTGTCTGAGTAACCTTGCTACTAATTGTATGAGCTAAAAGTTTCTGTTTCAGATCTATCATTGTTTTCCAGATGAGCTGTTAAAAACATGGTTGTGACCCTTCTCTCAACACTTGCACATTTCAGACATTTTTCTGCATTCTAAAAACTGCAAATTTAAATTAAATTCTGTAAAAAGACCATTTGACAGTATCTTCCTGATACAACAGCACTGATGAACGAAGAAATTCACATAGACCATAGCAGCATGCACAGGTACTAGCTTTTAGAGGGGAAGTAGACAAAGTCACATCACTAGCTCAGAGGCTATCTCCAGTTGAAAGACTCTCACAAATAAAGAATTTGCTTTTTCAAGGATGTCTCCGTGAGTACACAAACCACAGTTAAGGACAGACCTCATGGTCATCAATAGATGGCCAACACATTACAAGGTCAGTGGTATTTTTTGAGACTTCCCCTCCATCCTCATAATGCTTTGTTTGGGATATTTTTTGTCTTACTTACCTTTTGCTTATGCGTTAATGTTTTGATTTTGTCTTTTTATGGGTTTTTGTCAAAGTGTGTGTGTGTGTGTGTGTGTGTGTGTGTGTGTGTGTGTGTGTGTGTGTATTTGATTCTCAGGGTTTTTCCTTTTGTTTTTATTTGCTTTATTTAATTTTCTTTTCTCTGTCATTTTTTGTTCCTGTTGTTTAATTATGGTTGGGTTGTTTGTTCACTAGCCTGCCTGTTTTCTAAAGGGAAAGAGAGAGAACATGGAGCTGGATAAATGTCCAGGTAGAGGATCTTGGGGAAGATAAGTGAGAGGAAACAGTGATTAGTTTATATTGTATGAAAAATATTTTCAATAAAAAGGAAAATATCAATAAACCGGTAATATAAATGTTCGTTTTCATAAACTCAGCACTGTGCATTCCTTTCCTGGGATATTTCTCTAATACTATAAAATAAAATACAAAAGACTAAGAAAAAAAGACTGGGTATCTTCTCCTCTGTTGATTTGGCAAATTTCTGTTTCTGTTGAAGTAAAGGTAGCAATCATTGTTTAATTTGGGTTTGGGTTCATACTTAGGTGCATTTATGTTAGGGTTAGCTCCCAGAACCCAAACAAAGTTCAGAAGAGATGACTGTGAATGTCTCTGGATTGCAGGGCATGGGCTCTGAAGCACTGAAGTGGTTGAAAGAATTAGAAATAGTGGCAAAAATAACAAGTGAAGGTTGTCTCCCCCCTGCCACAGCACTGTTTTATAACACTGATTTAGTCTATCTCTTTCAGACTTTCCTGGTGCCCAAAATTAGTGTCTACGAGGGAGCAAGTAGAATCCATAGTGTCAGAGTCCAATGACAAAGCAGTTGGGTTGGCTGAGTAGGGTCGTGAGGCTAAGGAAATCTTAGAGTCAGAAGAACAGAGTCAGCAAAACAGTATTCCAGATGACTTCCCAGTCTCTGCCAGAGAAGCAATACATTTATTTATGAGCCTGATTATATAGAGACTAAAAGGCAGACGGATAAACAATGCTCACATTTCACACAGCAAAGGCAATCAACTGTTTATGAGGTAAAAGTCACATCCCTGTACTGTTCTTGAATTAAGGGGTGGGCTGTTTTCATCTTCATCAACAGTATGCAGCCAGCTAGATAATGTGTTCTTTCTCAGAAGCCTCCCTCGATGATGTGTTCTTTCCCTTAGGCCCTGATCAGATCTTCTCTACACCCCCTGAAGAGACTGACACGAACAAGCTTTGAACTCTTTTGGGTCAGAATGTTTTGCGGCATTATGCTGTTACACTGTAAATAATTGTCCAGCCTACTAGTTTAATAAAAATGCTGATTGGCTAAAGGCAGACAGGAAGTGTAGGCGGAGCTAGTGGACCAAGTAAACTCTGGGAACAGGAAAAACAGAGCAGAAATACCACAGAGAAGGGAGAAGAAGCAGAGGACAACTAAGCCGCTCTGAGAAAGGCACCGAACCTCATGGCTGATAAGGATAAGAATCGTGGGTTAGATTAACAGCAAGAGCTAGCAAGTTATATGCCTGGGCCTCAGCTCAGTGTACAATTAGTATAACTGTGTGTTTCAATGGGATTATGGGACTATGGATCTGAAAGTCCAGGCCACCAGGCTAGGCCAGAAAGTCCAGGCCAGAAGCCTAATACTACAAGAACGGACCTTAGATTCAAACTGTGTCGCTGTGAGAAACTGAGTCACTGTGGAATCTCACACAATAGTGAATCACCAATCTGTCAGTAAATTTAAATACTAAGTTAATCAGTGAGATAAAACCATCAAATATGTTTTAGCCTTGTAGAAGTTATAGTGGCCTAGGCTGTGTCTCCACTGACAAGATAACATAATAACTGCTTTATTTTTGTTCATCAGATGTCACCTTCATAATGATTTTAGAAGCTTTGATGTAGTAGATGGCCTGTGAATTCAAGTCTCTCTGCAGACTTGTGACATTTCAAACTAATGGAACTTTGGCAATCCTCTACTGATTAATTCTTTTTAATTGGGGAAAGACATTTGATTTTTTACATCCATTCTTTCTAACTTTTTAAAAAGACTAATTTTTTAAGCCATATGATATGTTCTGATAGGATGACTAAAAATTCTTTTTAAAATAGAAGTGATCTCTGTAGAATTATGACGGGTGCTTTTTCTCAGCCAACCCAATCATATGTTACTTACAGATTAAAGAAGAATATTTTAGACAACCTATAGTGATTCTTTTATTAACCAGGGTCTTACTAACCACTTATGTCTCTCTGAACTGTCCCACTCCTAGGATGAGGACCATCTGATATTACCAATAGATGAGGTTCAGAGTTACTGCCCACCTATGTCTTTTAAACATTTTCAAGTAAAAAAAAAAAATAGCTACCACTGTTCTTCCTCCCTCCCCTCTTCACAGTCTTCTGTCAGGTTCCTTCCACTCTGTTCCTCAGGGAGGGTAAGGACTCCCAGGAAGAGTCAAAGCAGTTTGACATGTCTAGTTGAGGTACAACCAAGCTCCTCATCCCAGTATCAAGGCTAATAAAGGTATTCCTCTGTAGGGATAGGTTCCCATAAACCAGTTCATGTACCGGGAATACATTCTAGTCACACTACCAGAGGCCCCACAAACAGCCCACACCATCCAATTGTCATCCATATCCAGAAGGCTTAGTTCAGTCCCAGCTGTCATTTCAGAGTTAGCGAACTCCCAATAGCTCAAGTCAGCTGCCTCTGTGGATTTTTCCTCATCATGACCTTTTTGCTCATATAATCTGCCCTCTTTCTCTTCTGCTACACTGGGAGCTGGACCCAGTGATTACTTAACTATGGAGCTCAACATCTATTTCCAACAGTTGCTGGATGAATAATAAGGATGGTCATCAATTAGATTATAGGGGAAGGCCAGTTTACATACTCTTTCCACTATTGCTTGGAGTCTTTGACTGGTTCATCTTTGTGAACTCTTGGGTATTTTCCTAGCATGAGGTTTCTTTCTAACCCCACAATGGCTCCCTCTATCGAGATACCTATGTCCTTGTTCTTCCTCTCGGTCACTTCCCCAACTCAACCATTCCATTTCCTTGTGTCCTCTTTTCACCTCCTCTTGCTCCCTCTCCTCTATGGTCCCAATTTACTCTGGAGATCTTATCTACTTCCCCCTCCCCAGGGGAATCCATGATGTCTCCCTTAGGTACCTCCTTGTTACCTAGCTACTCAGGGTTTGGGGACTATAGCCTGGTTATCCTTTGCTTTACATCTAAAATCCACTTAGAGTGAGTAATACCATGTTTATTTTTCTGTGTCTGTGTTCACACTCTCAGGATCATATTTTCTACTTTCATTCATTTGTCAGCAAATTCCAGGTAGTTTTTTTTTTTTTTTTTTTTTTTTTTTTTAATGCTGAGTAGTACTGCTTTGTGTAATTGTACTGCATTTTTTTAATCCATTCTTCAGTTGAAGGGCATCTAGGTTGTTTCTATGTTTTGGTTATTTTGAGTAATGTTGCTATGCACACAGTTGAGCTAATGTAATTGTGGAAAGAATATGTTTTCTTTGGATAAATGCCCAAGAGTGGCATTGCTGAATTATTAGTTAGATTGTTTCCCAGTTTTCTGAGAAACCACCATACTGATTTCCAGAGTGGCTGTACAAGTTTACATTCTCAAGAGCATTGGAGAAATATATTTTAGAGGTCAGTCCTTGGTTAGATATAGGGTTGGTGAAGATCTTTTCCTATTCTGTAGATTGTCGTTTTGTCTTTTTGACCATGCCCTTTGTCTTACAGAAGCATCTTAGTTTTAAGAGGTCCCATTTATTAATCATTTACTCATCTATGGTGGTCAAATTTTGCTGGGTATAGTAGTCCTGGACTATTAGTGTCTGTATAATACCAGTTCAGGACCTTCTGGCTTTCATTGTTTCCACTGAGAAGTCAGGTATTATTTTCATGGGTCTGCCTTTATAAGATACTTGGCCTTTTTTCTTCTAGTTGCTCTTAATATTCTTACTTTTGCTGTATTTTAGTGGCTTGAATATTATGTGACAAGAAAACTTTTTTGGAGGTCTAGTTTGTGTGGTTTTCTGTAAGCCTCTTATATCCTTATAGGCATTTTCTTCCTTAGGAAAAGTTTTCTTCCATGATTTTGTTAAATATATATACCATGCCATTTAACTGGTATTCTTCTATTATTATTATTATTATTATTATTATTATTATTATTATTATTAGTCTATCCATAGTGTCCCAGATTTCCTGAACATGTATGACCTTTTTGGCTTTCATGGGTCTTTTTTTTTTGACTGACACATATGTTTCCACTTTTGACTCTTCTTTGTCAGAGATCCTCTCTTCTACCTCTTGCATTATGTTGGCTATGCTTGCATCTGTAGTTCCTGTTAATTTACTCAGATGCTCCATTCCAACATTTCCTCTGTTTGTGTCTGCTTTATTGCTTCTACATCAGGTTTTAAGTTTTAGACTGTTTCCTCCACTTCTTTATTTTTCTTCATTTTATTATTTCTTATATTAAAAATTTTCTTTCTTAGCCATGTATTCCCCTGCCTACCCTTCCTTCCCTCTTCCCAATCCCTCCCAGCAGCCTTCAGCCTTGCCTCTCCCCATCCTCCCATCCCCTTCCCCAAAAGGGCAAGAAGTCCCATGGTAGGTCAGCTCAGCATGGCACATCCACTCCAGGCAAGTCCGATTTCCTCATTCCAAAGTCAAGAATGGGTTAGGTGTTCCTCTACAGGGAATGGGCTCCAAGGTAGCAGTCCATGCACAGGAACACAGTCTGATCCCACCCCTCAAGGTAGCACATGCTGCCTATGCCAATGGACAGTAGCCTATCCTTGGAGAGCTTAGCTCCTTTTCCTGATGCATCTCCAGTGGCTATTCTTGATTCAATAAGCTCCCCAGAGCTCCGTCCAACCATCACTGTAGGAATTTTCCTCATAATCCTATCCCCTTGCTCATATAGACTCTCCTCCCCTGCTCTCAGCTGAACCAGAAGCTCAGCCCAGTGCTCAGCCATGGTGCTCTGCCTCCACCTCTATTCACCGTTGGATGTAGGTTCTGTGATGACTCTTAGGGTGGTTATTCATTGGATTATAGGGGAAGTCCTGTTTAGGCACTCCCTCCACGTCACTTCTTTCATTGTTTTGTCTTGGTTTTCTTTAAGGGATTTATGATTTCTCCTACTTTTTTTCTTTTCCTCTATTTCTTTAAAGAAGATTTTTATTTCCTCTTTAAATATTTCTATCATCTTTATAAAGTTATTTTTAACGTTGTTTACTTCTGCTTCTTCTACATTGGAATATTCAGGTCTTCCTGTTGTAGTACCCCAGGATCTGGTGACGCTGTGTTGGTTTTTTATGTTGTTATATGTAATCTTGCACTGGCTTCTGCCATTGCCTTCTCAAATTGGTTCAGGATTTGTCTGTTTCTCAGAGAGCTGATCTTGGTCCAATCTGCTCTGGCTGTGTTTGTATCTCAGGGGACCTCTTTTTTGTCCAATCTGAACACATGGTCCACTTGGAGTTGGCATAGTCTATGTCATAAGAGAGCTATTCTTGGTCCATTAGAAGCTGGTTGCTTCTGTGTGTCTGGGATCCGCCCTTGACCCAATAGGTGGTGAAATCTGTGTCTCAGGCAGCTGCTGAGGTTTCAGGGTAATAGGTGAGTTTGGGAGATGGGGTGGGTTGTTAATGGGGGATATCAGCTTGGGAGAGTCTTCCACGCTGGACTGTGATTGGGGAAGCAATGGATATGAGTAGGGGTTCATGGATTATGCCCCATGACCTAGGTCTGGGAGACGGCCCCTTGGCTGCTCTGGGTAAAGTGTTACTCGCTTCTTGATCCAATGGGGGCTGGCAAAATCTCTGTATTTGGGAACCACTGAGGTCACAGGATAATAGGGTGGGTTTGGGGGATGACATGGGTTTGTAGATTGAAGACTCCAACAAACTGGGTTATTGATGGGGGATACCAGTCCACAGGAGTCTTCCGTGTTGGTCTGGAATTGGAGCAGCAATGTCCACAATGTCTTAATTAACTGTGATGACAAACCAAGAACTTTAGACAAAGAAAACACTAGAATTATGAGTGGGTCTCAGATCTCAGAGTTGAGAGATAATTAAAAGTTAGTATAGAAAGAAAGATGGCATCAGAAACCTTGGGCATAAATTAAGGCTAGGCTATTGTCTCCAGTTTACAACCACATCTGCTTTACTTTTCACTGTAGGAAAAATGGGTGTTATTCAGCAATTCAAGTTTCTGCCCTCGTAGAAACCCTGCCATCTGGGCTTATGTCAACAAGCTGAACTGCCTTTGAAGGTTGTTAACATGACCAGAGCTTTATGAAACAATGAATGAAAGAATGTGATAATAGAATGTGGATTAATAAAAAAAGAGTTAGAGCTATCTCTCCAAGTATGTTCACAACACTCATTCTTAAGCCTGGAAAACTCTCTTAAAGTCAAAATTGCAGATAATAGTTCTTTTAACTTTACCAAGCAAATCTTCAAATGTGATGGTTGGAATGACCAATGCATTAGTGAGTGAAAAATACCGATTTTTCTCTTATATTAATTTGATGAAGAGGAAGTCAGAATCTGAAACGACTTTTTGCCCAGTCGTTTTCTGTCTTTCCCCCAAAATAGGGTTTTTTTTTTAATTTACTGAGAAAAAATACATGAGAAAGGAATGAAAAATATTCATTAACAGAAATATTTAATATGGTTTCACAGGAGAAAAATTCATTTTCCTGACCCAAAAATAGCAAACATACCTTGTCATGCTATAACTACAATTTGTTTTCAACATTTTTGGTGGATATTTGTTGAGTTACTTCCAATTTGTCTGCTGCTTTCAGTAAATGGTAACTACAAGCACACACACACACACACACACACACACACACACACACACACACAACTCTAGTCTGTTTATGAAAGATTCTATTTAAGATCAAAGCTATGCATGAGCCCAGTTTGTTAAATCTGATTGCATAGAAAGCCTGAGGCATATAAGAGTTTGTTTCAATATTCACCAGAAGGTAGGCTAAACTTAAGCAGGCTAAATGTAGTAAGAGAGAAGACAAGGTCTGTTTTCATAGGACATATTATTGATCTGACTGTGAGGTTCACTGAAAATTCAGTTCTTTTAAAGAAAGATATTTTCATAAAATTGTAATAATACAGATAGTAACTTGATAGGAAACTGGAAATGCTTATATAAATGTGAGTATCACTTCTGTCCATTTTACCTCTTTTCTCAAACTGATTTTCAAACATATATTGGAAAAATGTTTTATAAACATCATTTATGAAATACCACAAATTTTCTAGATTCAAAGAACTTGTTTTCACAGAATAGGAATATAGCCTATCCTTAGTAAGTACGGAAAAATTTACTTCAGGACCACTCCAAGATACTCAAGTTTGCAGATACTTAAGGCCTTTATGTGTAAATGACAGATTATTTAAACATAATTTGTTGGTGTTCTCATGTAAACATTTAATCTCCTCTAAATTATTTGTGAAACCCAATTTAATGTTAGTTCTATGATATTGCACAAAATATATTTGGTATTATAATAAAAATCCCAGAGCCAGATATTGCGGAAAAGCTGAAATATCAGAGAGAAAAAGGAACAGACACTTTTCACTCAGCCAACTCCTCATGCCTCTCTTCCTGGATCTTCAGCCAAAAAGGGAGCTCGGGTGAAGGGAGGAAATCTTGCCTCCTCCAGCCTTAATCTTTCTTTCTCCGCCCAGGTTCAACTTTCCTAGTGCTAGGATTAAAGGTGTATACCACCACCACCTGGCTCATTTTGGCCTTGAACTCACAAGAGTCCAGACAGATCTCTGCCTCTGAGTGCTGGGATTAAAGGTATGGGTCACCACACCTTGATCTTCATGGCTAAATGTGGTTTAGTTCTGTTCTCTGATTTCCAGGCAAACTTTATTAAATACACAATATATTACCTCATGAAGATACCAATGACTGTCCTGTAACATTTAAGAACGACTGACGAAGAAAACAATATGTGAACGGTCAATGCACAGATGAACCTTTAAATGTTTTTAACCCATGGTAGGTTGAATGCAGGTACCACTGCTCCATGAATGTCTGTGATAAGGGCACTGATGGGAGTGTTCCTAGAGTCTGGCAGAGTACAGGGATAAGGACGATGTCGTCATGTATCAGAAACCCTCCAAAAGTTGGAAAGAAAATACCATAAACATATACTTTTTTATTCTGGGTTTATGTAAGAAAACAAACAGGCATTTATACAACCTTCCATTGCTGGCAAAGACATAGATTTATCTGAAGTATTATATTTGGTGAATTATGTCATTTGCTGAAAAGTTCTCACAATAATGTGATTATAGATCTGCAAACTTGACCTTCCAATTTATCAGTAACATGTTAATTTCTTCTGAATGACAAACATGTATATTACACATAAGTTCCTAAACTTAATGATTTTTGAAGTACTGTATGTAATGATTCATGGCATACAGCAGCCATGTGGTAAATGCAACATGGCACAAGATGAAATAAGAATTCCTTGCATGTAGTCCCCATGAGGTAAACTCACTCAACATGGCACCAGAACACCACTAAGGAGGGCATGCCCATAGGCATGGCTATGTAAATTTGCTCCTACCCATCTCTTAAAAAGAAATGCCTGTCATGTAAAACTCTCTCTCTCTCCTACCCCTCCTCTCTCTCCCCCTTTCTCCCTCTCAGCAACTCCCCTGAATAAACTCTCCTGTGGCATCTAATAGTGTGTGTGTCTACTTCTCGCACATAAAACTAACACTGTATATCCATTTAACACATACCACTTAACAAGCACCAGCACTTCTCCGTTATAAGCAATAAGAAGTCATTCAAATGTCATTACCAGTCATTACCCTGCTATTTATACTTTTAGCAGGTAACCTTCCTCCTTTAAAAATTGACATAATCAGATCAAACTCCCAAGTTTATGTATCAGGTAACTTTCATCCATTATTTCTGGTTGTATGATTTATTTCCATTGCCAGATACAAAGTGGTATGTTTTATATCTACCTGTGGAGTGTAGTGGGTATAACATATTTAATAATACCTTGGCACATGCTTGCATTGCCAGTTTAGGACCTTCTATGATGAAGATTCCCTACAAATTTGGTAGCCACCTTATTCAGGAGACCTCCTGGTTTTCAGTGGTGTACTTTGAAGATAGCACTGCAGTGTATTTACTTAAAAGCAACTAAGTATTTCTACTTAAAAAGGGAACACATAAAATTTAAGTAAAGAAGAAAGAGCAAAGAAAAGAAGGGAAGAAGGCAGTAAGAAGAGATGGGAGGAAGGAAGAAAGTAGGAAGGAAGGAAGGAAGGAAGGAAGGAAGGAAGGAAGGAAGGCAAGAAGAAGGAAGGAAGGAAGGAAGGAAGGCAAGAAGAAGGAAGGGAGGGAGGGAGAGGATAGGGGAGGGAGGATCTTCTAAAATTCTGGTGGACATCCAAGTGTAAAAGCTGTCATTGAATAAAATGTTAAAATAAGTAGAATAAAATATCATTCAGTTATTTTCACATCAAAAATAGTCACTTGATGCTACTCTTGAAATGATTGACTTTTGAGAAAGAGATTCAATAATGCAAGCGATGTATTCTATATTTTGACTTTGTGAATAACGGGAAGAGTGCTCACTGGAGCATGCAGCAGTTTTTGGAATGCCCTTTCTCCATATAGTATGTCAGAATAACAGATGGCATACTCTGTAAAGAAAATTAATTTGAATAAGTCTGGTAAAAACCCACCTTTCTTGAGAGAAAAGGTCTTTTTCTATAAGAAGTTCATCTTATTTATTGCCTACCTGGACAGGTAATGTATTCAGGTTTTTCCAATCTAGTCCTTTGTAATAAAACAGTCTTCGGCTTCTCACGGTAAGAGCTGCCACTAATCAAATCTTGTTACTCACTGATGCTCATGTTTGCTGCTTAGTTGTAGCATTTTGTGGTTCTAATCAACATGCTTTCTACTTTCTTTACTGTCACAAAGTTTTCATTTTAAACAATGGATTGAACCTGGAAAAGGTACAGTAGAGATATTTCTATAATGCTCTCATAGGCTGCATGTTACCCTACTGTGGCTTTTCTCTTTAACTACAGATTTTTAAAAACGTTACCGTTTTCTAAATGCTTGCTTCACTTTATGAAATTTTCCAGTTTTAGTAGTTATAAGTAATCTTTCCTTTCTTTCTTTCTTTCTTTCTTTCTTTCTTTCTTTCTTTCTTTCTTTCTTTCTTTCTTTCTTCCTTCTTTCCTTCCTTCCTTCCTTCCTTCCTTCCTTCTTCCTTCCTTCCTTCCTTCCTTCCTTCCTTCCTTCCTTCCTTCCTTCCTTCCTTCCTTCCTTTCTTTCTTCCTTTTTTTACTGTAGTAGAAACATAAATAACAACGTTTAACTCTGTCATATTGGTAATAGCTTCACAGTCACAGGCCAACATCACCATATCTTTACTTTCAAAGCATGAAAAGCACCTTCTTATAATATGTAAAGACATCTCCACTGACATTCTTAGTAGATCACCAGTACCAACACTAGAGTGTATGTCTGTTCATGTATATGTCTATGACCAAACCTACATACTTACAAATTTTGGAGGAGATACACTGTACATGAGTTAATGTTGGTTCAATGAACTTTATCGTGGTTAGCCATTAATGCAGAAATATTCTTTGAATTGAGCATGGTTTCTCACATCGATAAACTCAAAATTAGGGAAGTAAAAGAAAAAAGACTAGTTTTAAGACTAGTCTGATTCACATGATTCACATAGCAAGCTTCAGGCTGGTCAAGGAAAGATAGAAAAACAAGAAAAGTAGAATAAAAGTGTCTTATCTTTGCTTTTTCTGTTACAGCTAATTTGGAAATATAGAAGATAATGCTAACTTGTATTAAACTTCTAAAATCAAAAACAAACAAAACAGCAGAGATACAAGGCACTCATAAAAAGAACAGAAGAAAGTGACTGACTGAGCCTATGACCATTGGCTCTGGAAAGCTTGGAGCCAATGTATGTGCAAAGCCTCCGGGGGGGATCTGGAAATGTCATTCACTACATGTCACAGCCCCAATGATGTCAGAAACTCAGTCTTTGCCTAAGATAAAATTTCTAATCTCTGAGAGTTAGTCTTTCAACAGCTGGTATTTGCAAGAAAGGGACAGCTTTGCATTCCTTTGAGACTCCAGAAAAGAGTAAATTCCTATAACTAGGCTTTTTGCCTTCTGAGATGTGCTCTAGAGTTTTAACCTACAAGGCAGTAAAGTAACTTGGTACTGTCGCAAACCAATAAGTCTGTGTTCATGTGCAATACAAGACATAATACAAAATTCAGGTGCCAGTTCTGAGAGTGAACCACTGGGCCATCATACCCCATCCATTTGTTTGGTGACTAACTATACACATCACAAAGTACAACTGCTGATCTGAGCCCTGTCTGCTCATAGGCTTGTAAAAAATGTATCATGAGCTCCACATAAAAGACAGACATTACAGAGCCATCCATAAACTACTAATATTAGGTGTTATTTCTTTGAAAAATTTGAAACTAAAAGAGAAATTACACATGCATAGAATATTACATTGAGGAGTCACTCTTGACCATAGCATGTAACGTGCACAACCTATTCACAGTAGCAAGAAGATAGATTAAAATATAATGGTCTTTTTCATTGTAGCTCTGACAAGCAGAGCTTTAAAATCATCACCCACAGCTCTACAACACATAAATGTGAATAAAGTCATATTGTTGGGGCATCAGGTTTTTTATTCTCCATATACAAGTATCAAGAGACCTCTAGTCAATAGGGTCTGTGTACAGTGGCAATGCGTTACATCTGACGATGTAGAATATAGACCCCATTTAAAGAGCACTGAATCAAGAACAGCCACTGGAGATACACTGGGAAAAGGAGCTAGGCCCTCCAAGGGTAAGCAACTGTTAACTGGCATGGGCAGTATGTGGAGCGTTGAGAGGTGGGATCAGACTGTGATCCTGTGCGTGGGCTGATACCTTGGAGCCCATTTCCTGTAGAGGAACACCTAACCCATTCTTGACTTTGGAATAAGGAAATCAATCGGACTTGCCTGGAGTGGATGTGCCATGCTGTGCTGACCCACCTTGGGACTCCTTGCCCTTTTAGGGGAAGGGATTGGGGGTAGGGATGGGGGATACTGAAAGTTGGCTGGGAGGGATTGGGAGGAGGGAAGGGAAGGGGAGCAGGGGATACATGGATAAAAAAGACATTTTTAAAAAAATAAAAAAATGGAAAAAATAAAGGGCATGAAAGATGCAAATGTAAAAGGAGATACATAAACAAAAATAATGGAGGGATGTAAAATATTTAACATTTATTTTGAAATTTTAGAGCACAGACAAACAAAAATAACGAAGGAAAATAACAAGAGTCTGACCTCAACAGAGGGCACTACTATTTATTATCTTAACAGTGCCCATCATCAACCCTTCCGGCTGGATGGCAGCTGTGTGAAGCAGAGGGAACTAACTGGTCAGGCCTCTTACAGGAGTGAGCAAGAGCCTTGACCATGAAGAAGTTGATACAACTTCAAGGGTACTAGTAGGTTCAGACAGTCTTAAGAAGTTTATGATCTCTTTCTAGAGTTGTTTTTCTGAACATGGCAGGCTGTCTTGAGATAATTTCTCCATTAGTAAATGGTCTTTTCTGAGATACAGATATGGCTGACCAATAGCATCTGGACAGCAACAGCAGGGAAGTCTCGGGGAACTTCTGTTTTTCTGCAGCTGGGACATTCTTTCATGTATAGCTATCAAACATTAAATACAGTCTATTACTTTGTTGTTTTCTATAGTAAGATGACTGGGGCTATGGGAATATGTAACAAAGGTGTTTTATTTATGCTACTGTTTTAGAGGCTCAAAGTATAAGATAAGTTGGCGATATCAGTTCGGGTGGCACTGAAAGTCTTATGTATTAATCAAAGCATTGTAGATGGCATCATGATGGATGCCAGCTACAAGGAGCGGTGGGAAAAAGAAGAGATGTGGAAAGAGAGAAATCAATAAAGACATTAGACAGGAGAAGGAATCTTCTCCAGACCTGTTTTATAGAAATTCACTGTTGTAGGAGGGCTGGGGTCCCTTGAGAAATGCCTTCCAGAGGTGATATACTCATCATCTCCTCTTTGCCTGACCTTTTAAAAGTTTCACAATCTCAAAATTGCCACAGTGGGCAGCCAGTTTCCAGCATATAGATCTTGAGTGATACATACACAAAGCATATCCAAACCCTACTGCTAGGTCAAAGAAAAGTCCCTTCAAAAGCTTGTTTTCATAGATTCTATGGTATGGATATATACCTCTCCCAGATGGTTTAACAGAGATCAAATATTCTAGTTTTATACTTATTTTCACCATCACACATTATAAAAACAAGGTTATAACATCATTTTTGGCTGACATTTTAAGTCTCAATGTGACTGTGTATACTTTCTATTTTTAAACAAACAGAAATAAAAAAGATAGACTAAAAAGTGTAACAAAATACCCACTTTTTTTTCATTTTGAGTTATTTCGTTTTCTGAGACAGCCTATTAAAAATAAAATGACTGCATACAGAACATATTATAAATAAGACAGTATTGATGGTAAAGTTTTAAACCATAAAATTCTATAATCGATAGAGTGTAATTGGAAACATGCAAGAGAAAATAGAATGATAAAATATTTTTTGTTGTTTCTATAGAAATTGTCAACTATATTGTCTCTGCAATTCATTTTAAATTAATCATTTTTTATAAAACAGTCACTAAAATATACTTTAAAAAGTAAAATGTCTATATTAATATTACATTAATACAAGTATGTTCAGAATTTTATATTTCAAATGTTGAGATGAATTCTAAAAAAATCCAAAGAAGAGAATTTTTGTCATGATCACCTTTACATGGATAAAATAATGTGGTACATTTACTCAATGTGGTACTGCTCAACTGTCAAAAACAATGACGTCATGAAACTTGCAGGCAAATGAATGGAACAAGAAAAAAATCATCCCAAGTGAGGTAACCCAGACCGAGAAAGTCAATCTGGCTATTACCTGTAACCATGCTACAACTCACAGACCCCGAGAGGCTTGGTAATGAGCACGGCTCAAGGAAGGATACTTGGATCTTCCTGGGAAGAGGAAATAGATTTTGTAGTTATCATGAGGAATCAAGTGCAGAGATGATGGGTGCAGTACTGAAAGAGGCAACTGAAAAGGGGGTGCATTTCAAGGTGAGGTAGAAACTTGGTGTAAGGGAAACTCCCAGGAATCTACATACCTGGGTGCCAAGACCAATTGTCACAAAGAGGTTTCATTCAAAAACTGAAGGAAACAGATGCAGAAACCCACAGCCAAACATTAAGCTTAGTTCAGAGTATCCTGCTGAAGAGAGAAAGGAAGCCACAGGGGTCAAATGCATAACAAGAAAACCCACAGACCCAACTAACATGAGTTCATAGGAGATCACAGAGACTTATCACACAGTCAGACAGCCTTCATGGGACTGATTTAGGCTCTCTGCATGTATGTAGGAAATGTATAGCTTGGTCCTTTTGTGGGGCTCCTAACAGTGGGAGCAGTGGGCTATCTTTAACATTTTTGCTGGCTTTGGGAATCCTTTTTCTTCATATTGGGTTGCCTTATCCAGCTCTAATCCAAGGGAGGTGAGAGTTAGTTTTACTGCAACTTGATATACTGATATACCATGTTTTGGTAATATCCAAGGAGGCCTGCCCTTTTCTGAATAGTAGTTGGGGGGGGGGGGATAGGAGGAGATCAGGAGGGGAAACCAAGGTTGGGATGTAAAATTAATCAATTAAAAAAAAATTAGAGTTGTACATTTAAGTAAATCTGCCTTAGTAAAAGAGTAAACATGTTTGCTGCAGAACACTGAGATACAGAGTATATTTAGAGCCTATCGTGGGAGCCAGTGGGGATCAGTATATCCCTGGATGTAGAAAACAACATAGCCCACAGAAGTCAAATACCTAAATTTTAGAGGAAAACTTATCTCCCTAGCATAATTGGTTTGGGAGTTATTCTGAGGAATTTTATGTTTCATTTAATGTTAATATTTTTGTCAATTAACCTGCATGCTATACTCTCTAAGGAATGCCTGCCAGAAGCCTACAAGGTGTAGCATGACTTATACATGCTACATACTTCTTTTCAACTTGCTGTTTTCTGTGCTCCTTCAAATGTAGATTCATTCTTTTCACTTTTCTTGAGTGCTATAAGAGAATTAATAGTAAATGTTGTGTTAGATCACTGTAATAGTAACTTCAGGGTAATGTAGAACAATCTGAGAATTATGCCTTGAACGATAATTAACACCTTGCTGTCAGAAATGGGATGAAAGAAGCAGTAGTCGATACCCCATTAGTAAACCCATTATAAACGATTCCATTACGCACATTCTTTCTGTTAGAGCACTAACACAATTAAGAGTAAATTTCAACAGCCAAATAAAGGAATGTGCTGATCTATAGTAAAGAAGCTAAATACATAAGTAATCATTCTCCTTCATTAAAGAGGAACGTTGCAAGTCATTGTGGAATATATCAGTTGATCATCTGTAAAACTTTATACGTGTCACAGATGCTCTGAACAAAATGATTTCAAGAAAATACTCATAAGACATTTTATATCAAATTATTAAAAATTTATAGAAAGGTGTCAGTTGTGAAGTGCATACCTTTAGTCCTGGTTCTCAGGATACAGGAGCAGGGAAACTAGGGGAGTGTGACACAGCTTTGCTTATAAGAGAGCTCCATGCCAGGCAGAGCAGCTATGTGATGATACCCCAACTCAAATAAATAAAGTAAATTTACATAAATGAATACATCTTTAACAATTTGGGGCATATAAGTTAGAGATTAATGTCTACTGATTACTATATTTTAAACTAGAAATGGGGACACCTGCTAGAATTACTAGTAACTGTAACTATCATAACAAACTATCAACTCACAAATCTAATAAATGTCCCAACTATATTGTGTGGAGTGAGCATAGAACACTGATGTCATTTTAACACCAAACTAGCTCTGTCTCCTTGGGGAAAACATTTAACCTTACAAGTTTTTGTAAGTTTTCATTTTTCAAATGTTATACCTTAAAAATACAATGTGAAAGTCATGCAGACATGCCTGAAATGGATGACTTGGACTCTAGCATAATAGTGAAGCATTCTGCTCACAGAGCTAACTGCTTTGATATTCCAGTCCAGGTTGAAGCCATCCTAGCAATAAGGTAATTTCTCATTTATACTGACCTTATAATCATAAACATATTCTATGCATCTTTTGACAGCTAGCCATCTTTAATTATAAAAAAATGAAAGCATACATATTATTTTTTTTAATGAAGATGTTATATGGGAGAAAAGGAAGATCCAGGACTTCAAGAAGATGTCTAGGGAACAACTTTAGACAGACGACCAATCTTGCTACACTTTATCAGACACCAAAACCTTGGGGAATAATACTCAGTCTAGCTCTGTGGCACAGTAAGTCAAGAGTAAATTGTGCATGCTGCTTCCACAATTCATATGGACAGTGATTAATAAATTTTATACATGCATCATTATTTTATGAAAAGCTTTAAAAAGATATTACAATTTTTCAAATATATATTAATAATTATATTCAAATGTATCTGGATGGCAGAACAGACCTAAAGTACAGTGTAAAATAAGGATATATTACTACATCAGCACATTCCTTTATTTGGCTGTTGAAATTTACTTTTGTGGTAATGCCCTAACAGAGAACAAACGTACATAATAAAATCATTTATAATGGGCTTAATAATGGGATAAAAAATAATTAAAATAAGTGGATCTGGAACCAAAAACGTTAAGGAACATAAAGATAATAAAAATGTTAAGTCAGCAGTATCTATCACATTATCTTTTATTCTGGTCTTTTCTTTCTTTCCTTCCTTCCTTCCATCTTTCCTTCCTTCCTTCCTTCCTCCCTTCCTTCCTTCCTTCCTCCCTCCCTCCCTCCCTCCCTTCCTTCCTTTCTTTCCTGTTTCACCTGAATAGTTGAAAACAAATGGCATCAATGGATTTGCCAACTGTTCACATAGCAGGGCTCTCTGGGACAGAGAAAGACAATGGGGCTTGTGTGAAATTCAGGTTTTCCTTTCAAATCACTATTTTCAGAAGGCTTTTAGAAGCCAGTTTCTTGAAAGAAAAATTTACTTCATTTGCTCTATAGGAGATTGTTATATGCATATTAGGAAATTGGTTTGTGCAGACTTACTGAATCTAAATATGAGGACAGCTGCCTTCAGGGATCTTTAAATATGATATATGTTGATTAACTTGAGGGAATGAGAACTCTGTAAGAAGTTTCTGGGAAACTATTTTTGAATACGAGGAAAGTAATAGGAGAGCCAGAGGGGAAAAAAGCAATAGGTACAGCATTTTCCAATAACATGCCAGTGGAATCTTTAGGGATGTAATATCTGGAAGTTGTCTCTAGTTTCTGAATGTTGATCTACAATCAAACACAAAATAACTTTGTATCTCACCCACTTTGATGTAGAACACATCAACAAGCTACATTCTGAAGATCCCCACAATGCAATCTTAGGATGCCCAATGGTACACACGCAGAAACCAGGACCAGGTTAGTGGCTATACGGAAGAGAACAGAACCTATGACTTGATCATCCTGCACAGCACCTGGCTGCTACCTTGCCAGACAGACACAGAACTAGAAACACTAAGAAGTAGGTGAGAGGCCTGATGTGCTACACCGACAGAGGCACTGACGTCAATGGAATTTCAGCAGCAATACAATCCTCAAAATAAAACACAATGTTTCCCCAAACCACGTACTATCTAGAAATTTAAATGGACATCAGTTTCTTCTGGAGTAGTTCGTGCTCAATGATTCAACATGAATGGAGAGAAGAATACATAGCACAGATTATAAGAATCAATATAAGCATCTATACAATACTCTCCAAGCACAAGTTTCTTTAGGAAGTGTTTATGTAAAGATTTATCTAAAACTGTCCGTTGAAAAGGAAATTGATTTATGTGGTAAATTATATCATTGGTAACCACTGTATTGAAGTTCGCCCTGGCCTGATATGATAACGCATAAATTCTTAGTCTTTCAATAATGGCTGCTTGCCACTTTTGGAAAACGTAATTTGTATTTAAGGTTTAAAACTACTAACACTAAAATGTTGCTTGAGTATGTGTGGTGGCGAAAGAGTTGTGGGGTAAGTTTGGTATCTGGTGTTAGTGTGTTATGGGGGGCTGTGAATGTGTGGTGTATGTGGGTGTGATGGTGTGGGAATGTGTGGTATACATGGGTATCATGGGTGTGTAAATGTGTGGTATATGTGGTCAAGTGTATACATCTATGTATATGCAACAAGAGTTTGTCGGGTCTCCTGCTCTATCACTCCCAGTCTTATTTCTTTACGGCGTGTTTTCTCCTCAGAAGTGGGAGCAAAGCAAGCCCAGCAATCATCTGGCCATCCTTCATGGCACTTGGGTTGTAGAATACAGCCATGGCCAGCTTTCTACATGGGTGCTAGGATCCAAGCAAGTTCCTGACACTTGCACAGTAAACACTGTTATACACTGCACCTTCAACTCAACTCTTCTTTTCTTTATTAATAGCGTATTTATGACCTGCAATGGAGTACTTAGGAACTAAGTATACACACACACACACACACACACACACACACACACACACACACACACACACACATATATATCCTAAGATTGATATATATATAAAATAAGGATTTAACCTGAAGAAACAAATTTATGTCCTCAGATATTTGTAATTTAATTTTAGTGAAAGCATTTAAAATCTTCCTTTTTAGTTGTCTTGAATGTATATTAAATTCTTGTTTTCTGTGGCTACCATACAATGCAACATTTTTTCTGTCTAAGCATTCTTTGGTACAGTCATTTGAGACGAAGCTATTTTAAATTTAATATATACAGAATACCATGTGCTTCCATCTTTCTATGTCTTCCTTGTTTGGAGTTGCATAGCAATTTTCAGTTTCATAGAGATTATTACAAATGCTACTTTTTTTTCAACTTATCATTGCTTGATTCTATATCTTGACCATTATAATGAATGCTTCATCAAACATAGCAGTACAACTCATTGCCTCTCAATAATACTATTTCCTTTAGATGTATATTAAGCAATGGGAATGATGGATTATTTTGTCTTGAGTCAGTGTATATGAGTGTTCATGAAAGTACATATGTGTATATACATAGACTCATATATGAGTTAAAGCTAGATGTTAACCCACAGTGTCTTTCCTCAGGAACGGTGTCCCTTATTTATTGAGATAATGTTTCTCATTTGTCAGAGCTTGCCAAAATTGGCTTGGCCAGCTGACCAGCAAGCCCCAAGAACCCAAGAATCCATCACGTCTGCACTCACCAACCTTGGACGGGAGTTAAAAACATGCTCCACCCACCGCATGGAATTTTTTTGTATGGATTTTGGAATCAAATTCAGATCGTCATGTATGAATGGCAAGCACTTTACTTACTTGCCTCTCTCCTTAGACCAGACTGCCGAAGCTTGTGGTGACCCAATTTTAATTTCTGAAGAATTCTCTATATTGTGTTTACACTGCATTACTTCTCACCAGTGTACAAGAGTTTATCACTTTGCCAACTCACTAACATCTGTTTTGTTTTTCTGTTTGTTTTTCTTATTGTTGTAATATTAATTCTACCTCCACTGAGGAGGACAGTCACACCGAGTTTTCCGATTAGTGTTCACACTCTCGTTCACACACCTGTGGGCTTTTGGCATGCCTTCTCTGAACATATTTGTATTTTTTTTCTGAAACCCACTTAATCATATCCTATGCGCTCTTAAGTCACCCAGCTTCTACATACTCTGGACATTTACCTACTTTCAGATGTGTGGCTGTCACCTACCTTCTTCCTCCCTGTCAGTCATCCTTTTTCTGACAATGCAGAAAAATTTTAATTTAGTATGATTTAATTTGTCTAGTCTGATCCTGTTTCATGGGCTTTTGTTTCAGAAGTCTTTCTATCATATCACAGTTTTTTTTCCTCTAATAGTTTTAGAGTTTCTGTACTTATGTTTATGTCTTTAATCCATTTTCAGTAGATAGTTGTCATGGATGAGATAGGCGTTTGGATTCATTCTTCCACATATAAACAAGCAATTTATTCAGCAACATTTTTGAAAAAGCTGCTTATTTTCATGTGTGTGGTATTAGCTCCTTTGTGGAAGATCAGTTGCTATGGGTTATGTTCTAGGATTTCTTTTCTGTTATGTTGATTTTCACTATTTTGAACTAAAACATGCTATTTTGATTACTGCAGCTCTATAGTTAATAGTGCCGTGCCTCTTGGTATGTAGTTTTTATCCAAGATTCCTTTGTGTTTATGCATGTGCATGTGTGTGTGCATGTGTGTGTGTGTGTGTGTGTGTGTGTGTGTGTGTGTGTGTGTGTGTGTGGGTGTGGGTGTGTATGTGTGTGTTTCCAAATAGATTAAAGGTTTGGGTATATGTGTCTTCAATTTCTTTCATTAGTGTCCAAAGAGGTTTTTCAAAATTGATCACAAAATATTATGGTATCTACAAAACATCCTAAAAGCTTAACAAGACTTTTATACAACAATTCCATCAATTATTAATTTGAATTAATGGACTTTATCAATCTGTATGTCAACCTAGGTAATTTATACTTAAGTGTCTGAGGTATCTTTATATGGGCAAACTCTCACTAATATAAAAGCCATATCCTTTTTACATTTAAAGGCTGTTAATACATAATAAAATCTGATTCTCCCATGAGAGAGTGCTACCTTTCCTCAGGTGACCTTGTAAAGGGAAGCCTATTCTTTTGTAAATTTTTATGAAAACCATCTACAACCAAGTGTGCCCTCCCCCCAACAATTCAAAGAAACAAACAAATTAGAAATAAACTCAGTAGGCTGCAGAGAGTGAAGCAAAGCTCTGGAAGCCTCAGGTCTATTCTACTGCTACAAGCATTGGATCTCAGAGCAAGGTCATTCCAGTGTCGGGAGCAGGTCATGCCAGTGTAGGGAGCAGGTCATGCTAGTGTAGGGAGCAGGTCATGCCAGTGTAGGGAGCAGGTCATGCTAGTGTAGGGAGCAAAGTTTGCTCCGTCATACAAATACAGCCTATTATCAGAAAGTTTTGTCCCTCTTCCAAAATCTTGTGTGTGGAGCTGTAGGTTGCTATACACTTGGATAAGAACTGGGAAGTTCTCTGCTTCTGCTGCTTTTTCCATTGGTCTTCACATAAACATTCTTCTAGCACACTCTGTCTTGAAATATCTTCTGTTCCCTTTCCTCTATTTTTTCTCATTTTCTTCTCATTTCTCTTAATAGAAACTATTTCCAACTAAAATTACTAAAACCCTTGCAATTATACAGATTTTAAAATTCAATCTGTGTCTTACAAGATGCTTTATAGGAATTCTTGTTCAGGAACATGAACTCATAAGTTCAGAGATTTAGCTGCAATTAATGCTGAAAAGATTTAACAAGCTTCTATTTGTACCCAGGGATATGAGCCATAAATATGCCCCCAGAGGTTTTCTTCCAGATTTAATAAAAAATAATTTAAATAAAACAGCAAAAGAAAAGGTGAGTAGGCAATTATCTGAAGTATCATGCATTAAAACCAAGGCTTCATTAATCTGCCTTCTTATCTTTTTTGTCTCAAGAATTATTTTCTAAAAAGTGATGTATGAAACCAGAGTAACCGAGATACTGACTACAAGAATTAATAATATAGTTTTAAGTGGTTATGATCATTCATTGCTAATGAAAGCTTATTCACATCACATGAAAACTAGAATTTCAAGGTCCAAAAGGGAACTTACTGCAGATCCCTGTCATTTGTTGACATATGACAATAAAGTCAGAATCATCACTAAGGCTCATTATGGCCAATCTCACTCAAGGAAGGTAACTCATTTAAATAATGGCTAATAAAATTTAAAGTAAACTCTTCTTATTTATACTAGCTTCCTTATTTTTAGTTTACCTAAAACGTATCAATGATGAAGTGTATGAAGTTGAAAAAGGCTGCTATTCATCTCTGAACTTCTACATATTATGAAGGTACAAGAATTGTAGTTTTAAAACATCCAACTTGTTTATTTCTGTGAGTATATGTGTTTTTCTTATTTGTATGTGTATTGTATGTGTACAGGGGTCAGAACAGGGCACCAGACCCTTGGAGCTAGAGTTCCAGGCAGTTGTGACTCAACATAATGTGATTTAGGAAATAAATACTTGCCCTCTCAAAGGCAGTAAGATTCCTAATCACTATACTATCCATTTGGCTCTGTTATTTTTACAGTTTTAATAAGTGTTATTAGAAGAGTGCTTTCTTTTGAAAATAGTAGAAATTACCAAGAAATCTGATATTCTTAAGCAAATATAAATTATACAACAAGGTAAGCAAGATGTCTGTAGGTTCCACAAGACAAGCCAAACCTTCAAGAGAATGATGACCTGGGTCAGACTTCATTTCCTCCTTCAAGCATGGGTAAGAACTCACCACCTGGACAAGGCTGTGTAACATGGAGTTTTCTTGACCCATCGGACCAGAGGTCTAGACCTTCCCGGCACCACTTATCTGGACCAGCAATCCCAAAGTCCCAAAGAAACACACAGATGCTTATATTATTTTCATGCTGATTGGTCTATGGCTCAGCATATTGCTAGCTAGTAACTCTTTCATCTTAATTCAACCTATTTCCATTAATCAGTCTTGCCACGTGGCCCGTAGCTCACCTGTGTTACCTTACATTTTGAATCTTGGGTGGCTGGATCCTGTCTTTATCTGACTCCTCCCTCCTACTCCTACATATGCTCCAATCTCCCCACCTATGGAGCCCAGCATAGGCCAAAATTGCTCCTTTATTTCACAGCATACAGAAAGAAATTCCCACATCAGGGCTCTGTGTTAAACATGTAATGAACAGTGGCAAAATCAGTAGCTCAGGTCCTTACCTCTCTGATTAAAACTTTAAGGCTCCGCGTTTCACCATTTTATTGATCACTTGAATCTTCACTTTCTGACATAGTTATTCTTGGTGCTTTGTTGATGTTTTATTGGTTTCTCTTATAACTAGAAAATATTTAGAATGCTTTGTCCTTTAAACCATTTATTCCCAAGACACTTTCATTTTGTGTAAAGGCAATGCTTAAATATATGAGACATGAGTATTTGGTAAAGACATTATGTTACCTTTATAACCTGTTGGTTTCTTTCTAAACCATAACATTTTTCTCCACACCTTAGTGAATGCTTCAGTTCTCACTACTAATATATTTACTTTTGTCTAGTGTTTCTAAAGACCATTTCAATATATAACTCTTGTGAAGTAAATTAGCTCTACCTTTCACAGAGACTAAAACCATTTTTTATAATTTTTAAATCTATTAATTTAATCTATTCAAAACTTAGAAAATAAATGAATATTTGGGAAAAAGCTTGAAGAAATTTATTTTTTGATGTCTGACATTCTGTTTCAAAGTTAGTTTTTGTATGTTATCATGCACATACACATGCTTGCATACTCTCCTTGGCCTGATCAATCAATTATTATAGTAATAATTTAAATTTTAAAAATATTAATTCTTCTTAGTTATTGACAACAATAGGTTTAAAATCAATTATGGCAGTAGTTCCTACAGAATCAAGAACTAAGAAAGGAATGAAGTTTTTATTCTATGGATTAAATTCATTACATAAACATAAAAATTGGTATGTAATGATCTACGTTATTACAAATACACAAAGGCTATAATTATAAGTTTGATATGCTTTTCATGGTAGATACTTAAAATGGCATTTGTTAGTGGTACAATAATAAAACCATTTAATTGTTTGGAATCATATTCAGAGATAAAAAAGGTACCAGTGTAATAGATACACCTCATGATTTAGTACCAAAGTGTATGTCAAAGGTTGTTGTATCCCTACATAACAGTCAGCTTTGTAACTTTTGGCTAAACTTACTAATTTCATTGCATATAGATATGGTAGTATGTTTGTAAGTGTGTAAAGATAAAAAAAAACCTGCTTCTCTCATCTGAGCATCTTACGTTCTGTGTAGAGTAATGTGTTACTCAACAATTGCTTTCTAAGTTCTGAGCAACTCAAACAGTAAAGGTATCTGTAATTCAATTTTCTTTTTACAGTAATAGCTGTTTCATTAGAGAGATGCCTGGCTGCCCGGCTGACTAGCTTGGCAAGTACATTGTTCACTGGAATGCTTGAATTGTGACACATTTTTTTAATGAGAAAAATTACTACCATGATAAAGTATTGGGAAAAACTGTGCAAAGAGAGTTATTTTAGAGGCTGAGCCCTGGCAATCAAAGGCAGAGCTGCAGTTCTGGCTCCAGAATATATTGTAAATCCACGGTCTTAAGTGCTAGGGAGATCCAGTCTCTTAGAGAGTTTTGGAAGAGCTGAATATATTTAAACCGTTGCACTGAGACTATTTCATTCCTATTAGTATTTATTTTCAATGTCCAGGATATAGGAGTTATAGACAATAAAGCTTAGTTTCATTGCTTTAGAAACTTGCATCCATGATACTTATGGAGTTACTGCCCCACATTGTTGCCTGTATTAGCATGACGAATTATTTTAAACTTTCAGTGACCTCCCTACAGGTAAAATTGGATCCTTGGTTTTGGTGAAGAGTAGAATTTCAGGATGAGCAGTATGAAGCAGAGGTAGGATTTGATTAAGAGATTTTATGTAGATGAAGAAGCAGGTTAGGAGAAAGAAGGGTACTTAAGAAGCAATGAAGTTATACCCATGAGAAAAGGTATGGGCTTCTCAAAGAGTTAAACTTCAGTTTCCTCACAATAACCATATACACTGTTTTGATGGGAGAATTAGTGCTTTAGTTTCAAAGGGAGACTAGAGTCTCCAAATGAAATCCTAATGCGATTGCTGTGTGTGTGTGTGTGTGTGTGTGTGTGTGTGTGTGTGTGTGTGTGTGTGTGTGTGTGTGTGTGTGTGTGTATGCATGTATGGTGGAGATGTGGGCATAGAAGCCTTCACCAAATGGTAAACCACGCAAGAGACATAATAGTAGCCAGGCATAATTCTATGCGAGAATCGACTATCAAAATATGTTACTCTCCTAGAAGTCTGAAATCAAGAAGGATCTACGGGTTTAGGAGATCCAACTGCATCAGTCACAGCCCCTTCCTTCACGAAAGGCAAAAGAGGCAGTTGTGGAGATCAAGAAGACAAGACACTGAGAAGTTAAAGTGGGAAAGCTTAGAAAACTAAGATAAGGTGCCCATGCTCTTCAGCACATGATGTTCAGATCTGTCAGAGAGTCTGGGATTTAAAGTCTAGGTAGGAGTGGGAGTGTCTTCCTAAAGACTCTCTCTCAAGCTTCTAATTCTCTAGGGATGGGCTTTTCCTTGCTGTTTAGAGCATCTATTGCTTTTCTGAATGCTGTTTTTCAGCCTTTCTCGGATCCCTAGTGACTCTGGCAGCTCACATTTAAGTATCACCTGTCATTTTAGAGATTTTTTTCCCTACATATTAAAGATACATAATAAAAAGTCTTCATAAAAATAATGAAGTATTACTGTGTTCTTAGAGAGAAAATAGGACTATTAAAATGAATGTAACCTCATTTATGCATTTGTGTGTGTGTGTATTTAACAATACCTAGCACAACACCCAAGAATTTTATGCTAACAATTCGCAAATAGTTTGAATTAAATTATGGTCCTACCTTCATTAAGACATCACAAAACTAGACACCATATTTTAATCATATTTAAATATGCAAAAGAGTATGTCTACATTTCATAAAAAAGTGCTGCCTTCTAAAATAATTGCGAATATTATTTAAATATGTTGTTTCTAATTTTGTTACATTTGTTATTCGCGTGACTCCTCTATTCATTACTTAATTTTGACACTTTCTGTACTACATTGGGGTTGAAAATAAAACCTCTCCTATTTTCTTTTCAAAGAATTTTAGATAAAAATCAAGGGTTCAGGAGGGCCTGATGTGGGAACGCCGTTTTGTATGTTGTGAATAAAGGACTGTTTTTGCCCATAACCAGCACCATAGAAAAAGTAGGCAGAAAAATCACAATAGATAGTACAAAGGAGGGCAGAGTCATCCTGAGATCGACCCAGACGCCCATGAAGCAACATGTAAAGAACACAGATGAGCCATGGGCAACGTGGCAGAATAAATTAATGAAAATGGGTTAAGATAAAAGAGCTGGCTAACAATGTACCTAAGTCATAGGCTAAACAACATAAAGTTGATATAAGCATCTGTGTGTTTCTTTGGGACTTTGGGTTTGCTGGTCAAGATAAGTGACGGCAGGCAGGTCCAAACAGAAACCTCTTTGTAACAGGGGCCACCTTCCACACTGACAGGAAGCATGCTAAAACTTTTTCAAAGACAAGTTCTTTGAATGATAAAATAGAAACATTTTTCCTAATTTTTTTTTTCTTTTCATTGAAAATAGATTGTAAAATACGCCCTGACTATAGATACCTTCCCCTCTGATCCAGATCCATCCCCTTTCTGTCTCTCAGAATAGAAAAAGCAGCTAAGAGATAATAAAATATAATTACAATAATTTAAAACAAGAACTATCATATCATAGTTGGAAAAGACAAACCAACAAAAGAAAAAGCCCAAGAGAAAGCGCAAGAATCCGAGACTTACTCTTTCATACACTAAGTAATCTTGTAAAAGCACGAATCTGGAAGCAATAATATATACTCAAAGGACGTGGTACAGACCCACCTAGGCCTGATGCATGCTGCTTCAGTTCCTTGAGTTCATATGAGATGTGCTCATACTGATTTAGAGGGCCTTGTTTTCCTGGTGTCCTTCATTCCTCTGGCTCTTACACTCTTTCTGCCTTCCCTGCACCAAGTTCCCTGTGCTCTGACAGAAAGGATCTGATGGGGGTACCATTCAGGACTGAGTGCTCCAAGGTTCCTCCCTCAATATCTCTCTCTCTCCCTCCCTCCTTCCCTCCCTCCCTCCCTCCCTCCCTCCCTCCCTCCCTCCTTCCCTCCTTCCCTCCCTTCCTCCTTAATATCTAGCTATAGGTCTCTGTATTGGGGACAACTTAATTTTGTATGTGTCTCTCTCCCTGTCTCTCTCTCTCTCTCTCGCTGTGTGTGTGTAGGGGGGTGTGGTACATGTATTAATTTTCACATAAATCATGTTTATGTGTGTATACATGAATGTACAAGACAAGGATGAGATCGGGTGTCTCTCTCTTAATCTTATTCATTAAGGAAGGGTCTCACTCAATTGAAACAAGAACTCTCTGATAAAGAATTTTTTTGGTGTTCACTTTGCTCTGGAAAATACCCTCTGAATACTTAAATAGCAAGTGGGAGACTTTGGCTGTCCAGAAATTCTAAGGTTTTAATACTCTGAACTCCAGTCCACACACTTATGGGATAAGCACTTGATTGGCTGAACTATTTCCCCAGCCCCAAAGAAAAGCTATTTGAAATCAGTATAGAAAAGCTGGTGTTGTGATCTTTCAAATGCCAGAATCCACTATTAACTTACACTAAATACATTGTTCTATGATTATATGCAGCAATGTTTTGAGGGACCCAAAAGATAAATAGGTAGTAATATGATAAAATCATTTCTCTTTTTTCAGTGAGTATTAATGGGCCAAAAGTTGGAGAGCAATGGGTAGGCATTTTTCATGTATATTTTGCTTTGTTTTGATTTATTTTATTTTATTTAACTTTTTCTTAAAGATAGCATACACTACTAAATTTGTAAGCTGATATTATAATACTGGTCTCTACGAAAACAACATTTTGCAACAGATGTTTAGAGCATAACTATCTTGCATGGTCAAACTTTAATGCTATCTAAATAGAAGCTTCTTATCTCCCCCTTACTCCCAGCATCTGGAGAATAAGATTCTTCCTTTTGCTTGTGTAAGTTTGAAAACCTCAGACACCCCATATAAAAAGAATCATGATGTCTCATCTGTATGATTTACCCATCACAGTTTATATAAGTTGATAAGCTTTTTCTTTTATAGTGGATGAAATAACACATTTGCATATTTGCTTTATTCAAACATTGGACATTTAAGTTGCTTCCACTCTTAATTTATATTAATAACACATATCTTTGAAGGTTAACACTTTTATCCATTTAGCTCATCAATCTTTTGAGTGAAGAGTTTGGACAATTTACATTTAAAGTAATTGTTGAATTACTATTGCCATTTCATTGATTTTTTTTTTTGCCTTCTGCCTCCATGCTCCTTCTTTCTCTCTCTTGCTCTACTATTTAATGCTGTGTTGATGTTGGTACAGTGATGTTTTGTTTTATACTTTATTGGTTTCATATAAGAACAGTATCAATGTTACTGCAAAGATCACATAAAGTATCTTAGATAATGGCTTCCACCTGGAAATATGACACACTGGATTAGAGCATTAGCTAGTTTTGCAGAATATCAGTCAGGTTTTCCATGGCCCGCAGCTGTCTGCAACTAAAACTCTACTGGATCCAACAGCTTCTTCTGGCCTCTTCAGGCATTTGCACAGATGCATATGTAGACACACACATAAATAATAAGTAAATAGAGTATACATACAATATATTATATATAAAGGATATAGATATTGAATCATAAGTAAAAGAGTCATGGTTTCATTCTCTCCTCCATGATTATATTAATAGAGCTGTAATGTCCATGTACAGTTTAGCACAATATAACTCATGACTTCATAGGCTAGACAAGTTCCTTCAACAATGAACTTGTGATCAGTCTAACTCATTCATACAGTGCATTTACTAGCATATTTTTAAAATTGCCATTACACTTTACTTTTAATTTTCAGTATAATTTAGAGTAACTGAAAATCCACTGTTATTTTTACTGCATCTCCTATTTGCCTACATACTTACCTTTAAGATGAGTATTTTCACATTTCCTGAATTTAGGTTTTCTTTACTTAAGCTTTAAAAGCTTCTTTTGGTATTTCTTATAAAAGCAAGTCTAACAGTGATTATTTTTCTCAAATTTGGGATTTTAGAAGGAAAATACTTATGTTTCTATTTTTGAGTGACTGTTTTCCAGGTATTAGTTATGTTGGCTGGCAGATTATTTATATCAGAAATTTGAATATATTTCAATATGTGACTGAGTATAATTTTATGCTTAGAAACCAACTGATAGATATACGGTGTCACCATTTTACAGGATAATTCACTGTGCTCATTCTGCTTCTAAAATTCTTGAGTGAGTACTGTACTTTTAGTTTTTATTAATATGTATATGCATTTCTTCCGCATTCCTTCCTCATATTCCCCCAGGATTGTGACACTGCGCGCACACACACACACACATACATACACACACACACACACACACACACACACACACACACACACACACACACACACACGCCTAAAAGTGATTGCATATTTGGTCTCATGAAACAAAACTTAAGATGACACACATCACTACATCAGTTACTCTTCCCAGTTCTCTAATGAAATACTGAACAAGATTTATTAAGGGAAGGGCTTCCTTTTGTTCATGGTTAATAATATCAGAGACACCACAGCAGTGTATAGTCTGAAATATGTAACAACTACTTATATCTCAGTGGACTAGGGGACAGGTCTAGACAATATCATAGTGTTCACTTCCAAGCTATATTCTTGGGAACTCATTTACTAAATGTTCCCTGACTCCTAATATGGTGCCACCAGCTGGTGAACAAGAAAATAGATTACTCTCTTGGGGCTATTTCCTATCCCAAACATAACATTTCACATCTGAATCCCAGAGGCTTATAACTGCCTCATAAGCCAAAATGCATTCTCCATAGCGTTGATAGTTCCCAAACTGTCCAAAAGTTCAAAATCTAAAACATTTTCGAGAGTCAAGGCAATTTCTTATCTATAATTCTTTATAACCAGGTTATAATCCACAACCCCAGAGAAGCTAGGTAACAAGGAGGACCCTAAGAAAAAACTCCATGGATCCCCTGAGAAGGGGAAATAAATAAGATCTCCTGAATAAATTTGGAGCATGGTAGTATAAGGGGAGGTAGGAAGAAAACATGAGAGAATGGGATGGTGGGTTAGGAGAAGAAAAGAGAATGAGTGCAAAGAAACAGATATATTGATAGAGGGAGCCATTTTGGGGTTAGAGAGAAACCTGATACTGTGGAAATTTCCAGAAATCCACAACGATGACCCCACTGAAGGCTCCAAGCAATTGGAAAGAGTGTTCCTAAACTGGCCTTCCCTGTAATAAAATTGATTAACAACCTAATTGTCATCATAGAACCTCTATTCAGCAACTGATAGAAAGTAAATGCAGAGATCCAAAGCTAAGCACTGGGCTGAGCTCCCAATCCAGTAGAAGAGGAGAAAGAGTTATATGAGCAAAGGGGTCAACATCATGATGAAGAACCCAACAGAGACAGTTAATGGGAGTTACTGGAAACTCACTGCCTCTGGACTAACAGCTGGGGAACCTCCTGGAACCAAAGGAGGACCTCTGAAAGTGAATGACAGTTGTGTGACATGGGCAGTTTGTGGGGCCTCTGACAGGGAGGAGGGTCTTGATCCTGCCTCCTCAAATTGATATGCCAGACTTTGTTGACTCCTCAAGAGAGGACTTACTTTCTCTGAGGAGTGGATGGGGTAGGGAAGGGAAAAGCTGAGGAGTGAATGAGAGGGAGAGAGGGGGAACTGTGGTTGATACGTAGCATGAAAAAAAAAACTTTTTCAATAAAAAATAAAATAAACAAGCTTTGTATTTCTTATAAACAACAGAGAAAAATCGGGGAAGAGTAAACAAATTTTGGACCAAGGTTAGATCAAAAGTCAGGAAGACAAAGCTAAATCCTAAAGTCCCATCTGGCATCCAGGTCTTAGGTGGCACCATCTTGCTTTCAGCTATCTTTGCTGGAGAACTTCATGATTTCAATAGTTAATTGGTTCTTCACAATTTGAGCTGTCAATATAAATTGAGTTTTAAACCTAAAAGATTTGGAAGTAGAGAGAAAATGCTGATCTCATGTCTCCCTACAAAGTTCTGTGTTCAATATTCCATGGCAAATTTTGTCCTTGCAGCACAAAGAAAGATTATTTGTGTCTCATTAATTTTTATGTAAAATTATTCTTTGTTCTTGTGGTTGCTCCCTCACTAAATTAGAAGGGAGATAACTGGAGAAATTGTTATGAGTTTAATTGTCTAGATTTACACATCTACTGCTGGTAATTAAAAATGGATATTATGGATGTCTGTGATAAATATTTAGTGAGGATTCTCTTTATTTATTGCACTCATTTAGGGCAATGGCGATGTCATTAGGATGAATAAAGGAAGAGAAACAATACAAGGCAAAGAAAGGTTAAGGAGATTATTCCAATTCATCAGAGAACCAAGACTGGCTTCTTGGCTGACATATAATTTCACTTCCCCAAATAAAGGCTTTAAAATATATGCAAAGCAGGCCCTTGTCATTAAGTATTACTTAACACATTCAAGAATAGCTATTGCTAAACCATGATAACTTTTATTTCATTCCTTGTATATTAGCTCTCATATTTCTATAACTTGTAATTATCAAACAGTGTTTCATCCATGCATCATAAATTTTATTTGTATCAAAAATGGAAAAAAAAACCTAAAAAATAAAGAGATGATTTTCACAGAACTAACAATTGAATATTGAACTGTTTATAGCACCTCAGATTGAGTGGGAAAGATAAGAATAAAGATTCCTAGGGCTTGATCTGAGTCTGATAAAGGCCTGCTCATCTCCTTAGATAAGCTACAATAGCATCCAAAATGTTTCTTTATATTTTGCAAGTAGGATGACTGTTCGGAGAACTGAGATTATTTAGTGAAGAGAGGAAAGCATTGAGGCCCATAGTAATCACCCATTGGGATGGGGGACATAGATGCCTGAAGAACCATGAAAATTGCAGGCTTCAATAAAGATAATGACTATAGAGCAAAACTGAGCAAGAGGCTAGAGCATACGCATGTAAATCTGAAGATGCTGGTGCATATATTATTAGTTAGTTACCTTTGGTTTTTTGTTTTGGTGATTTTCTGAGACAGGACCTCACTATGCAGCACAAAACAATAGTCATTAAAATATTGCTGTTAATATTAATTCTAAATAAACATGGTATTTATTTAAATACCTAAATAACAATTTCTACTTTTATAAAAAGAAATAACAAAGCATTTTGTACAAAACTGTAAACAAATCAAGTGAAGTATGAGTAATTTCTTGTAGAATATCCAAAACACCCTCGCAGAATAGATATTAGAGGTGTTAATAAATATAAACAATCAGCACATTAAAAGTTATGTGAATATTTGTGCCTCAAATATAGAAAATCAATTATTTCAAAGAGTTTGCTACATATTAAAATAAGTCCAAGAGAAACTAGAGAATGAAAGTTTTAACCCAATCAAAATTTGTGATACCCAACTTTGGAGTAAAGAAATAGGGACAATGTAATCTGAGTAATATTAACTATATTTACTTCTGTTATTGTTTTGTTTATTAAAATTGACTTTTATAGGACATATCATAGTTACTGTTTTGCTTCCTCCAGATCCACCCAGAATCTCCCCACTTTTCCCCCCACCCAAAACTTACCCTTTTTTTCCTATCATCAAAATATAAAGGGGCATCTAAAAGACATTATAAATCAAATAAGATAAAATAAAGACAAAACAGAACAAAAAAAGGAGGAAAATAAAATGTATGAGATTATTTTTTACTGTTCAAGTTTTTGTACAATACAGTCTTTTATTCCTTGTCTCCTGTTTGACTTAACATCATTTTTGTGATTAAAAATAGTTTCACGGTTTTAAATGAAAACTTTAGAAATCAGCAGTCATAAATAGCATGCTATCTCATAGTTTCATATTTTCTTCTTTAATTCTCTCAAGGATACATATAATTCTTCCAGTATACCCCTTCTGTTACTTGTTAAAGACTTAGAAGCCATGCTTTTACTATCATAGTATCTGAGTCCTTAAGATGAAGCTAGAGAGAAGAAAGGAGAGTAAACTGGAGAGAAAAATCTATTTTAAAAACTGAGAGAGACAAGTCAGAATGAAATCTAACCCAAAATCTTGATGCAATGGGTAACATTTTACATCTAAGTGGTAAACAAATTGAACTGTGAAAACAATTGTATACCTCTAAAAGTTATTTTTTAAAACAAGTGAATTGCTCTTCCAGGTAAGATGGTGGCCTAGAATATGACTCTTAATAATTCATGTAAGGACAGAAGAAATATTTTGTAAAATTTTTTTTCTTAAAATTAGCATATAAACTATTAGATATAATTCTGACATTTTGATTAATTATTACAATCCCATTTCTTTTGCTTTTATATGTCTGATGGTCCTATTGTCTGCTCTCAATACATCCTTCCTCCCCACACTAGAATGAAACCTTTATGTAGAAACCTGAAACTACATATTGTTTATAAGATTTATCTTACTCAATGTAATCACACAGGCATTGAACCATCTCACGTGTCACAGGACTACATCAAAGTTTTTATGTGAAGAAGAAATTATAATATAATATTACATATTGCTTTATTTTGGTATTGCACATTGTTAATCTGTTAGATTAACAGGTGTTGAATTTAAGTATGATCACAAAGAAACATGTATAGGGAAAACTTAATAATGAAGGGGTTGGAACTAGCCAACATTTTATATGTGAGCTATAAATAAGAGTTCTACTTTTAAAAAATTTAGGCATGCAACATTACGTTAAATGTAGAGAAATTCAAAGAAATTTTACTGAAATCAGGAACAAGATAAGATAGTCCACTCTCTCCAAACATATTCAGTGTCAACATTATGCTTTAAGTTTTAGCCAATAAGATGACTGAAGAAATTGAAAAGGTGTAAATTGTGAAGCATGAAGTCAAAGTACCTCTATTGACAGATAATAAGATAGTATATGTAAATTATCCTAAAAAGTCAACGAAGAAACTTCTACAGTTGATAAATTCTTTCAGTAAAACTACAATGACAAATTAACTCACAAATATTAGTAGCCTTCTACATAGAAATAACAAATGGACTAAAAAAAAAAAAATAAGGAAGCAATTACCTTACACAGTAGCTACCAAAAACTCTTGTAAAATAGACTTTAAGATAATAACAAAAAAAATTGAAGAAGATATCAGAGGATGGAAAGATCTCTCAAGCACAAGGACTGGTAAGATTAATAGAGGAAAATGGCCACCCTAACAAATACAATCTACAGATTCAGTGCAATCTTAGTTCCACTATATTTCTTCACAGTTCTTGAAGAAAACATGTTCAGCTTCATATGGAAGAATAAAGTATCAACATAGATAAATTAATTCCAAATAACAAAAGAACTGTTGGAGATATTACCATCCCATATCTCAAATTCTACTACAGAATGATGCTAATTAAAACAGTACAGTAGTGACACAAAAACAGACAATTTGAAAATGAAATTAAACTGATAACCTAATAAGTCTACACACCTAGAACACCTCCTACATAAAGAAGCCAGAAGAGATAATGTCTTCAACAAATGGTATCAATCAAATTATATGACTGTATATAAAAGAATACAAGTGGATCCATACTTATCATCCTGCATAAAACACAACGTCAAATAGAGCAAAAACATCAACATAAAAATAGATACACTGAACCTGAGAGAAGAGAAAGTGTGGAATAACTTTGAACTCATTAACACAACAAAAATCAGAACACTGATTATGCAGGAACTGAGATAGATAAAAGTGATACATGGACCTCATGAAACTTAAAAGCTTCTGTATGGCAAAGGACATCATCATTCAAAAAAATTGGAAGGCTAAAGGATGGGAAAATTTTTACCAACTACACATCTAATAGAAGGCTAATTCCTAAAATATATAATAAAGAACAAAAGGAACTGTGTATCAATAAAACAAACCAATTTTAAAATGGGGTACAGATCTAAACAGAGAGGTCTCAATGAGGTATCCAGTGCCTATGAAACACATAAGAAAATGTTCAACATCCTTAGTCATCAGGGAAATTAAAAAATATGCCAATATTTAATCTTTAACCTGCCAGAATGGCTAAAATCAATAGTACAAGTGAAAGCTCATGTTGGTGAGGATGTGGAGTAACGGGAACACTCCTCCAACACAGTGCAATGTCATATAATCACTATGGAAATCAGTATGGTCAAATGGTCAAAAATCAGAGACTTGATCTACGTCAAGATCTAGCTGGATCACTCTTGGACATATATCATTTAACCATGTTCACTGCTAATCTATACATGATGTCTAAAAATTGAGAACAATCTAGATGTCCATTATTGGATAAGTGGATTAAAAAAAAAATGTATGTTCTAGTGCTGACCACTCACCTCTCACAAAGACAGGGGCCCCTGCTGGGCCAAAGATAGAGCTAGCCACAAAAAGTCCAAGACATTAAGGAGACTCCATGCTGGACCAGAGGTCATGAAAGCGACCATAAATCTAGGCCACAAAGTCCATAAGAGTAAAAAGGAAACAGATAGCAAGCAACAAAACACCTATCCAACAAATTCAAACTTGGAAATTGACACCTAGACCTATAATCATCCCAATTCCCGATACTAAGATGCTAGTGCAGAAACAATCACCAATAGCAAAGCCAATATGGTACTGCCAGATCCCATATTACAGCAAGCTCTGGATATTTCAACACAGCTAAAGAACAGGAAAACAACCTTAAAGTCAACTTTAAGTCTCTAAAGAAGAAACAAATAAGTCACCTAAAGAAATCCAAGAAACAAGCAATTGGAAGAAATGAACAAAACCAATAAAAAGCCCCTAAAGAAGCTAAGAAAAAAAGAAAACAAACAGGTTGAAGCAATGAATGAAGATATTCAATATCTGAAAATGAAAACAGAAGCAACTAAGTAAACACAAACTGAGGAGATCGAGAAATGAAAAATCAAATTGGTGAACAGGAACTACAGACGTAGGCATCATCAGCAGAATAAAAGAAATGGAAGATAGGATCTCAAGTATTAAGATATGCTAAAAGAAATAAATACATTGGTCAAAAAAAATGTTAAACCCAAAATTTCCTAGCACAAAACATCCAGGAAATCTAGGACAATGTATTAAGAATAAACCTAAGAATCTTCAGAATAGAAAAAGAAAACAAACCCAGCTCCATGTCCCAGAAAACACTTTTAACTTATAAAAGAAAAGCTTTCTAACCTAAATAAGTACATGCCTATAACGGTAGAAGAAACTTAAAGAACACCTAATTGACTGAACCAAAACAGAAAGTCCCCTCGTCATATACTAATCAAAATACTAACTATAAAGAACAAAGAAAGAATATTATAAGCTTGAAGGGACTAAGGCCAAAAACTATAGAAACACCTGACATCTCAACTGAGACTCTAAAAGCCAGGATAGGTGCCCGGTAGACTCTGAGAGACAGCAGGTGCCAGCATAGATTATTATACCCAGCAAAATTTTCAAATACCGTAGATTTAAAAAACAAGATATTCCATGAAAAATCAAATGTAAACAATAACTATCCACAAATCCAGCCCTATAGAAGGTAGTAGAAGGAAAATTCCAACCCAAAGAGGTTAACTCATTAAAACACAGGAAATATTCTCACACCAGAAAAACCAAAAGAAGAGAAACAAGGACACACACACACAGACACATACACACACACACATACATTACTACTACTACTACCACCACCAACACTGCTACAAATAACAGGGATTAGCAATCATTTGTCATTGTTATCTCTGAATATCAATGGACTCAGTTTCCCAATACAAAGACACAGACTAGAAGAAAGAATGCAAATAATAGAGGATCCATTCCTCTGCTGCATGTAAGGAACATACATTAAAAAGAAATTTACATCAAAGGTTGTAGTAGTGGGGTTTCTTTGGTCCCAGGCAGCCAGAGTTCCCAGATCCACAGACCTGCCTAGCCAGACTGCTTAGCCACCCGCTGCTGCTGCTGCTCAGGTCCCCAGAAATGACTCAGAAGCTTATATTAACTTTATGCTGTTTGGCCTATGGCTCAGGCACATTGCTAGCTAGCTCTTACATCTTAAATCAACCCATTTCTATTAATCTGTCTGCCACGTGGCCCGTGGCTCACCTGTGCTCCTACCATGTTTCTTCTTGGGCGGCTGGCTCGATCTGCCTGACTCCGCCCTTCCTTTCCTACCTATTCTGGTTCTTCCTCCTACTTCTTCTATGGTGCCTGTCATGGCCCAAAACAGCTCCTTTATTTAAAGATTGAGATTCACAGCATACATAAATGCATTCCCACAACACCTCCCCCTTTCTGTCTAATCAAAAAGGAAGGTTTCAATTTTAACACAGCAAAATTACATATAACAAAATAGCCATCAAGCAAGAATTATAGTTATAATATCTAGTCTATTCGTATTTAGAAAAATTAAAGAAAATACTCTTATCACCTACCTTATCTTTATGAATCTAAAGTTTCATATGCAATATACCTTTCAAATGACTAAGAAAAACTATACATATAACTGTCTAATCTTCAACTACATCAAAGACCACAGAAGGGTATATTTACCCAAGTAAACCAGAAGTGCAAGCGACTTCTAAAATCTGGAAAGGACAGAGATGACACTTACCTGCCTGGACAGTCCTCCAAAGTTCTTTTATAAAGTTGGGGTATCCATCTTCAGCCTATAGGCCCAGAGTCTCTTTTCATTTCAGTGAAGAAGGAAATCTGCTCTGCCCATTCTGGCACAGTTCATCAGTTGCTTCTCCTTGAGTCCTGAAGAATGTCTGACAGTTTTCTCTGTAAAGCAGGATTCTGAATGACCATCTCGGCTTGTTCTGCCGAAGTTCAGAGGTCACTTTCCTATGGAACCTGCATGTCCAGTTTAAACAGCATACTGTCAACCAGTCAATATAAGAATAGATTCTTCTCCAGTGGCTAACTATTGTCACAAATAGACTCCATATGGCGTTTTCTAGATGCCCATTTTTCTCTTGAAGAAGATTGGTGCTGCCAAGAGCAGACCTGTCTCACTGTCTAGAAAAATCTAAGTTTTAAAACATTTTAAATGCCATATTCTGTAGATCTTAGAAGTATTTGAAGATTACTTACCTAATTGAAATATATTTTTGTATACCTAAAAATCCTAACTAACCTAACTATAAGTTTGATTATAAAAGGTGACTATTAACCTTCATTTCTTAATTATACATTACAGTTTTAAATCAGTTACATGAACATCATACCTTAAACTAGAATAGAAAAATACATACAGCATAACAAAATTGACCTTAAATTTGTATCAATAAATCAAAATCTATACCAATGTAAAGCATTTTGGGATATCTAATTAAATTCAATAATCTAATTTTTTTAAAAAAGTCATTCATATACCATATCCCCTTTTTCTTCTTAGAAAGAGATTAACTATGACCATTAACCATTTATAATGAAAACAAACATCTAGAAACAATATTTGTGGAATTTGGGCGAAGTTATCCATTACTACTTCCTGCTGATTAAGGGGCGTTGAAAATCTCACGGATTGTTGAGACTGGATCAGTCTGCAGCTCTGAAGCTGATATGGCCATCTCTTCCCATCAGAGATTTTTCTCAGGGGGTCTTGGCTGATGAAACCGTATTTGCTTGGAAGCAATCCACAGGTTCTCATCTTCTGTGGAAACAAAAGCAGAACTCTTCCAAAGCAATAAATCCTTAGACATAAGTTTCCAAATCAAAATACCTTTAAAATATATATTCTTGTTTAACTTAATAGCCTTTGCATTTGCAATCCATCGTCTTTCTGCAGTTAGCTCATTAACAGTTAAAAAATTAAAAGAAAACACAATAACAACCAAAATCCAGATTTTGTGTCTTTTTTCCATCTTTACGAGCCTTATTATATTTTTATTACTCTATTTCTCTTTTTAAAAACTTTATCCTCTTTCTTTTCTCTCTGAAGCCTATGTGCCTTTCACACACATTGTAACCCGTTTACAGGTTGGTTTTTTTTGTTGTTGTTGTTTTTTTTTTTCCATCTGAATCTGTTTTATGTTTCTTCTTGGGCGGCTGGCTCGATCTGCCTTTGACTCCGCCCTTCCTTTCCTACCTATTCTGATTCCTCCTCCTACTTCTTCTATGGTGCCTGTCATGGCCCAAAACAGCTCCTTTATTTAAAGATTGAGATTCACAGCACACATAAACGCATTCCCACATTAAAAGGTAAATGCAAACTCAGAGTAAAAGATTAGAAAAAGATTTTCTAAACAAATGGACCTAAGAGTCAAATCAGTGTAGCTATATCTAATATCTAACAAAAAAAGACTTCAGCAAAATGTAAGAAATGACTGGAATTTGTGGGCCTTTCTGGGGCAAGGTAGAAACCTAATACAATTGAAAATCCCAGGAATCTATTAGGGTAACTCTTGAAAAGATATAGTTATGAGAGATATGAAGCCTATTCCAAGAACCTTCTGTAGCCCTTTAAGACTTCCAGTGGAAGGTATGGAATCCAAAGCCCGTCACAAACCTTCCTACTATTTGTCCTACCTATCTGCAATATGTGCTGGGGCAAAGTTGGCACAGAACTTGTTAGAATGAACAACCATTTACTTATCCAATTAGAGACCCATGCAAAGACACTGCCTGGATGATCAGGATCAAGACAATGAATAGTCCAGAGACCTAGAGTAGAACCAAACATGACCCTGAAGAAAAAAATAATCAATGAAATTATTCCTAATAATATTTTGCTCTACTTGCAGACTTGGAGCTTAGTATGATTGTCAACAGAGAGACTTCATGTGGCAAATGATATTAGCTGATGCAGAGACCCACATCCTAACATTAGGCATAGCACAAGCAATCCTGCTAACTAGGAAAATGAAGAATTGTAAGAGCCAAAGGAATCAAGGGCAGCACGATGAAACTAAGCAGAATTTCTGAATAGGGTCCTGGCTCAGTATTACTAATGGGAAGAACTGTACAGTGATCATGGATCAGAGTCAGATGGTTTCTTTTGTTGGTGTTTATAGCATCTAAATTACTGAATAAATTGTTAATTGGTCAGTCATAAATTGTGATTAAAACTCTGTAATGAGAGGGTAGAAAGACTGCTCAGTAGTTTAAAGTGATGTCTGTTTTTTTTCCAAAGGTTCATTCCAAGTTCTATCCAAATCAATGCCTGTGTATTCCATCCATGAGCACATGTACATGCACACACCACCTTATAGTTAATAATAAAAATTTTAAAAAATCTATAGCATTTTTTTCTGGAAACTGTAGTATGAAATGCCAAGGGATAGTGGGGGGGGATAATATAATCACAAGTGCCCATGAACTCAATGATATGCCCTCGTAAATCACTAGGCAGAGGAAGGAGATATCAGAATAATACCAGATCTTTCATCAGAGAACCTAAGAGCCAAGAAAGCATAAATGATATTTTTGTAGTATTTTGAATAAAAATTGTCCCCATATGCTCATGTAATTGAGTTCTTAATCACCTGGAATTTGAATTCTTTAAGAAGAATTAGGAAGTATGGCCAAGTTGAAGGAGGTATGACACCAGAGGTGACCTTTGACTTCTCAAAAGCCCATGTCAGGCCAAGTGTCTCTCCCTCCCTCCCTCCCTCCCTCCCTCCCTCCCTCCCTCCCTCCCTCCCTCCCTCCCTCCCTCCCTCTCTCCCTCCCTCCCTCTTTCCCCCTCCCTCCCACCTCTTCTCTCCCCCTCTCCCACCCTCTCCCTACCCCCCTCTATGTCTTCCCACCCTCCCCCTTTCTCTCTCACCCCTCTGTTGTTACACTGCAAATAATTGTCCCACCCACTGGGTTAATAAAAAGCACTGATTGGCCAAAGGCAGGCAGGAAGTGTGGGCGAGACTACCAGACTAAGAAAACTCTGAGAACAGGAAGCACAGAGCAGAATGCCAGAGAGGCATTCATGGCTGAACAGGTTAAGAGTCATAGGTTAGATGAAGGATAGAGAGCTAGCAAGCTGTATGCCTGGGCCTTAGACCAATCAGTCTAAAACTATTGTAAACATCTGTGTGTCTCTGTGGGTCTGTGGGTCTGCAGGCCTAAACCTTGAGGCTATAGGCCCAAACGTCCGGGTCAGAAACCTCATACTTCACCCCTCTCTCCCTCCCTCCCTCCCTCTTCCTCACTCTGTCTCCCTCCCCTTCCCTTCCCCCTCTCTCATTGCTTGCTGCCTGAAGATCAGGCTTTCACTTCCTGCTGACTGTCTTGTTGGTATACTTTCCACCATGGTGATTATGGACTCATATTCTAAAACTATTAAACAAGCCTTCAGGTAAATAATTTTTTTTTTATAAGAGTTGCCTTGGTCACCTGTCTTTTCACAGAAAAAAAAAAACAGTAACTAAGACAAGAATTGAGGCCTGAAAGTAAATAACTTGTCAATCAAATTTTCTATATATAATAATGCTATTTTAAAATATACGAAGAAATAGAATTTTGAGACAATAAGTATGGCTTTTTCAGGTTGGACTCCCATCCATTTACTTGGAAATATTCCTCATATGTTAAACACTGACACAGAACTTACTGTCAATTTCTGAGAAATGGCTCATGAAGTAGGGACATATACAGAAAGGGAATGAGGAGTCCTGCCTTCAGGTGTCCTGAAGGACATTAATTTCTGAACTAAACCATTTAATAACATGATATATTCATGACTTCAGCTAACCCTCACAATCTGAAATTTTAAATGTCTTATTTACTCAAAAGATGTGATGTACCATATGAAAGAATCTAGGAATTGAGACCATTCTGAAGTCTAAATATTCTCACCAAAGAAGATAATATGACTTTAAAACAGTGGTTAACTGCTGTAGGCTCTAGAGAAAGCTATGGGTATACATAGAAAGAAACAATTAGAACTGAAGACACAAAGGAGCCTGGGAAGCAGTGGGTCTGAAATGATGGGGTGACAGAGTTTAAGAGGGAAGCTCTCATCCAGCCCCATCTCTTACGGTGCAATTGAAACTGAACTATGAGAATGCAAATCAAAATAGGTTTCTCTTAAAATATATTCAAGTGCCTTTATCCACTGCAAGCATCCTCATGGTCTTATGATGCCCACAGTTATAGCTTACACTGTAAGAGGTATGCTTTGGGAAAAACAATGGCACAGAATGTGAAGGACTGTGATTCATAGGTTTAAAAGCTCACACCCTCTTTATGTTCTACTGAGGAGTGAACATACTTAAGTAATCTGAGACTCTGGAGGTGAAGAAGGCACAGGACTCCCAAAAACCAGAAGAAGGACAACACAGAGATATAGATGGAGATAAAGATAGATAGATAGATAGATAGATAGATAGATAGATAGATAGATAGATAGATAGATAAATAGATAGATAGATAGATAGATAGATAGAGATACAAATACAGATATAGATAGATCTAGATTAGATATAGATATAAATGTAGCCACCTAGAGTCAGGTTTGGTTTAACATGCTCAGCCTTCTAAAAACAGCTTACCTGACAGAATTCAGAAATGAGCAATTAACTAGAATCTGAGGATTGTGGAATGCTCGGGGGCTGCCTGAACTTCTCACCTAATAATTTCCATTGCTTCTCAAAACTCAGGCCCATCTATGCTAGTAATTTTCTGAAGTCAACAGAACGCATTTGGGTTTTATTAGGAAAAACACCTGCTTCCCTTTGAGTGTCTTAAAGGAGCCCCATAGCTCTTCCTTGTACTCCAAATCCCAGACTCTGAGGAGGTGCTGATTACCACACACTGCAGAGCCACACAGTGGGAAAGACAGACAGCTGAGGCCCCATGAAACACCCCTGCTCTTCTGTTCACTAGGCCTGGTAATTTACTCTTTGGCAGGATAATTTATCACACTAACAATTGCTACATCCTATGCCTTAACTATGTCTACTCCCCAAAGGGAAAAAAAAAGTGTAATTTACACCTTCTTGTGCTCTATAAACTTTCAGATTTTTAATCTGAACTTGTTAATCTTGTTTTCTTTCCTGGCCTAAACTGACCTTGGTCAGTGACAGTTTGCACAGCTTATATTAGTTAGTTTTCTAATCATAGTGACCCAGTTCCTGACAGAAACAACGAAGGGCTTTCATTTCGAACAGTTTCAAAATTCATGGCTACTTCATTCTGTCTTTGAGCAGAACACTGTGCACATGGAGACATGGAGAAGAAGATGGCGCTCTGTAATTTCTCAGGCTATGAGGTAGTGCTAGAGTCATTTAGTCTGCAATTTATATGCTCATGTAATCTACCATAGAAACAGCCCCACAGACATGTCCAGAGATGGGTGTTTCTAAAACCCAGGTGCATTCTAAATCAAGTCAACCTGATAGCAAAGATGAACTTTCATACAACCCTATCTAGATATTCTAAATGGAATAAATACTGCCTCATGATGTCAAGGATTTAAGGAAGAAAATGCCATGATAGATCTATAGAGGTAGGTTTCTATGTGGTGCCGGTAGAACTTGCATCATTAAATGGATTTGCTAAAAAACAAAATATCTGGAAAGATGCAGTAAATGATGCCACTGTCTTCTTTTTAACTAGAATCTTTACTCAAAAATATTTTGAGACTTTCTAATACCAGCACATTATTAAATGATATCAAATATTTTATTAAGCTTTCATTTGGAAGTATTTTTAACATTTTTTTCCATTTTTTAATTTTAAAAGTATTTTTCCATATCTATCACTGCTCTCCCTCAGCCTCCTCCCACCCCATATCCCCACCCCTAAGGAGAGCAAGGAGTTCCAAGGTGGGTCAGTTCAATCTGGCATATCCAGCTGAGGTAGGTCTGAGTCCTCATCCAAGTATTAAGGCTGGGTTAGGTGTTCCTCTGTAGGGAGTGTGCTCCATGATGTCAGTTTATTTACCGGGAACATTGATCCTGGCTCTGTCTTCTATGCCTGATTTACATGTGGGCTTCAGAAGGTGGTTAGATAGCTTCTAGAGAGTTTTTAGATACTGCCTCCCAGGATTAAGTGCCCAGAAAATGTGATACTTTCTCCAAACAACTCCTGCAAGTGGCACTAATTCAATCATGCAATAGTCATTTCATGGCAGGTTGAATGGAATCAATTCTCTATAGGCCAGCCATGAACACAGGTATAGGAATACATCTTACCAACTGTATATGGACCAAGGCTGAAAAATTGGTTTACATTCCCAAGAGGGTAAGGAAGTTACAGTTTACAGAAAGTGAATGAACAATAAGTACCAAAATATAACAAAACCAAAGTGACTTCAGTACAAGGTGCCCCCCATAAGGTTTTTTTTTTAACTACTTAAATCCTAGCTGTGGCTCACAGTAACACTATCATTCATCTACTATTACATACGGACAGCGTTCATTTAAAGACCCATGGTGATGAAAAGTAGGTAATCTAGAATGCAGGAGAAAGATGAAGGAGTATTAATAGAAAAAAAAAATACCTGTGAGATCTCAAGTTCCTAAGAGATGGGTTATTTGGGAAGATCAGATCTCCTTTCCAGGCCTTGGTGATCTCAGATTTTTTACCTCTATTAAAATGTCACTATAGCAACAACCTACTCTTACCTTGAGAACAGTTCTTACCTGAATGACACATAGTGACATTGGAGTCTGACTTCAGTCTTCTGTTCCACCCTGTTTCAAATGTTAATTCTACACTGGAAATTGATTCAGTGAGTAAACACATCTATATGGAAAAACAAAACCAAATACAAACTCTTAGATGATGCCACAAATATACAATTTCCTACACATAGTACCAACTAGGCATGCTCAGAATGCTGTAAGAAATTAGAGGAAATGAGTGCAAGAAAATTCTCAGCTAGTGTGTTTGTCTTTCTTCTCTTCCTCACAACAGATTTCATACTAAGTTGCAACTTCTTAATTAATAAAGGTTAATTAAATTTTTAACAATATTCCCACATAGAAAATGCTAAAAGAAAGCGTATAAATTGAGGAATGTTGAAGCCTCCTGTCCTGAATGATTTTTCCAGGATTTTACCTTTCTATAAGACACACAAAACTGATCATGACACATTTGTGAGAGTCACTGCTAGGGGACTATCACAGACTTTACAGCAGTGTCTGTCAGGAATACACAAAATCTTCAAAGATCACAGACAGTTCTGAGCCCAAGGGAGACATAGCCATTCTCTCTCTCTCTCTCTCTCTCTCTCTCTCTCTCTCTCTCTCTCTCTCTCTCTCTCTCTCTCTCTCTCTCTCTCTCTCTCTGTGTGTGTGTGTGAATATATAGGCCCTAGAGGCTTCTAGGTAACTGGAGGCCAACCTGGACTCAGTCGGTACAAACTGGTAATAACTGGTGCCTTAAAACATGTGCTCCTAGCACTTCCTCATAAGCCAACCTTGGGTCTGTCTGAGGCCTTGACAATAAGGGAGGAGTTCTGATACAAGGTGACCTAACCAGCAAGAGACCATCACAACAGCTGCAGATACCAGTAAATCAAAGCCTTTTCCCTGGCTGGAAGGAAGGTCTGGGGGGAACAAAAGTATTGAAGCCTTTCCCCTGCATAAATAAAATTGGTCTTGCTTGTGAGTTTGTCCCCGGAGAGTGTGTTGTTGTTTTCTGTGTCAACTTGCCTCCTCATTAAAAAAAAAAAAAAAAAAAAAAAAAAAAAAACTAGCAGGGCCCTGAGCATAGAGACAACACCAACAACTGACTCCTGAACCAGGTCCCACTGAAACATACATATATTTCCTGTTCACTTGGGGTTCTACCTTATAACCAGTTTGGGTAAATCAATGAATCTAAAAAGTTTTAGTCCTCATACTACATTTAATTCCTGCACAACTGAGTCTTTGATTAAAAAAAAAAAAAAAAAAAAAAAAAAAAAAAAAAGGCTTCTACAATAGCAATATTGAGAGCTAGGCTTGGAGACCTGCAGAATTGGTACAGAAAATTGGTGTATGAGCACCCCTGAGAGGCTGATCTCAAGAAGTATGGAATGTGAGCATTTTTTCAAGTAAAGCAGAAAGTGGAGGGAGCTACCACATAAACTCATGTTGACACACTTATTTTAAATGGGAATTTATAAGGAGTTTCATGGCATGATATGGAACCTCAGCTACCCAGGGATACATGCTTTAGACATAGCTCACTCTACCACAGTTATTATAGATGCCTACAGTGATTTATCTACACAAATGGTTAATATTCTAAAATCTTACTTTTCCTTTCAATCCTAAATCCATTAGCAATTTTCTAGATATCCCCATACACTATTTTCTAGAGTCTGTAATTCCAACAACTTTAAAATATAATCCCGTAAACCAGATATGGTAACACAATTTGTAATTCCAGCCCTCTGGAGACTAAGACATGAGGACTGCAAATTTAAGACCAGTGTAGAATATATCACCACAGGCCAGCTTAACAGTATAATGAGACAATATCTAAACAAAGGGACCGAGGAGATAGTGCAGATAGTAAAGTTTCTGCCCCACAAGTATGATGTTTTTAGTTCAGATCCCCAGAAACCATAGAAAAAGGTAGGAATGACAATACATATTTGTAATCATAATCTAGCCAAACTGGTAAGATTCACATTTAGTAAGATACCCCGTTTCACAAATTTACAAGGTGCTAACAATGGAGGAGATAGCCAACATCGACCTCTTGTCTTCACATACACATATATTTATACCTGATCATACAACACACCTACACACACATACACATACATAAATACATGCATACATACATACATACATACATACATACATACATACATACATATATACATACCAATAATAAAATGGAAATACAGAACAAACTGTATTTTACAATGGGAAATTTAGTAAAGTTAAGGTGATTTTTATGTTAAGGATAAAAAAGTAATTTCCTCATAATAGTACAATAAAACACAAATATTTAGTATCCTAACAGATTAAAAGTATATAAAGCAAAGCTGGATGGTTCAAAATAATTGGCTATCTATAAGTACAGTTGGACAATTTTAACATTCTAGTCTTTAAAACTGTTATAAAAAATAACAAGGAAAATGACAGACACATAGCAGTTCAACAATGCCTACAGCTAGATATAGCTGCTATGGACACAACCTGAAAAAGCAGAAGAGGCATCACTACTGTTCATACAGACATTCAAAATAATAATTAGGCAATACATGAAAATTTTATAGCAATGAATTTAATGTACATGAAATATGAATGCTACTTAAAAGACACAAACTATCACAGGTTGGTAAAGAAAAAAATAAATAAAGTAGCTGTTATTTCTGATGACAGTGTTGTTTTATACAGGTCTAACTTGTCTGGGACTCCCTATTAAGATCAGGCTGGCCTTATTCTCACAAAGGTCTACAAATCTCTGCCTCTGCTTTTTAAGAAATGAGATTAAGGGAGTGTAATTCTATGAAAAAAATGAATCTGGACTTAAATGTATGACAATTAGTTTTAATTGATGTCAAGGCATATTATAGAATAAAATGTGAAAAGATCCCTGAGAATGTCTGTGAAGAAAAATCTCAATTACAGTAATTAATATGGGATAACCACCCACTCACCATGAGTGGCACTATACCCTGGGGATCCTGCACATAACAGGAGAAACATAATGAAATACTAACATGTATCCATCCATTTTTCTTTGCTTTCAATTGTGCATTTAATATAACCAGTTTTGTCCATCTCCTCTCACTGTGATATCCCTACCATGATGGACTTTATCCTGCAACTATGAGCCCATTGACCCTTTTCTCTCTCATGCTTCTTCTTTCACAATATTTTATAACAGGGAGAGAAAGGAAATAAAGCAAAACACCTCATCCAAACAAAACAACATGAAATCAACTCAGATTGCTTCATCAATGAATCCTACTAACCACTCCAGAAGCAAATAGGAAACTTTGCTTTGAAAATTTGGGTTGTGTGCAACCCGAGGGATCCAAAAAGAGAGCCTGGAATCCCCTAAACCTGTAACAAGAGATGCTGTAAACTGCCATGTGATGTCATCAAACTAGGTCCTCCAAAAGATCAGCCAGTGCTCCAAATCTCTGTGCCATCTTTCTAGACTCTTAATATTGTTATTTTATATTGTAATTGAGAACTAATTCATGGTAGTTTCACAGTCTAGTCTCCAAAAGGTGCATTTCTCGCAGGATTTTTGAAAAAAAAATATTTTTAAGGCTGTTTCCACAAATATTATTCATTCTTCTATTTTTCTAGTTTATTACACAAAGAACCCCAGTTACCCTTGACATTTTTCTCCTGGAAAACATCATGAATATCTGCCATCTTTTCAGAACCTTCTTTTTAGCTTGGTTCCTGCAATTACAAGACCTTAGTGTATCCTGAGATTAAAATGGCTTGAGGAAACCCATAGGGAAGGTCGTATGGATAAAAGTCACATGGTGAGAACCGAAGGAGTGTGACAAAGGGTAGACTATGAGGGAATCACTGACCATGTTTCCTCACAAGCCTTTCACTCCCTGTTCTGCTCTTGGCTGCAGCTTTCTCTGGTCTCCTGCAGTGCTGTGTGACCATGCCTCTGTTCATGATACTAACACTAACACTAAGGCCTGATGTAAGTGGCACATCAAGTCTGACACTGGCTTTCTGCCTCCCTTGGGTCCCATGAAAGGAGTTCATCTCCTGCATTACTGGTGCCTTCAAAAAGGACTCTGATTCTTCTTTAACTGGACAGTATCTGCCAGTAGACACTTTAGGAAAACAAATTTCTAAACTCCTTTTTGTGTGAGCCTTTGACACATGGCATCACAGGCTACGAGAACTGTCCTACATTTTCACAGACTTTTCTTACCTTCTGTCTTATTTACTTAGGTCTTTAGAGTTTTCTTTGATATTGAACATTTGAAGTCGTCAAATGTTTCCTTCATGCTTCCCAGTGGCTTCTTGTTTATCTCTATAGAACTTCCTGGTATTTGGTATAATGTCTCCAAGGTTTCCTTCAATACCCTCAACCCTGAGCTTTTCTCTGTCACCGGAACCTACTGCCTCAACTCTAATGATCTACCTTAATGCTTACTTGGCTTTTCCCTATTATCCAATAAGACTCAAATGCTGCCCTCTGTTCTCCTTCTTCCCTTGCTTCTGGCTCCTGTGACCCCACCAAATCTCAGGATACCAATCAGTCAGCAAGCCTGATATAGCACATAGCTTCACTAACTACTAGTCAACCATAATTAGGAACTCCCTCTCCCAACACCACCAAAATTTATCTTTAACATCTAACCTGATTCCAGTCATACTGAGCCCTGTTCCCAAGATAGCCTATAAACTAAGTGTACTGATTGGTTCTTTGATCTTTGTACCATCACGTGTTGCTTACTCTAGCCTATAAGTTTCAATCTTTCATATTGGGAGATATTTGCCGAAGAGTTTTCTTTACCACGACATACTTTGATTTAGAGAAAAGATCGGTACTTCTCAAAGGCATATCTCTGCCGAGAGTCTGCCGAAAGAGCCTTATTCTCCTCTATAGCTGTGGCTCCTTTCTGTTCTGATAAATAAAACCAGAGAAAGGGAATCACCAAGTAGAGAAATAAAAGAAAGGTGACCATAAAAAGCATCTTAAATTGGGTCATTCCGTTAACTTATCCCTTCAATCCTTCGCATTACTTGCTGGGGAAAACAAAACAAAACAAAACTCCACTATTCAAGTGACTTAGCCAAACTGTTTAGAATGCTCAAAGGAAAATACAAACCAAAGTCTACTAAAGATGCATTAAAGTCACAATGAATCAGGCTAAGGTAGCCATGTCGGGTTTAGGTAATGACTCCTGCTCTCAGAGACTACTTCCTGTCGGAAACACATTAATTCCTCTGGAAAAGCATCATATGTTTGATGACAACAGAGATACAACAACCATAGAGGAATGTCATCCAAATATCTTTCCTTATATTGTCAGCTTCTAGAAACGATTTTCATTCCATTTGGGGTGAGGGAAAGTTAAGGACTGCCCTTCAATATGCTTGATTCCACAAAGGTGTTTCAAGAGAGAGAAGCATAGCTATGACTTCCACCTGGCTTGCTTTCTTATTTCAGAAAATAACCCCATGTCCTAAGCTCTTGGTGAAAACACTCAGGGACATAGAGAGACAAGGAAGTGCAAAATCATCTGGACTGGCACTGGGTGACCTCCTATATAACTGCCCTTTCTCAGATACATAAGCAGGCCTCTCCTCTTATTTAAGTAAAACTGGACCCAAACTGAGGAAGAATACATACAGCTTGTTCACACACACACACACACACACACACACACACACACACAACACACACACACACACACACACACACACACACACACTTTATTAGCCAGGATTCTCAAGAGAAATGAAGCCACCAGAATAAATATATGCATAGATGACTCAGTTGGTCTTCATTGCATGCTGGAATAGTGAAGAGATAGACTCTATTACCAGTGAAGGAATGAACTTGCCAGCAGGAGTAGGACAAGCAGAGAACAACACCTTCCACATCCGTGTCTCTTATATGGACTTCTGCCAGAAAGTGTGGCCCAGATGTGAGATGGGTCTTTCCATCTTTGCTTTGCCCAACCTCATAGCTATTTCTACATCTATGTGTTTTTGCTATAGTTGTTCTTGCTGTTGAGAGATGACTTATTTCCCAGGATAAAAGCATCTGTGACTGTCCTCTGACTCCTTTGTCTCAGCTTCTAAGCCTAGCATAAACACTTTTCAAATCCTGTGGAGAATGAAAGAGCATCAGGAGGGCTATTTTATGTCCATATACTTTGGATGCTGAGCCGTTTTTAGGGTGAGGTCTTGCCTATCCACTCTTGTTTCAGGTTTACAGTGACTGAACTCCTAACCTTTATTCTGGGTTATGCTCCTGTGTGAAATTGATTATGTAACCTCACAGCAAAGCCTGGGACAGTTCTGAGGGGGAAGAACCAGCCCTGGTATTTTGAACTTGAAAAAAAAAATGCCACATGCTAAGTACAGTGGGTCAGTATTAGCTGGTGACCCTCCCAGTGGAGTCATTAAGAATTTTCTATTTCTATGAGAGTGGTCACAGCTTCAAAAGAATCCCATAATTCTATGACTCATCTGCTCTTATAGAACCTGAGGTATTAAGAATAACGAGCATAAGGTTAAAATTAACAAAGTAATATTTCAATGATACATTACTGTTTAAAGTAATACATACTAAATAAAAAAGCATACTGTTCAGAGTTAGGGTCAGATATTGCCAAGCTCTTGGAATATTATTTTAGAGAAAAATAAATGACTCACACAGATGGTAAACTAGCTCAACTGCTATGTGTTGAAAAAAGTGGTAGTACAGACTAGAAAGAAATACATTCTGAAGCATGAGCAGGGTCAACATGAATGAAAATCCTCAAGGACCCCATGTTATTGCCTGGGTCTTCATTTATGAGGTACAACTATCTATAACAGTCTAGGGGTAGCAGCATCACCCTTAATATAAAATGTGTTTCAGTGTTTGAGTTCAGCAGGAAAAACTATTCCTTAAATCTGGGAAGTATACAAACTCAGGCTGGAACATTGGATTAGTTCAGCTGTGTTATAAAAGGGAATATTTGAAAATATTTCCTGAGTCCTGGCAGATTTCTGAACTGTCAGGACATACTCGTCATGATTCCATTTGTTCTTGCTACCTATTCATGAGCAATAAAGGTTCTTCGAATGGCTAATTAGAATACATCATTGGATTCATAGTTTGGAAGCTGAGTTTACGCAAAACCTGATGCATCTGAAAACCTAAGAATGCAAGGGATTTAGACACCCTCCTCTAGAAGTGGTAACTGATAACAAATGCTTACCTGGCAAGCTTGTCATGCATAAAAGGATGTCTTTCCTCTGTATTCTCATCAATTTCCAGTGCTCTCTCATCTAAGCAGAAGACATTGCCTGGCACAACCTTATCTGCATCTTCCCACACTTAGTTTTCTTATCTTTTTAAAATATTATTTCTCAAACTTTTCTCCACTCAAGACTTCATCATCTTTCATCTAAGCTTCAGTATCTCCCACTGAATCCTCATCCACCCAGTTTTGCCCTCCATTCTCATTACTGCTACAGCAATCTATATTGAACAAAAATGACATGACTTTAATGCTTGAACCCTACCTCTGACTGTCCTGAAAGTTTGTGCTTCTGATTATGGTTCCTATTTACCTAATGTAATGAGTTTCGCTGGTGTATGGTATTCTATAACAATAAATATTTTGAGGGTGAAGAATTAGATAAGGCTTAGCTGGTTCTTTAGTTTAGGGTCTCTCCGAAGGCAAAAGGCAAAATGATTGCAGTGACCAAGATTGGACTGAGAGAGTTAATAATTTCACCTGTATCTTTAAAAGATATTTTCACATCATTTAGGATTCTATGTAGTCATGTTTCATTTTAACATGGTGGTACTTTGATTTAAGATAGGACTGTTTTCTGGTAAACTTTACAACTTTAAAATTTAATAAGAATAAAGCTATTTAATATGCCGGATCTGACAAACTTCATGGCATCATGTGTACTAGGCTATATGACTACATTTCTGACTGGCTTCTTACTGCTGTCTAACATCGCGACAACCTGTGATATCTCATATATTTTGCCCTTGAAATATGAAAATTAAAAAAAATATAGCTTCAAGTGAATGAATATTGTTTTAACATCATCATAAAGGTAAAAAGAAAATTTACAAGATGATAAGCTCTTTGCTTTAATGCTCATTTTGATCATGGCTCCAACACCAATATCTGCATCCATTTACAGCTTCAGAGGGTCAACCGAGATCTTTTTTTTTTTTTTAAGGTAGTTTATATTCAGACATCAACAAAAAAATATAAGTATATGGTTATTCAAACTTTACGAATTATGAGATGTGATTACCCAGGAGAGATCAAAAGCTCTAGAGACCAGAGAAGAAATAGACCATAATATACAATAAAATATCAATAGTATGTTTAAAAAATTGCAAAATTAAAAGCTATTTTTAAAAAGTGTCATCTTACTCGCAACACAACAATGTAATATAAGACCACATTTAGACAACCAAAGGTTTTTCCTAAAAATGGGAAAGCATCAAATAGGATATTTCAAGCACTAAATCAGTAACTGTCAAATATGACTGCTCTATCATGAAAAGCCATCTTTTAAATTTGAGAGAAAAGCAAGAACCAAACATAAAGCAATCCAACTGACCATAAATATATGGCAGCTGAAGATTATTAACAGAATCCCGAGAACAGAGGAAAAAGGAAACCATAATTATAACAGCACAAAGAATCAACTTCATGACAAGATTAGGTGAACACAAGACCTAGGAAAGAATCCACCATGCTTAACACAGAAAACCAACGGTTTCAGTACTCATAAGGGAAATAGATAAGAACAAACAAACAGCCAACCAAGCAGAAAAATAAAAATCGAATTATGAATACTAGAAAAACAAAAGCCTCCAAACTCTGGTTACATGTTTTAAAAGGGAGACATTATTGAATGATCATTGTCATATAAACAGAAGATGAAAACAAGATATAAAGACTCTGATATCTCTAAAAGTAGAATTAAACCAAAATTAGTTAGAAACAAAAACAAGCCCCTAGACATTTGTGTGTGTGTGTGTGTGTGTGTGTGTGTGTGTGTGTGTGTGTGTGTGTGTGTGTTCCTAACATTGGAAATAATAATTCCATTAAACTCAATGAACATAAATGAACAGTTTTTAATACAGTTAATAATTGGTATGTTATCAAGAAACATCACAGTTAAGCTAAACCACAGATCAAGTGGACTTAGCATTTACCTACAGAACATGGAATCAACATATATTGTATGTAGAGTTTTCTTCATTGGCCCATGAATAGTTGTCTCAAGTAAAATTTTCACTATAAATAATTTTATCAAATATGTAAAAATCAAAGTAATTTCTTAGGTCTTTTCATATCATAGTGAAAGACAATATATATTAATAGCCAGCCAAACTACAGAGGCTATTTGATAATCAGAAATTTGAAACTATGTTCTTCTATGGCCCCTAGGCCACTGATGTAATCAGTCAGAAAACTTTAAAATTCCTATAATAAAATTCTAAACCACATACTTTCAAATAATTTGAGATATGGCAAATCAGTTTTAAGATTATAACTAAAAATATTTATACTGAAAGAACAGAGACCTCAAATAAAGAGCTTAACAGCATATCTCTAGGTTTTCCACTATAATATGGAAAACAAGTATAATCTAAGTACAAAAGAAATAGACATAAACACATTCATATTATTATAGAAAATAATGAAATGGAGCCTAATGATACAAAGAAGTGAATTTTTTATACAAAGAAAACATTAACAAAAAACAAGCAAAAATGTATAGAAGAAAAAAAAACTTATAAAGATTAAAATCAAGACATCAAAAGAAATACTTATTCATCTCAGAGAATCATTGGAGAATATTTTGAAAAAGGTGTATTACAAAATATCTTGAAAAATATAAAATAAAATAAATAAACTCCTAGCTACATAATCACTTTCCAAAATGATATTTAAAAGATGCAAGCAATGTAAACCTATCTATAATAAACTATGAAACAAAAGTAGTAAAGAGTTTGGCTTCAAAGAAAAACACAGGATATGATGTAATCCCAACCTAATTCTACCACCACCATTTCCCAAACCATTTAATAGAAAGAGAAAGAAACAAAGTCCATTAAAAAAAAAAAAGAATTAACATGATACTAGAACAAAGAAATGACCATAGCACAAATAAAACTGTAGACCAACTTCTTTGATGTGCATCCTTCTTTAAACAAATGCAATCTTTCTTTAAAAAAAAAATATATGCCAAATTCAAAGGCACATTGAAAACGTCACACACAGTAAGAAAGTTGATTCCATAGCATAGATATAAGAATGGACAATGCACACAAATGAATCAATGTAATGCAGCACATTATGAATATATAGGCACGTTTACTCATGTCCTTAACTGTATGGTTTGCTCAATAGGTACAGAAATAGGCTCTTACAAATGTTAAATAGAATGTCTGAACAAAGCTAGAAATGGAATAACCACCTCTTTATCTGATAAATGTTTGTTTATCGTGTACAACAAACTTGTAGCCAACATGGTTCTAAAAGGGGGTAGCCTGAAAGCATTGCCTTTAATATCTGGAATGGGAAGATGCATACTTTCTATGCTTAGTATAATTCTTAAATCTTTACTAGATCAGTGAGGGATTGTATAGATCAGGTTAGTCTGTGGTGGGTGTGGGGACGACTGTCTCTGTTGCTAATGTGGAAAGATCCATGCCACTACAGGTAACACTCAGCCCTATGCTTTATGAGTGTAGAGAGCTAACTGAGCACAAGCAAACAAGTGAGCATGCATGCATTGATTCCTGTCTGCCCTTGACTTTGAATGTCATGTGACCTGACCAGCAATCTCAAGCCCCTCTACCTTGACTGCCCCACACTGATGGATTAGAACCTGGAATTATAAGGTAAAATTAACCAGTTCTCCACTAAGTTGACTTTTGTCAGGCTATTTATGATGACAACAGAAATAAAATAGAACTCCTGTATAAAAATCAATTCAAAGTGGATCAAAGAAATTAGTGTACCACCTGAAACTGTGAATGCTATGTAAAGTGAGAGAATGTACTTCAAAATATGGAAATAGCCAAGAAATATCTGTAGAGAACTCCAAGTACTTCGAATATACTCCATGAATTCAAAAACAAAATTACCTGAAATCACAAACTTTTTCACAGCCAAGAAAGTACTTGAGTTAAGACACATCCTGCAGCATGGAAGAATGTCTCTGAAACTATTCATATATCAGGGATTAATAATCAAGACTATATATAACTCAAAAAACTAAACATCAAAACTCCAAATTATTCTACCAATTAATGGACAACCCAATTGAACAAATAGTTCCCAGAGCAATAAATATAAATTTTCAATTCTTATGTGGAAATGTTTTATATTATTATTCATCACAGGCATGTGAATTAAAAGTATATTGGGGTTCTATCTCACCCCAGTCAGAGTGGGAATCAGCAAAAAAATTATTGACATCAGATGATCATGAGGATATGGGCAAAAAGGAACCCTTGTGCACTACTCATGGTAAGCTTTTCTTTCCTACTAGAAACTAGTGGTGTTTTCTAGAAGATCCTCTGCATAGAAAGCAAAAGCAGGTATATTTAATATTCAAATACTTACTTTTTACCATCTATATCTTTATTTGGTGGTTTTTCTATGCCAGTATCCCAGGAAAAATGTTATTTTCTTTTTAAAGTGACTTTTTTTAATTACTGGATAGGTATTATTATGTATTATGCTAGTTGTTGTTGATAATGACAATGAGCAAAATGTTTATGTACGTGGAAATTTTACAAAGCACATATAGATAGTGGTTAAGCTTTGAGGACTAATTATTTGGAAGGCCAGGAAACAATAGCTATAATAATCAGTAAAAACAAAACATTATATCTAAATTGTTTGACTCTTAAGTACATATTTCATTCATTTTCTATTTACATATTTCATAAAATAATATAAAATATACAAGTTGCAAAGTCAAAATCGTTATTCTTTGTCATCATATTTTAGTCAAAATATAAACTATCAATACTGATTATTTTCTTTCAGTTCCATGAACAAAAGTTAAAACAAAGTGAAGAGACACTTTGCCTCTTTTGTGCATTGGGGAATCTCACTCCCCAACTCTTTGGTGATAATAAGAAAACTTCAAGTCAGCAATGACTGGAAGCTCAGCTGTTATTCTTTAGGGTCTCAGAGTCGTTACTGTGAACACATGCAGTTCTCTCTCCAATACAGGGTCAGAATTCTAATTCCATCACCTAAATGGAACTTTCTCCAAATGACAGAAAAGATATATTTCTGCAAAGCACTAAAGCCTCTGCTCCTGCTGCTGTTTGATGGCGATGAGGATGAATACAGCATTTCAAATATGGTATAAATATTAGATGGGAAACAGTGATGTTACCATTATTTAAATTGTCCTTCATTATTTTCAGCTCAGTAATTTTTTATAGACCATGCTTGAAATAGCATTATGCAATCTACAATATATACTAATTGAAGCTATGTCAGCAGTTAGCTTTCAATGAACTAGTTTAACTTCCAAAGGGTTTGACTTTTTCCTCCATAGTCCTTTGCTTTCGGTATTTTTCTATGAGCCTTTAATTGTATGTGTATGTGGCTGATGGATTCTATTCTTACTTGGGGAAATTAGAAGGCGGACCTAGCAAGACTTTATTCACTGGGTATGTGTTTGTTTGTTATTACCAGCATTTTTCATTGCACTAGCTGAAGATGAGTTAAAGTGAAGTTTATGTTTTTAATTACATTGGTGTCAGGGACTTTCGCTCGCCATTGAAGCAGGTTTTCTTTTAGGCCACCACCAAGCTGCCAAGTCACAACACAGAAACTCTTAGAGTTATGACTGCTCAGTCTTAACTTACACTTTTCCCAATAGCTCTTATAAATCACCTGTTTCTCTTCATATGTTCTGTCTTGGGGCGTTTTACTTTCCTTCCTTGTGGATATCTGTTATTCTATCTGATTGGCTGGCTGCTGCCTATCTTCTGCCCCCAGGCATGTCCCTCTCCCATGTTCTCTGCTTCTTGTTCTTCTCTCTGAAGACGAGATTTCTCCTACTTATTCCCTCTGCCCCAAAGCCCCGCATATTCCTCTCTTGCCTAGCTATTGTCTGTGGCACTAAGTCTTACTTAAAATATACCAATATAAGATAAATATTTATTTGTAAACAAATTAACACCCACGATAACAGGCTACAGCTTAGGAATACACTTGAACAATCAGATAGACGAGGAATGGATGTTGATCCAGTCTCTCCAGAAGGCAGGAACAAACAGGGCTCCCCAAGATCCCAGAAGCCCCTCTTGAATGGGGCTGGCCATTCCCCCTTCAGGAGCCCAGGACCCTGGATAAGTGTCTTTCGTCCTTATCAGCTGACACCTGAACCCCAACACATTTCCCTCTTTTGTTTAGTGAAGAAGGTTCTAAATAATTCCTATACAATAGGAATGCAAAATGGTAACAGTATTTTAGACATGTATACAATAGGAATTATTATGAGGTAATATCTAGCAGAGGATAAGGCACAAACTATAACCAAAACCTAACACATATAGTGTACATCATATATTTCTAGAATATTGGTAGATGATAGGGTGTACAAATTACTTCAAAAATGTTCATCTGGGAAAGTGAAAATCCAATACCTGAATGTTCCTTTCTAAGGGATAATAGGATAGTAACCTTAAATACCGATTCTTCAACCCCTTCAAGACCTGAGAAAGAAAATGTATCACCTGAAAGTCAGAAGCACATGAGAATAGTAGCTTCCAAAATTTGGGAGAGGACAGCAACACAGCTACCTAGACAATCAGCTATGGTTTTCTGTGCCATTGGAGCATCCATAATTTTGGATAAAGGCCTATAGTATCTAACAGATCTTTTCACAAGCAGGGCATTTTGGAGGAACTGTCTTATCCTGTCCAGGCAGGTTTCATCAGTCTCCATCCGCCATTTTGTTCATCCAGCTTGGACATCATGTGTGTACTGTCAGCAATCGAGGTAAGGGCAGTTCTTTACCCAAGCGGAAATTCTCTGCCAAAAGAACAAACTCCAAAGGAGTTTCCTTGATGCTCAACACTATCTTGGGAAAGGAACAGTGACACCAGGAGTCATCGCCTTTCTCATGGCCAAATTTGGAATAACAAATGTTAAATGCCATATTCTCTGGGTGTATGAAATGGTTAAAGACTCATGTCTATCTATGGTATTCTAACCTGTATCTGAGATGACTGTGACATGGCAACTTTAGTAATGTTGACTGCAATGTTTATCATCCTAAGGATTGAAACCTGTACTGTAAAATCAGGTTACCTATAAAGGGTTGTACAAACTCTGAGCAATGACTTTTAGTATGACTATCAAACATTAGTCAGACGTATACATACCGTGCAAAATGGTAACAGTATTTTAGACATGTACACACACACACACACACACACACACACACACACACACACAAACAGAGGTATATGAAACATCTTGTGCATATATCATAACTAGGGCAATCCTACATTATTATGTCTAGTATAGTCAAATGGAGGTAGCAATTGTATAGTGGACATGACAATAATGGACATGACATGACAAATATTTTATAAAGAGGTAGAAGTATATGTAAAATATAACAGTTACAGATTTAATTTTACATAACAGTTACAGATTCAGATTCAAGTTGCTTTGGACATATAAAACAATTTCAGATTTAACTTTGTACCAATGTACAAATTGTCTCAATCAAACATGTAAAATGATTTCACATTTGTATCAATATACAAATATCTATTCCAGTGCAAATTGTCTTTGGCTTAGCCCATATATTTGGCTAAAAATTGTTTATAGGTAGGTAGAACAATCTACCTTTATCTATCCTATCTATTTCCCTTTATCTTCTTTAAAAGAGATCCCTGAAACTATATTATTGTTCTGTCCTCACCCCAATTTTAACTTATATATATTCTATCAGAATAATAATTACCTACAACCCTCAGACCACAAAACTAATCAGGAAAGGGGGCATAATTTTTCATAAGGTTGCTTCCTGCTGACTTAAGGGCAATGGCATCTCTTTGGGATTCTATAAAAGCTAGAACAATGGTTAGATCATAATGGACTGACTATACACATTTATAAGCATTCTCACAGAACTGAGAGAGTGAGCAGGATCAGCGGGAAGGGATGGGGAGCTGGGAAGTCAGGGATAGCTGTCATGGTAGGTGATCTCCACTGCTGCCTGAGATCTTAAGCTTATCTGGTGCGGATCCACAGTCTACCTCCCAAAGTTGAACACTCTGCCTGTCCTCTGCTTTCTGACAGTGTTTAAAGCACAAATGAGCCCCCAGCCCCCTATGCTGGCCAGGACAGCCTGGGCCCACGTTGGGCACCAGATGTGGCAGTAAATCTTAGTTAAAATATACCAATATAAGATAAATATATATTGGTAAACAAATTAACACTCACAATAACAGCCTGTAGTTTAGGAATACACTTGAGCAATCAGATGGACAAGCGATGGACATTGATCTGGTCTCTCCAGCAGGAACAAGTGGGGCTCCCCAAGATCCCAGCAGCCCCTCTTGAATGGGGCTGGCCACTCCCCCATCGGGAGCCCGGGACCCTGGATATGTGTCTTCCGATCTTATCAGCTGACACCTGAATCCCACCACAATTGTCTGTTCAGCTTTTTATTAGACCAGTCAGGTGCCTTAGGCAGACAAAGTGAAATAAATACAACACATCTTTACATGATTAGATAAATGTAACACACCTTTACACAGTTAAAGTAACATCCAGTAGCATAAACAAGTATAATACCTCTTTACATAGTTAAAGTAATATTCTACAACACTTCATGCTCTTAATGTTACTAGAAATTTGATCGTGGGATCAGGCCAGATTTCTGAAATAATTATGCTGTTATAGCATCTTCCAGATTGGCATGCTTATCGCTCCAAATGGGAACAAGGAAGGTGCTGAAATTGCAAGAGTCACTTCCTGGACTGTTTGGCCACATGCGATGGAGATTCCTTAGGCAGGAACAATTTGAGCATAGCAGGACTGGATACCAGATTCTAACAGTCAGGTCTACGATAAACCTGAATAAACAAAATCATTTAAGTAACGTTTCCTTGTGTCTTATTAGTCTCTACTCCTCTCCACAGTATACTCAGCCAATAGCTTTTAGTATTACCCCTACAGCATATTTCTGGAAAAAGGGTCCACTGAATGCCACATCTGAAAAGAAAGCGAACAGCAACAAACCAATCTCGAATTCCTCAGAGGATACAAACTTTCAGTTACATAGAATGAATAATTAATGAATAATTCTAGAGACTTATTGTTCAGCAGGAGAATTATACTTAATAATAACATATTGAATTTTAATAATTTGCTAAGCATGGATTTTTAGATACTTTTGTAATGGTTACCAAAAACAAGTTAACTGTGTATGTTAATTCACTAAAAGGTCATAATTATTTTACTGTATTTTTTTTCCATCATCTTTCAAACATTATGCTGGGCCTGGGAAGGTACTTCAGTTCTAAAACTTCTTAAATCCTCACTCACAAGCATGAAGGCCTGAGTCCATCCAGAGATTCATAGCAGCCACAACAACAAAAAGGGAGCTGACTATGGTGGCACACGCTTGTAGCATCTGCACTACAACTGTTAAATAGGAGGATATTTTGGCTTTGTAGACAGCCAGTCTATCCTAATTGATGAGAATTAAGACATTGAATGACTGTCTCAAAAGGAGGTGAATACTTTTTCTGAGGATGGCAATCAACATTGTTTTCTGGTCACCACACAAAAGTGCACATACATATGCACTCTAATAGTCTAACAGAAGTAGATACTCTTTAAAAATATCAGTTACATTCCATACCTCAAATACACACACACACACACACACACACACGACAGGGAATGTCAGTTATATCATGGAAAATGCTTCTAAATAGCCTAACATGTCTTCAGATTGAAATGAAAACTATTCTTTTGTGGTCCTTGTGGTTTACCAGAGGCATTTCTTCACTCCCTTGAAGGCTTGTTCTGATCAATCCTAAGAAACAAGTAGCTTTATCTTTGAGTGAAGGTAGGTTGGTGTCTGGCTTTCACACAATATGTACAGTATAATTAGTTGTAACTAGGTACTCCTCTGCCTCACACAAGATAGGAATATGACTTGGTTATTAACCTACTAGGAAACATCACACTAAAGATTTGAATGCCCTCACATTCCAAGTTGTAATCCAGCATAGCGGGATATATATGTATGGAATTTGCCTTAACACATCCAAATAGCTACTTGTAGACTCCATCACTGTTGGAATTATGGGGGTAGTGAATTCAAATCAATTTTCATAGAAGCTGAAGTTACAGTAAACTGAAGATGGGAAATGGAAACTGTTCTTGAAAAGCTTTCAAATTGTCCAACATTAAAACTGAGAAAAATAGAGTGGGAAAACTGATAGGACACGATGCCTAGATAGTGTTTATTATGTCTCTGGTGGAAAGACATTGGTATGTAGGATGCACAAAAATCCAATAACACAGCTTCATCTCTCTACTGTGCAAAGGCAGCCTGAAGATTATGACATGAAAAACTAAAAGTAAAGATAAATAAATTAAAATGATAACCAAATGATAACATATTCATGATCTACTCATACGGCAGTAAGAATATGTGGTCTTTATGGGAAATTCAATTTTAATTTTTACTTCTTTTGAAGTAGGAAAACATGACAGATTTTTAAAAATCCAGACAGTAGCTTGAAAATGTTCAGATTTTAGCATAAAATTAAATGCATGTATGCTGTTGTTTCATCATAGAACAGTTACTTAAAGAAAACCTGGCAAGCATTAAACCCACTTAGATAATTTAGAGGTGATGCATGAGTATTCCTAAAGGAATAACTCTCCCCTTTTAAATCTACAATCAGAAAATCAGGAAGAGACTGATGGGAAATGATTAAAATTAATTTTTCTTTTAATTTAGGACAATTTCATCTGCAATAATTGCATTTAGCTGTATCATGCCTAAATGCTAGGTAAACTGAGAAAATATTAAAATATAAAAAGAAAGTTGAAACATACATTGATTGGTTAATATACTTATCCATACTATTTTCTTTAGGGCAAAAGAAAATCTATGACTGTAAAAGGCAGTACAGTCATCTCATTGCTTCTACTATTTTGTCAAAGTTGAAGTGACAGAGAGAACAAAGAAGATATTGTGTATATAGCATGAAAGGTGGCTTGATGGATAAAGGCCATTAGGTTTATAGAAATAGCTGTGTAGGTGGATTCAGAAGAACTGAACTCCGTCCACATAAAAAGCGGTGGTGAATGGTGCCTTTCCAAGAGTCAGGGCCTACAGAACCCGGCTCAGCAAGCCAGGGAATCTGCAGGGGAGTGTGCAGATCAATGTCATTATCCAGAAGGCATTACTGAAATAGATTTTAAATCCTTTGATGTAATTGCTTGCTGAGCTTGCCATTATAGCCGCTCTATCCTTCTGACTGATTGAGGGCCTTTAATAGCTCAAGTTTTACTGAGACTGCCAACATGCTCATGTTGGAATCCTAAAATGAGACAGATGTTTGATGTTTAATTTAACTAATATGGCACATCATGAGTCAACAAAACACATTTTGTGTTAATGCCCCCAAAACAGGTGAGGGACAGCAAAATATGCGGAGTTAATCTCACTTTCTCAGCAGACAAGCATTTGCTCTTAGGAATATTAACACAAGCTCTGATTCAAAAACCCGGCGGCATTTTTCTTGCCCTTGAGGAAAGCAGTCTTACTCCACTGAAGCATTTGGGATAGAACTCAATGAATAAATTAGCAGTGCATAAAATCCTCAGTTGATGTATAAGAAACATTGGACAGACACTCCCAACACACGCATGAGTGTGGTGTGTGTGTGTGTGTGTGTGTGTGTGTGTGTGTGTGTGTGTGTGTGTGTGTAATAAATTGGCACTATATGCTCCACTATTTCTTGACAAGTTCTTGGACTTTGTGATTCTCTTTCTAATTATTTTTATACCAGCACCTTAAAAAAAAATGGGCCTCTTGCAATGTGCATTTAAATTTTCTATGTTGCTTAGGACAGATTTCCCCATATTTACATTCACCATATTTGCATTATAATTGTGGCTCACATTAAAAGTAATTATATATCTAGTGAAAGATATTTTCTTCTCCAAAAGAAGACAGTAGTTGCATGATTTTTCGTTGTTCATTTGGAGACTGGACCATAATTACAATATCTTTGCCTTTCCTTTTTCTCCTACAAACCCTCCCATATATTTCTTGGTGCCCTGTTTCAAGTCCACAGCCTCAATTTTTATTGTGATCGCACACATATTTATGTATGTGTGGATGTGTACATGTATGTTTATTCTGCATAATGTTCCTTGTATGTATGTTTTCAGAGCTGGCCATTTCATTATTTTAAAGTATTGTGGTTCAGATTGTTGTACTGTTCAAATACAATTCCTGCCCTAATTTCTTTTTTAATTTTCTAAGTTTATTCTTTTCTCATTTAACTTATCCACTACTCTCCGCACCTCCCCTACCTGCCTTCTCCTTTCAGATTCACTCCTCCTCTGTTTGACTCCACAAAACAAAACAAAACAAAAAAATTATCAACTGGCAATTGCATAACAAATTACAGTAAGACTAGGCACAAATCTTCATATCAAAGCTCAATGAGACAACCCAGTAGGAGGCAACCTGGATCAATTGTTAAGAGTCCCACAAGAATACCAAACTACACAATCATAACATATGCAGAGCAGGCCTAGAACAGACCCATGCAAGTTTTGTGATTGCCTCTCCATTCTTTGTGAGTCCCTATGAACCTGCTTAGTTAAATCTGAGGGTCCTATTCTGCTGGTATCTTTGACCACTCTGTTTCCAGCAATGATTCCTCCCCTTCTTCCTCATTAGCTTAGTAGGCAGAGCGTCAATCTCATTTTCTTAATTTTTAGGGGAAAGGGTAAGAGAATTCTTCCATTTCTTTCTCCAGTTTTGGGGGAAAGGTGAAGTGTTTCTTCTTTTACATTGTTGGTTTGCTTATTTATCAGTGACTGGTGATGTCTTCCAATGCTGGGATCAAACATCATGCCTTGTTCATGAGAGGCAAGTATTCTAAGACAGAGCTAAATCTCTAGCTTTGAAATAGTTATTACTGTGATTTTTTTTTCTTACATAAGACTCCATAATGCCCTTGTTCTTTTTGCCTAAGATTTTAAGATTTGCAGATAATAGTGGTAGCTATGACAGTGCAGTGTGGGTAGAAGCAGACCTAACAGAGTTACAAGGAGATTCAGATTTGTACCAGTGACATCAAGTTGAACCTTATGTTCCAAGTCTTCAAAGTGCACCCTGACCATTACTAGATTGTCATCTTCAAATCAATTTATAGTAAAAGAGGAGAAACTATTGTTGCCCCATTGAATAAGCAATGCTTAGAGCAAGATAGGAACTTAACTTTAACAATATTCAATTGTTAAGCAATTAAATCCAAATTATTAGGGATAGGGCAATTAGGACAAACCTACTTAATTATTCAGGCACCAACTTGCAAAGTTTAAATTGTTCCATGTAACCAAAGGCTGGGATTCATGAGCTTTTGAGGATGGCCCTAGCTTCAACAGAATAAAGTCTTCAGCCTGAATATGTAAAAGACTTACATATTGTTTGAGTGAGTTAGCCAGGGGATAATTTATCATGGAATGATCAGAGTTTAGATGACCTGAGCCAATATGTTGATTCATCAGTAACAGGAACTGGTATGCTTGATATATTTCTAACTGTTTTCAACATTTACATTTTATTATAAGTGACATAGATAGCAGTGTCAAAGTATTCTCTTGCTATGCCTGACAGAAGTGTCTGAAATATTAATACCTCAAAAACTAGTGGCGGAAATAAGATAAATCATGAAATTAATTTGAACAGGAAATGGGTACAAACAAAATGAGAACATTCATTAAAGTGAGTTTTGTCTGTTATTTTGATATTTTAAAATAATAAATAAGTTTACATATGAACTTAAATTCTTATCGTTTGTAATTTGGAATCCCATTTTCTCTTTTAAAAATTTGATGTGCTCAACATTATAATCTGGTAAATGGATGGACTTGGAGAATATCCTCCTGAGCGAAGTATCAGAAACCCAGAAAGATAGGCATGGGATGTACTCACTTATAAGGGGATTTTAGACAAAAGCAAAGAATACCGAAGCAGCAAACTGCAACCCCTGAACAGCTTGGGATCAGAAGGAACTTAAAAGAGACATCCAGAGATTCCCCTAAGAGAAAATAAAAAAGATCACCTTAGCAAATTGGGGTCATAACAGGTTGCAACCAAGAAGAGGTGGGAACAAATCATGAGAGAAGGAGATGATTGAGTGAGAGGAGCAAAGAGAGAGATAGAAAAGGATGGATATCTCCATAGAGGAAGCCAATGTGGGATTGGAAAGAGACTGGATGCTATGGAAATGTCCAAGAACTCACAGGATGTCCCTGGTCAAGTCTCCAAACAATAGTGGAGGGTTGCCTATATAGGACTTCCCCTGTAATCAAATGAGTAAACTGATGTGGGAATGTCTTTCTGTATTCTGTTAATAGCAACTTTTAAATAAAGGAGCTGTTTTTGGCCCATGACAGGCACCATAGAAAAAGTAGGAGGAGAAATCAGAGGATAGGTAGGAGAAACAGGGCGGAGTCAGAGAGACTGAGCCAGAAGCCCAAAGAAGCAACATGTAAGGAACACAGGTGAGCCACAGGCCACGTGGCAGACAGATTAATAGAAATGGGTTGATTTAAGATGTAAGAACTAGCTAGGAATGTGCCTCAGTCACAGGCCAAACAGCATGAACGTAATATAAGTGTCTGAGTCATTTCTGGGGCCTGAGCAGCAGCGGGTGGCTAAGGGTATTGGGGCTGTGGGGCTGTGGGTCTGGGCCACCTGAGACCAAGAAACCACATTGAAACAGTAAACACCCTAAGTGTCATCACAGAACCTACATCTAACAAAGAATAGAGATGGAGACAGAGATTCATGGCTGAGCACTGGCTGAGCTCCTGGTCCAACTGAGAGCAGGGGAAGAGAGTCTGTATGAGCAAGGGGATTGGGATTATGAGAAAAATCCCACAATGATGGCTGGCTGGAGCTCTGGGGAGCTCACTGAATCAAGAATAGCCACTGGAGATCCATCAGGAAAAGGAGCTAGGCCCTCCAAGGGTAGAGAACTTTCAACTGGCATGAGCAGTATATAGAGCCACGAGGAGTGAGATCAGACTGTGTGCCTGTTCATGGGCTGGCACCTTGGGGCCCACTCCCTGCAGAGGAACATCCTGCCCAGCATTGACTCTGGGATGAGGAAATTGGATTTGCCTGGAGTGGATGTGACATGCTGAGCAGATCTACCTTGAGACATCTAGCCCTTTTGGGGGAGGAGACGGATGGTTGGGAAGGGGCAAAGCTGATCGCTAACTGGGAGGGATTGGAAGGAGGGAAGGAGGAGGAGCAGAGTGATACAATGATAAAAAAATGACATTTGTAATAAAAGAAATAGAAGAAAAAATTTAGAATTTTCTTAATCATGTTGTGATTCTTTGAATGTTTTCATAATTCTAACAGTGAGTTGGAATGCCAAATAGCAGGACAGCAGGACTAGAACCTGGATCGACAGCTAGGTCTTTTCCTACAGCCCGCTTCTGGGAAGTCCAAAAGCCATGTGATAAATCGGTTATATGAAATGTATAGAATCAGAAGTGGTTTGGAATGTTTAATTTAAATTTTTTGCTGTATTTGTCTGCTTTATTATACTACCACAAAAATATTGGAGACAGGTAACTTATCCAAAGAAGATTTATTTAACTCCATTTTGGAGGACTGGATCCTAAGTATGGGTGACCGCCAACCACTGAAACTTACTTAGCTCAGCAGAGGGCAGGAGATAGTACACATAGTAAATGTAGGAATAAAGTTTTGTGTCTCAAACAGCAGCAGAAAGAGAAAGAAGAGATGGTTATGGCAGAGTTGATCTTTGCCTGGTACTACTCAAAACTCAATGCACTCCTCAAGAATTGCCTCCCATCCCAAGTGACCTGGAGATCTTTCTTGAAACTTTACCACTTTGTATGGCACCAAATATTTTACCAGAGTGTCCCTGGCAGGAAGAAGGCATTCCTATAATACCCAAACATCTGAGCTACTTTATGGATAAAATCCAAGTGTAAACATGTAATTTATGTCTTTTTTTTCAGAGTCTGTGGAGGCCAGAGGTATCAGATCCCCTGGAACTGGTGTAATGGGCAGCTATAAGCCACTTGATGTGGCAACTGGGAACCAAATGTGGGTCTTCTGCAAGAGCATCATGCAGTTAGCATCCCTGAAATTCATGTGTTTTTTATATAACAGGCACAGCAAACAGGAGTATATGAACAATTAACATATAACAGTAAAGGAGTGTGTAATTGAGTATTTCCATCCTCAGATACACCCTCCACTCTTCCCTGTCTTCTCTGGTAGATATCCAGCATCAGGATGGGGGTGGCATGAGTGAGGGCATGTGTATGTACATATGTGTGTGTACAAGTATGTGTGTCTGTGTGTGTTTGGTGTATGCATATGCACATACATATGGATATTGATGCACTTGCCCTTACGTATGTACATATGGAGGCCTGAGGTCAACATCACATATCTCCCCCTAATTGATCTCTATCACGCTATTAAGAGGCAAGGTCTCTCATAAGCCTGAAACTCACCAATTTAGCAAGGCTAGCTAGCCATTGAGTCCCTTGCATCCATCTGTCTCCCTGCCTCCTACCACTAGGTTATATATGGTTGCCTGACATTTTATGTGAGTGTCTGGTATCTTAATTCAGGTTATCATAGTAAACATTTCCACCCACCAAGCCATCTCCTCACCCCTAAGGTGAACCTTCATTGATTTTCTCAATGTCTTTCTTGATTGTTACATCTAATATTATAGTACCGCAATCCCTTTGCTTTGTCCTCCATTGCACTAGCCTCTGCTAACCACCTTCTAGTACTATCAACTTCTGAGATCTCTTTTCTTTTTCCCCAATCACTATATACTGCTATAATTTTGATATAGCTGCACTTTAAGCTCACTAATCACTACTGGGATTAACCTGTTTACATAAATCAATTCAAGATTTTGTGCTCTAAGTATACTGCTTATCATCACTCATGGCTAAGTGGTTAACTGCAATTGTTTGAATTGTTTTAACCTGGAATTTATTACAAAGATTCAGTGAAATGTCAGCTAAAAGCTAACAGGGCTGACGGGGCATGATTTTAAAGATTCCTCATTAACATGCCTTGAAAGTAGTAACAATTGTAAGTATTGGGTTTCTTATCCCTAAACATTTACATTTAAACACTAATGTAATGAATGACATATGGAATCGATGGGGTGAGAGGTAATCATGGTTAGATAAGGTCTCAAGAGTAAAACCCTAGTCTGAGTAAGTTGTTATCCTTGGTTAAGGCTGTCTTCACCTGTTTCTCTCTCTCTCTCTCTCTCTCTCTCTCTCTCTCTCTCTCTCTCTCTCTCTCTCTCTCTCTCTCTCTCTCTCTCTCTCTCTCTCTCTCTCTCTCTCCTCTAGATCTCTTCCTCTTTCTTCTAGCAACATAAAGACACAGTAAGAAAGTAGCCTTTGTGAATCATAAACATGGCTTTTATGAAAATTCACTGATCCTTTCCCAACTGTAAACATGAGGCCAAGGGAACTGATTTCCACAGAGCAATTTATTTTAAAACATAAAACGGAAGCTCTAACCGTAATGGTCTTCTCCCTAGTACAGCAGAGGATAAGCTGTGCTACTCAAAACTTCACACCAAACTAACCTTCTAGGACGTCATCTGTTGCATGGTGGGGTCCAGACAGCATTTCAGGGCATTCCACACTTTTATCTTGAAATTCTAAGTATACACCTCAATCTCTCCAACTGTGTCTTTAGGCACATAGGCCTTCTGATCAATCCAAACATCAGTATAAGGTTTTTGTGGCAATTTTGTAATAGGAATTGGTAAATTGCGCTTTTAGGAAAGGACAGTCATTAGGATCTCTGAAAGCCAATATACAACCTAGTAGATCTTTCCATCCAGCAGCATTTGGTACCTGGTTGTATATTTTATCCTAATGCTCAGTCTCTGTTCTGCTTTACAAATAGTTGGTTATATGGTCAAATCTTGCTCTGAGAACTTTGAGTCTTGCTTTATTCTTCAAACTGGACATTAGAATTATCTTCCATTGCTCAGTGTGTTTTTCTTTCTATCTACTACATCATAATATTTAGTAAATTTTGTTTGCATAAAACAAACTTTCTCTATATTGAACTCTTCTGCCTATGCATCTGTTTCCCTGCATTCTTATTGGTTTATTGCTTAAGGAATGGCATCACATGTTTAGTATGCTTTTGTAGGTCCATATCACTGATAGACATGGTAAAAGCAATGCCATACTGGATCAATCAGCTTAAGTTGGGGTATAAGAAGCAGAAGAGTAACTGGGGAAGAAATCCAGAGTAGGACTTGACAGTTGACTAAGCATCCCAGGCATTCTCAATCTAACTATTTTATAGAGAACCGGGCTTTTGTTTAAGGATATCTTGTATTCTTTATTTTATTAATTAAATTTATTTATTCTACATTATGACCACAGTTCTTCCCCCTCTTCCTCTCCTTTGTTCTCCCCCATATCTGCTCTCCCAAATCTAGTTCTCCTCAATTTATATTTAGAAATGGACAGGACTCCCACGGATATCAACAAAGCATGATATTATCAAGTTGAGGTCAGACCAAGTTACCTCCCTTTGTATTAAGGCTGAGCAAGGCAATCCAGTATGAGGAATAGGTTCTCAAAGGCCAGCCAAAGCATTGGGGATAGCCCCTTTGCCCACTACTAGGAGTCCTGCAAGTAGATCACTTTACACAACTGTCTCATATCTGTAGGAGGCCTAGGTCAGTCCCATGCAGGCTCCTTGTTTTTGGTTCAGAGTCTGTGAGCCCCTATGAGCCAGGTTAGTTAATTCTATGTTGTGTGTGTGTGTGTGTGTGTGTGTGTGTGTGTGTGTGTGTGTGTGTGTGTGGTGCCTCTACCCCTCTGGCTCCTATAATTCTTCCTCTTTCTCTCTATTCAGCAGGATCCTGTGACCTAGGCCTGTAGCCATAAGTGTCTAGCCTGTCTAGCCTAGCCTAGTTCCAAAGTACAGACAAGTCTCACAGCTGCTTAGTTCCAAATAATCACACAAAGACTTATATTAATGACAAACTGTTTGGTCTATGGTTCAGGTAAATATACAGATAGACAGATATGAAGATAGATAGATAGATAGATAGATAGATAGATAGATAGATAGATAGATAGATAGATAGATAGGAATTCACATAGAATAACAAAAAAAAGCAAAACAGGAATGGAGAACAGAAAAAAAAGATTTAGAGAGAAATACTAGATCAAACTGTGATCAAATTGTGCAAGAGAAAAAAAATTACGGAAATTTCCATGAGAGGCTATTATCCTACTGTTGCCCTGTATTGGGGAGATTGTAAAATTTTGTATCTTCAGGTCAAGTTCCTTCACATGCACTGGTATTTCATAGATGGAATAGATGTTCAGGCAGATCAAGTGATAACTCTGGTTCTGGGCCTTAGAAGCTATGGGATTAGTTTGTCAGTCAGTTATTACCTGTCCTACCAGTAGGGTAAAAGGGTCAGCCAGAAAAACCTGCTGTGGTCCTGAAACCAGAGCCAGTGAAAGAAATACCTCCTGCCCCTAAAACGAGAGCCAAAAGACTAAAATAGACCAGTGAAAGAAACATAATTTGGCTCTGAAACTAGAGCCAACTATGCCCCAATTAAGTAAAACAACAAATCCTTTGGCAAGAAAACCAGTCAATCTCTGAACACAAAATTTAGCCAATCTGAGCTCTAGGGGATCGAGATCTGACCAATTCCCTCCCTGAAAATCTTCTCGCTGGAAAAACCTTGCCCCTAAGAAGCCCTATATAAGGCCCATCTACCTTTTCAGTTATTAGTTTTTCTTCTCCACCCTGGAAGAGGCAACCACTCTCCTGGATTATTCTTTCCCAATACACTTATTTTTTAAAGAGTTTTGGATAAGCATAGGAGCCAGTTTTCAAGTGCTTCAGCTAGCAAAAAGTAGTTCCTCCACCTGTCCCAGGCATTGATGATTGGCACATTTCTCCTCCACTCATGCTATCCCATGACTGAATAATAATGGAACAGCTCCCCTTTGATAATAACATTAGGGCTGGGTTACCCTCACCTCCAACCATCCACCACCCACTCTGATATTCTGTCTAGGTGAGGGACAGGACTGGAATAAAGGAGTCAGCTCTCTCTTATCTGTTATAGGTAGCAAGGAATGAGGGGTAATGGGGGCATTTCTACAAGAAAGATTAGTTGTGGGGACAACTCTACCTTGCTCATTACTATAGGGCTGGCTCACTCACATCTGAAATAAAAGTATTAGCTGTATTATTTTGTCCTGGCAAGATGCAGGACCTGCTCTCTGGATCTTGTGACCTTCCTTCATGCCCCCATGTCTTAATGAGACAAATGCCAAATGGAGACAGCCCTCCCATGCTCAAAGTTTCAGTGCTGACTCATCCACACGCCTGCTAATATGGTTGGCTCTATTGTGCTACCCTGGAGAGGTGCAGGACCTGCACTCTTGAGTGTTGCAGCTTATGAGGGGAAGGGGCAGCTCTCCCACTCTTGTTACCTCAGGATCAACTCTCCCACCTGCTTTAGGCATTGATAGGTGGGCACAATGAAGGAAAACTCTCCCTAGCCCATGTTGTCATGTGGTAGATGAGGCTAGGTCTCCATGCTTACATTATCAAGGTTAACTCACCTGTGCTTTCATCGACAGGGACATCTCTCTGTGCTGCCCAAAGTTCAGGGCTCACTTTCTCACCTGCTGGTCAAGGTGCCTGCTCCCTCACCATCTCAGCCTGCTCCCTTATTTCTCTTCCCTTCAGTTATGTCTCTGTACACAGATCTGGACTCCCTCCTCCCTCTCTCTCTCCCCCCTCCATACCATGCCAGAACATGCCTCTAGCTCACTCTAATAGTGTCTCAGTGGCTGGTGCTGGAAGGCAGCAGATGGGCCCATGTTTTTTCCTCAGAAGCTGAAGTGAAAAGTTCAGGCCTGCAAGTGGGTCTCTTCCTTCCACTTAGACTGCCATGATGCTGGACTGGGCCATGCTTCCTCATAACTAAGAGATAATTACTGTGTCCAACCATTTGATGCCCTAGGCTCCTGGTTGGTGCATTTGCCTGAGTTCCACCCATTCTGACCTCATTGCATGGGGTAGGAGTTTTGCTGGAGTCTAGCAGCAGGGACTGGGGTTAGGATACTCAGGCTCTGTTTTATGACTTATAGTTTACTGGAGAGTGGATCTTTATACCAAATTAAAACATGGCCATTTCTATAGATGCAAGCACCTAAAATTCTTACTTAATTTTTTCTATTTTTGATTAATTAGAAATCTTACATTTATTTAAAATCTTAAGTATAGAGTTTCGTTACTAGCCTTGTAAGCAGACTGGTTACAGTTCCTCTCCTTCCTACATCATTCTATTTCCTGAAGAACCTTCTGTGGACCCAGTTTTCCCTCTTCCTGTGAACCCATTCAACCTCCCTTATAGCACATCCCCATTCCCGTGTGAGCCCCAGTACAAAAAGAGCTTTTAACTAAGAATCCCTAGTGGGAGGGTCTCCGATAAGTGATTCACACAAACCTTTATGCCCTCTGAAAGGACAGCTGTGTTTTCATGCTTATCCCTTTAAAAATCTTTTTACAGCCTTTTGGCTGCTACATCTCCATTCACTGTAAACTGCAGCTCTTGTTTCAGACACAGGATACACCTAGCCCACTCCTTCCTCCTTCTCCAGATTAGTATTTGCCTAACTTCCACCTACTTTCAGGATCATGTCTTCCCACTGCATCTACACTCCATGCCTCTGAGTATAGACAGTTTCCCCTTAGATCTTTCCTTTGCCAATGAATGACCTGCAGGAACACTCGCTCCCATGAAGCCCATAGCCACTACATTTTTCTGAGAATCAGTGATGGCTAAATAAACCAAGGAACCAAACCCTCATTCAACAAAGACAAAATCAGATATCAAAACCTATCATCACCCCAAACGTCCAAACTCCAGATACCTAGACACCTGCAAAAAACATTACAAAACGTAATAGCCAAGACAATACATTTGTAGCAGAACCCAATACAGCTACTATAAGAGGCTCTGAAAAAAATGCAGTGTAACTAAAGACAAGGACCTCAAAATAGCAATCATAAAAAATGTTTAAGAACTTTTTGTAGGCTCTAAATAAATACTTTAATGAAGTCTGTGAAAAAACAAACAAATAGTAAAAACATTATAAACATGAAATTAAATTAAAATCACTAGAGAAAACATATGAGATTAAAAGTAAAATGAAACATTTAGGAAGTCAAATGGAAACCTCAAGTGTAAACCTCACAAAGAGTGTATAAACCATAGTAGTGAGAATCTTAAGAGAACACCAAATACTTGGAACCAGAGAAATTCCCCATAGGTTATAATAATAACACTAAATATACAGAACAAAGAAAATTATTAAATGCCACAAGAGAAAAAGATAGAGTGGCATATAAAGGCAGATTCATTAGAGTAACATGTAACTTTTCAGTGGAGATTTTAAAAGCCAGAAGGGCCTGAGCAGGTGTTTAAAAGTGAAGAGATTGCAGATGCCATTCCAGATTACTAACAGCAAAACTATCATTCACAATACACAGAGAAATAAATACAGTCTATGATAAAAACAAATTTAAGCAGTATCACAAATCAAGATCTTCATAAGGTGGTAGAAAGAAAACTTCAATCTAACAACATTAACTACACCTTCCCACTGCCCTATACCTCACCCCCAAAAGCAAAGACTAAGTGATCCTAGATCATCAAATGAAAGGAGGGTGGAAATCCCACATGACCACAACAAAATAAAAGGAATCACCAGAACTCCTCATTAAAAGCTCTTAACATCAATAGTCTCAATTCTCCAACAACAACAACAAAAGACTGCATGGAGAATGGATATTTTAAAAAGGTTTTATCCTTCTGATATATCCAAGAAACACACTTTAACATCAAGGATAGATATCACCTCTAGGTAAATGGCTTGGAAAAATATATTCTTATTCTAAGAAAACAGACACAAGAAGCTAGCTGGTGTAGCCCTTTTATTATTTATATTAATATATAAGATATATTATTATTATATATAATAATATATTTCAAACAAACCTGATCAGAAGAAATAGAGGATATTACGTACTCATTGTGGTGGTTTAAAAGAATATGGCCCCCAAAGGAAGTGGCACTATTAAAATGGGTGGCCTTGTTGGAATTGATGTGATCTTGTTGATAGAAGTATGGCACTATGGTGGTGGGCTTTGGGGTCTCATATATGTTCAACTCACATGCAAGTGAGCAAGAATACTTTGTTTTCTGCAAAATGTAGAGCTCTCAGTCCCCTTCCTGTTGCCTTCTTATCAAGATATAGCCAGTACTGGGTCTGTCTGCCATAAGAATCTTGGACTAAGTTTCTGAGACTGAAATCCTCATCTCAATTTTTTAATTTCTTTATAAGAGTTGCTGTGGTCATGGTGTCTCTTCACAGCGATAGAAACTTTAACTAAGACAAAGGAAAACTTCACCCTGAAGACATTGCAATTCTTAATATCTATTCTCCAAAGACAAGAGTACTAAACTTTATTAAAGAAACACTACTACAGTTTAAACAATTTCCTGATACTCATACCCTGATAGTGGCTGACAGGAGTATGAAACTCACATCAACAGATCAGTCATGCAGACAAAGTAAACAGAAACATTAGCGTTAAGTAACATAAGTCACATGGACTTAGCATATAGTTACAGGATATTTTATACACACAAACAAAAAAGTCTTTTTCAAAGCAGATTTTTTTTTCTACAATTTGGAATTTTCTCTACAATTTACCACATAAATGAACACAAAGCAAGTATCAACAGTTATAAGGAAATTAAAATAACACCTTACAACTTATCTGACTACCATAGATTAGTTCAGTATATCGACAATAACAGAAGGAGCTGAAAGGAAGAAAATCTGTGGAAACTGAACAATTCCCTACTGAAAGAAGAATGAGTCAAGATACAAATTAGGAAAGGTTTTCTAAAATTGATAACTAAAACTGACCTTATTCAAATGTATAGAAAGAAATAAAGCAATTTTCAGAATACTAAATGCATATATTTAAAAAGAAAATTAGAGAGATATCATATTAGCAATTTTACAGCAAACTTGAAATTTCTAGAACACATAGAAGAAATAACACACACAATGAGTAGATGGCAATCAATAGTCAAACTGGGGGTTCAAATCAATAAAATAGAAATGCACAATGAAAGAATCAGTAAATAAAATGAAGAGTTAGATTTTAAAAAATAGTAAGATAAAAAACCCTTAGCTAAATTAAATAAATGGATAAGTAAAATAAAAATCAATGATGTAGCAAACAAAAAAAAAATAAACATCTCAAGAGATGTCAAGAAAAATCTACAGAATTCTGAGGATATAATTTAAAAATCTGTGCTCTACCAAATTGAAAAACCTAAAAGAAATACATAATAGTTGTGATATATACAGTGTACGAAAGTTAAATCTAGACTGGATAAGCAGTTTCAACAAAGCCATGACCCCTGGTGAAATAGAAGCAGTAATTAAAAATCTTCTAGCCAGAAAGAGCTCAGGACCAGATGGATTAAGCACAGAATTTTATAAGACTTTCAAGAAAGAATTAATCCCATACTCCACAAATTATTCCAAACATAGAAATGAAAAAATCATTACCTAATTATTTTTAAAAGGCCACAATTGCCCTGATTTCTAAATTACACAAAGAAAGAAAATTATAGGCCAATATCCCTCATAAATAAAGGTGTAAATTCTCAATAAAACATTTGAAGATGAACCAATTTAAAGAGATTATTTACCAGGACTCAATAGGCTTTATCCCAGAGTTAAACAATAAACTTAATTCACCATATAAATAGACTGGAAGACAAAAACTACATTCATTAGATATAGAAGAGATTTTGACAAAATTTAAAATTCCTTCATAATAAACATTCTGGCAAAACAATATAAAGGGCATACATCAATATAACATATACAATATACAGCTATCTCATAACCAATATCAACCTAAATAGAGAGAACTGAAAACATTTCCACCAAAGCTAGGACCAAGACAATGATCTCTGCTCTCTGCATACATCCTCAATCTAGAACAAGAAATGTCAGCACACTAAGACTAGGAGATTAAGGGAATACAAATGCAAAGAAGTGAAAATGTTTTCTAAGCAGATGATGTAATTTTATATGTAAGAAGTCATAACACCTTCACTGGGAAACCATTACAGCTATCAACACTTTCAGCCAAGTAATAACACACAATTAACACACAAAAATAATTTGCCTTTCTGTATACAAATGACAATCTAATTAAGAAAAAAAAATTACTTGTAAGAGTGCCAACTTGTGCAGCCACTATAGAAAACAATAAGGAAGTTTTTCAGGAAGTTAAGAATATCTTTACTTCAAGATCCAACTATACATTTCTTTCTTGTTGTTCATCACTGTTCTATTCAAAATAGCCAGAAATTGTAAACGGTCTAGATATCAGTCAACAGATCAATGGATCATGAAAATGTTGTATGTTTACAAAATGAAACCATACTCACATGTTACAAAAAATGAAATTATGAGATTTATAGGTAAATGCATAGAGTTAGAAAACATCCTGAGTGAGGTAACCCAGACCCCAAAAGACAATTATAGTACGCATTTATTTCTATGTAGATGCTACACTTTAAGCTTTCAAAAGGCATTTTGCAACTTGTATAGCCAGAGGTTAGAAATAGAGGAAATACTAGAGAGAAGGCAATAATTTCACAAGGAAGAGGAAATAGAATATGTAGTTATGGAAGACATGCAATAGTAAATTGAATGGGGGAATAAACAAGGACAGAGAAGGAAGAGATGTGCTGGGGGAATACAAGGAGAAACAACTAAACAAAGACCCATTTTAAGGGGTCATATGAAAACCTACTACAGTAGAAGCGCATATATATATAACATTCATAAATGAAAGAAATATAAATGGAATCATCGAATACCATAAAGACAAACCACCATTTCCCGTCACCAAAGAAAACTTCCAGAGTCAGGATTGTTGGGCAAAGAAACTCGATGGAACCCCCCCTCCCCAAACAACTCGGGCTCTTATCAAGGCTATGGATTGCTGACAACAGACTGATAATAAGTCCCTGTTGCTGAAGACAATGCCGACATATTTCATTGAACACTGAGAAGTTGGTCGGTCTCCTAACTAAAGCCTTCACTCCTACTAATATGTGTTCATGGATCTGGTATTCAGCATGCTGCCAGGGAATAAAGCTAAACACCAAGTTGGCTACAAATCTTACCATCTACAATGTGGCCTGCATATATGATATTCCAGTGCAATCGTGTCACTGTCCTATTGGATTTAAGGACTACACATGTGATGGAACCCATCCCTAAAACTGCCTGTATGGGGAAAAAAAAACTGGGACTAGGTAGGCCACAGATTTCTTCAGAAAAAAATATATTGTTCTATTAAAATAAATAAATTAATTAAATAGATAATATTGTTCTATTAAAAATGTAGAAATTAACGACTCCTGACAATATAATGCTACACCAATAATCAGTGTCTTACTTGGCCATCCACAGCAGCAAAGCATTGACCTGTAGGAGATTGAAATACAAACAGAGATACACAACTGAATAATATGTTGGGAGTAAGAAACCTTGGAATATTCAATCAAAAATGGGGTGTCTCCACCATACATCCCTCCTGAAAGCTTAGGGAGCTTCATAGAAAATGAGGCAGATTGGGAGAGACAGTGGATATGAAAGACACCAAGGAAATAATGACTTCCAGAAATAAGAGGAATGATGTGCATCTGAACTCATGTGTGCATGAACAATGCAGAGACTATACAAGGCCAAGCCAGACTAGTTCTTAACAGAGAATAAAATGTAAATCTGGTTTCTCATCCCTATTCCAAGAATCTACCTCCAATTTAGAAGCACTTGCAAAGGAAAAGTTAGTTTTCTATAATGGATTATTACTGCCTAAACAAAGACACTTAAGGGTAGCTTTATCAAAATGAACTCAGTGGTATTTTTGGAAACGTTTGTCTCATAATGACTTGAGTGGGTATTTGTTCACCTTACTGCTATATATAAAATATACATTATTTTCCAATATAGTCTTAGTGGGTTTTGTGTGGGCTTCTGTCTTAGAATTTGTATATGCTTCTTGTGCATTATGTTTGCTTTGCTGGTATTGTTATTGTTTTTCTTTTCTTTATCTCAGTTGGTTTTCTTGATTCTATTTTTTTGCCTATATGTTATCTAAAATAGAAAGAATGAGTACATGGTGCTTGATGGGTGGGGAGGTGGGGACAAGCTGGGAAGAGATACAGTAGAGGAAACTATGATCAGAATATATTATATTAAAAGAAACTATTTTCGTTTAAAAAGAGCTAGCTATACCTTTCTTTGACATAGATCTCAAAGACTCAACTATATATCTTATTACAGAAACAATCACTCATCAGTCTATGTTTATTGCTGCTCTATTTATAATAGCCAGAAATTAGATGTCTATCAACAAATGAATGGATGATTAAAAAAAAAAAACATGGTACATTTACAGAGTAGATTGTTAACAACTAAAATAATCAAATTATGAAATTCTGGGTAAATAGATGAGGAAAAAAATCATGTAAAGTAGCCTAGACTCCAAAAGATGATTACTGTATATATTCTCTTATAACTAGATATTAGCTTTTAAACCTTCAATATATATGTTATAATCCATATAACCAAGGAGATTAGGTATACAGTGATGAGGGAGAGTACAATTTCTCAAGGAAGAGGAAATATAATATATAGTTCTGTGCAGACAGGGGGAGTCTGAAGTGGGAAGATTACACAAAAATGGGTACAGATTAAGGGAGAGAACAAGGGGACTAGCACTAAAGGCCATTTGAAGAATCATATGAAAATCTACTACTGTAAAAGTTTCTTAAAATACATACATACATGAAAGAAATATAGAAACAGTTACCAAATAAGGGATGGAAAATGCCCCACTAGACATCATTTGACACCAAGTAAAACTGTCAGAGACAGGTATGGGTTATATATCTAATTGAGTTATTGGAGAAAGTGGCATCCCGCCCCAAACAACCCAGTTTATTGTCAAGGCAATTGGTTGCAGTTCACAAATTTATGATAAGGTTCTATTGCTGAAAACACATTTACATACTCCATTGGACATGGAGAAGTAGAGTTGGTGCCTGATGAGAGCCTTTATTCGTAACAAGTAGCATTCATGGTACTGGAAGATATTTTGTATGCTACCAGAGAGAAAGTTAAAATATACTTATTGTAAGACCCAATGGATGGATGATACAATCTTTCTGCCTCCTCCTCTGGCATATTCCTTGAGTCATAAAGGGAGGGACTTAATGAAGACATCCCATTTAGTACTGGGCTTTATAGGGTCTCTCACCTTTTGAACATTGACTATTTTTGGGTCTTTTTATTTGTTTACATCAACTGAAAGACAGAGCCTCTCTGGATGGGGCTGAGTGAAACACTGATCTATGTAAAATAGTTTTGTTAGACGCCATCTTGTTGTTATGTTCCTTTAATAGAAAATTAGTATTTGATTTTCCTATAGGTCTGTGACCTATATAGTTCCATATTTTTTTTGCCATTTAAGGAGTATGGAACATGGGTTCCATCTTATGGAATGGGCCTTAAATCCAAGGACACAATGTATTGTTAATCCCAGAATATTTGTGCCACTATTGTACCAGAGTATCATGTAGAGATATTTTGTATTAAGAGATACTAAGCATCTCCTCTTAGAACTATCATAGTCATTCTAATAATTCCTTTATAACATAATTTCTTTATTTTACATGGGAAATAATTCAGACATTCTTTAACATACTCAAATGACTTTTGTGTACTATGATTGACTTGGGTGATATTTATTCAGTATATACATTAGTAAAGATTAAAAATAAAAATATATAAAGGACTTAGATGTGTTCAGGATTCTTTACAAATGCAAATTTCAGGTTTTTCACATTTTATAAAAATAAATGCAATTCTAATACCAAGGCAGGGCTCACATGTTGCTACATTATTTTTTCACAAATTAGCTCTTCTAATACCTATGTCAGTGCCTTCTTAGTCACAAACTGGGAGAAGCTACTACATTTTCAGGGTCTGATGAGCTCTATCCACTATGTCTTAGCCCTGTTGGTTATAAGGCATGCCCAGTAACATGGCAAATTTGGAGGGCCTCATAGAACTGCTTAAATTTGAAGCTGCTATATGCAGGGCCATTATTTGTTTTAAGTTTGATAGGCTTTCCTAATACAGAGAAGACCGAAATGAGGTGGGAAATAACATCCTTGGTAGCTTCTCCTGAGTGGAGAGAAGCAAAAATAAGCCCTCTACAGGTGTATATTGAGACATCTACAAGAAAACACACTGACCTTTTTACCTAAGCCACATTCTTGGCTCATAACTACCTAATCATAAGCCAAGTTTTGGTTTTAAACACCCTCACCAACCCTCCTTCTTCATGCACCTGCAGCCCTGCAAAAGCAGCCTAAAAAAAAAAAATAAAGATTGGCCATTCAATTAGAACTTTTAAGACTTGTGATCCTTCCTTCCACGCCTCCGTCTCTCCCATTCCCTCCTTACAGGTGACCAGGACCCCATTGAAGTCCTGCAGGTCGGTACAAATATGAAGCTCATAGGTCAACTGTAGGGACTTGTATCTTTCTTTCCATTTTAACATAGGTTTCAGGGACCAAATCTTCAGGTTTGCGGCAAGCATTTATACTGTCTTCATAATCACATAGGTTTATACATAAAAGTTGTAACAAATGACTGATGGTTTACTAGTATAGAAAGAGATATTTTTCAAAGAAAAAATGCATGAGCAAAGCTCAGGTGTAGCGAGACAAAAAATACAACTTATTTTTCATAATTCCATAAGAATATATTTTACAGATTTATTTTTATCATTTTAAGTATACATCTGTATGTAGGTATACACATATTAGTGCAGAGTTCATGGGAGACTAGAGGCATCACATCCCCCTAGAACTGGGTTCACAAATACATTCTTAGAACTTAATATTATCATTACTCTATAACAACATGTGTAAATAATATATAAGAAATACTAAATAAAAGGATTTGTTTCAATAATGCCTAATAACAAAGCATCATGGTTGAATATTCAGCTAAAATTGTTTTTATGAATACCAGGACTTATTTTATTCCCAAAGAGTTTCAAGAGATATTTTTGTAAATTGACTTCTGAAACATTCAATATCAATGCAAAATGAAATTTTTAGCAATTCAAAAATAGTAATAATATAGACTTTGTATTATGCATCATGGGTATTATAACGAAATTTGTTTTCATCAGAAGAGATTAATCTGGCTCTTTATTAGAACACAGAGATATAAAATGAATTTCGTCTTTATATATTAGGCCTCCAAATCACATAAATAATTCTAAACAAACATTAGAGTAGTTTTTTCCTATAAAAATAATTTAACATGCTTGGTGAGAAAACATTTAATTATAGTAACTTTTTTTATGCTGACCTTTTAAGACCTGCAATAATTACACAAGAGAAAAATCTGAATATTTCAGAACTACAATAGTATTTATTTCTCCTCCACCTCAAAACTTTATTGATAATAGAGTAAAGGAATAAAAAAGTCATAAATACATAAAAGCAAAACTCATTAAATACAGTAAAAAGGCATTAATAAAACTTTAAATCAGGAATGTGACTGCATTTCTCTTAGAGAACTGGAGAAAGCTGAACCCCAAGTGCCTCTGGAGACAGATTTTTGAAGTGCTACCAAAACTGGGGAACAGTTTGATAGTTTCCACATTTTGTAATTAGATGACCAGGCCATCAATAGCCATCTACAGCAGCCAGCTTCTCAGGTTCTTTCACTACCCTATGAGAAGACAATAAGTCTAAGTTCCAAAGACCTCAAGGCAGGTTTCTGGAGTATTCTCTATACAGAGCTTAGATAAAATAAATTGTACCCAAACAAATTCTTGGCCTCCTTAAAATCTATTCCAAACCAATAAAGTCCACATGTACAGAAAATACAAAGATTATTTGCTAGGAAGACCAACTAGCACCAAGAAAAAAAAATCCACAAACACTGACATTTTGAACAGGTATCACAGACTGACTTGGCATACCTACTTCTCCCATCGCAATAAAGCCCATGAGTCTGCACATCACCTGTAGAAGAGTTTTCAAATAGCATGTTAAGCCTTAGGCTTAAAAATGTAGATAAGAAAAAAGTGATTGACAAAGATTTGAAAGTGGGATTTATTGTTACAAAAAGATACTGAAATAATTCAATATAAGAAGTCAAAGGAACAGAAGCTACCCAGAGAATTAAGAAATTAACCTATGGACAAAGAGAATTAGATGAAAAATCAGTGCCACAGCTAAGACAAAAGCCTCAACTGGTATTTTGCAGCTGTTTTAAAAAAAAATCTTGTTTGTCAAAAACACTCATATCACAACATTGAATGAAAACACCATAAAGTTATGGAAAATGGTGTGGTTAACTTTTAAGAAAAAGATGTTAGGAGTTACAGGAAAAAGTTAGAAAAAATTATGGGGACACTTTCAAGCAGATTTTGACAGTAAGTTTAATGTTTCTGACAAATATAAGGCATCTTAGAAGAAACGAGAGGGGGAATAATTATCTGAGGAATCATAAAATTATTTCTGGATATGAAGACATAAATCGCCACATTGAAAAATCGAAGCCAGACAGTGACCAGTATAGTGAGAGGAAAGAGGTGTAAGTGTGTTTCTGCATGCACATGAAGGTGTGTGTTTGTATGTGTGTGTCTCTGTGTGTGCATGACTGTATGTAGTTTTATTATCATAAGCTGTTCTGCATGCTGCAGACAGAGTAAATTGAAAATAATTTATAGTATTAGCTTTAAACAATAACTCAAATTTGGAATCAGGCTTGGTGCCTGTCAACATATGAGTAACAAAATTGTGAAGTATTCAGAACGAGGAAAGAAAAACATGAAATCATGTTATTTGCAGAGAAATTGATAGAACTGAGGGATGCTAATTAGATGCAGGAAGGGAAATAGGAGTAGATCTCTTTCATAAGGAAGACTTTCAAAACCTGCAAGTAGAATAATTATTACCAGGGGAAAAAAGTTTTGTGTAGAGTCAAATAATCATGAAGAAGAGAAAGTTGGTAATAACAAGGGTATGCTTATACATATATGGTCTACACTGATATATATGATCAACTACTATTAGTAAACATTTTTTTTTGATTAAAACATTACTAAAGAATGAGCATGTGGCTGTCAAACCAATTGAAGATGGGATTAAGATATTTTTGAGACTGCCGGATTTCAAAAGTAAGCCACTTATGCACCCTAACAAAATCTGTGAGTAAGTTGATAAAAATATGAGCCATCTCTTTTATAGGAAGAAGGCAAGCATCCTAGCATTGGTGACACAGGGAAGGAGGTCTTCATTCTCAGCTCAGCAACAGGCTTAAGGACATACTGTGATAGTAACAAACAAAATGAAATTAGCATCATTCTAGGTTATTCCCATATTAATGAACCTTTTTCTGAGATTATAAGTACAAAATTTCCTCCTTCTCTTTCCTCCCCAAAACTCTTGTTCTTTTTAAAATTCATGTCCTCTTTTTTTCAAACTTGAACAATTTAGAAAGTCATTTTTAAAAGTCTACATGGATGAGTAAAGCACAAACGTTGTGACTCAGCGGCCATAATTTACAGTCAATTACAGTCACGGTGAGTACAGCCTTAACAGGAACATAAATACTTCATCTCTCAATGTTTTCACAAAACCCTAATTCAGCCCAATAGAATAAAATCCTTCTCAGGAGATGAAGACAAGGGAAGCACACAGGGAAAAGAGATTGTAGCTAAAAGCTGCCCTCTGATCTTTCCAGAAGAGAGATGTGTGCAAATAGTTGCGATCAAGTGCGAAAAGACAACCTGTAACTCTTAATTTGTGCAGAGAATGCAAATTAATACACTTGCATTTCAAAATATTATTGGAAGTGTGTTTTCTATACTCAGCTCAAAATCCAAATGAAGACTGTAGACAAAGTGAATTTGAGAGAAAGGGCTTTCTGGGGAGGCTTAATGATAGGCTGTGAGTCCCCCAGCTAGCATCACTGAGAAAAATGAGTGATGTCACTTAGCATTAGGACAGGCCAACCCTTTCCATCTTTTCTACATAAGCCAAACTGTTTACTCCTCCTTAGATGCCAACGGTAGTGAAAGACAGGTACATTATCTAAAACCCAACGCTGTGATCCTTTGGAAAGCCAAGGACCCCACAAAGGGAATTGACACTGTATTTACAAGAACTGGACTGAAAGAAGGTGGTTGTTATAATGAGGTTTTTTGGCCCCAGGGGTCCAGAGGTTTAGACTTATAGACTTGTTGTGTTAGACTCTTTGGCCGCTCATAGTTGATTAGGCTTTTAGAAATGAATTAGACATTTATATTAAGTTTATAAAACGATGGCTCAGAGGTTAAGAGCATTGGCTGCTCTTCCAGAGGACCGAAGTTCAGTTCCCAACAACCACAGATGGTACCAATTCAATCAGGATAGATGTCAAAAGAATCTGTGAAATGGCTTCACATGAAAAAAGTCATTTTCTGTCAGATAAAATTTAACTTTCCCATGTCAAAGTTGTTTTTTAATTAGTTCTTTGAAAATTTCAAACAATATGTTTTGTTCACATTCACACCTCTGCTAGTTCTTCCAAGTTCTAAGCCCTCTTCCCAAGTCACCCAACTTTATTTCCTTTATTCTCAACCAAGTCAACTTGTTCTGCTGATATATTCTTGAATGTGTGGCCTTCCACTGGAGCATGATCAACTTACCAGGGGAAGTGTTTTTAAAGTAAACTGACTTTCTCTCCCAGCATGTATCAATTGTCAAAAACTCCTAGGGTAAAAGTGCAGTTCTATGTCTATCTTCCCTATCCATGATAAGATTTTGCTTGGCTGTGTACTCATGAGAATTGTGCATGATGTTACAGTCACTGCTAGTTCATACGTGTGGCTGCCCAGTGGATTCTGGAAGATACTGTTTCCTTATATTCACCCATTGCCTCTGGCACTGACAATCTTTCTTCCCCCTTTTCTACAATGATCCCTAAGCCTTGGTATGAGGGGATGTCATATGATCCATTGTCCAATTTAGAGCTGAGAATTCCATACTCTTTTATTCTCTGTATCTTGGCCAGTTGTGGATTTCTGTGTCAGTCACCACATATTATACATAGTTTCTTTTCCTATGAGGGTTAAGAAATGCATTAGTCTACCTACCTCAACTGAATATGTCAGACTGAAATGACCCACCTTGGGACACCTTGCCCTTCTTGGGGAGTGCATGGGGGAATAGTGTGGGAGGAAGGTTGAGGGAGCACTGAGCAGGATTGAGAGGAGGAAAGGGGGGACAGAAGTAGATATGGAAAAAATGTTTTAACTAAAAAAGAAAGAAATGCATTAATCTATGAGTATAATGATTTATCTTTTAGAACTATTGGCCTGTATGGATCCTCAGATTCCCAAACATAACAGGTTATTGCCGATGTTCTTGCCTATCCTACAGAACAAAACAGAAAAAACTCTATTGCTTATAACACTATGTACTTGAGTCACATATTTCTCAAGCTAGTACTAGACCTAGAAGCTTCCTGCCAACTGCCTAGGTGTCATAGCTATAAAAGGTGCTGTGCACATTACAAACATAGAAAACTTATCATCAGTCTTATACAGTGGTTAATCCTGTGAGCTACAGTAACATGTGGCTGGGAAAGACATATTCACTGTTAAAATGGTGCCAGAACATCATGGGAGTTTTAACCAAGCATTTTCTGACTGGATTTCAGTTCTCTTCCACAATATGAAACCCATATAGCACCAATGTTAAGCCAAAGAACTTATGGCTGGATGGGTCACAGACCTTATGGGAGAAGCCTAACTCTTTCCTAGAACTATTATTTTGGCATATGGGAAGAACATGAAACCATCCTATTTTTTATAGTATATTCATAAAAATTTCTCTTTTCTACATTTGATGCTCGTTGATACAAAAAAGGAAAGAAGCATCAAAGAAACCTAAGTAGTAATGGGTATTATGTGTGACAACGCACCCCTAAGGAATAAAGGAACAGTAAATAGTGAACCCAGCTAGGCAAGTAGAGAAAAGAAGCATTTACTACCATACATTCACAATACATAAGGGTTTCACTGTTATTTTTTTGACATTAGTCAAATTATTTGACTTAATCTCAAGTAGGAAAAGGAAAACAAACTCCTCCTTTGTTGAATTTTTCTTTTTTTGCATTTTTTACTTATTTAAAAAGGTTTTGTTTGCCATATATACCTCTGCTTGCCCCCCTTCCCGCCTCCCAGTCCTGCTTCAGCCTCCCCCCATGTCCATCCCCCCAGTCATTACCCAAGGAGGGTAAGGAGTCACAAGGTGGGTCAGTTCAGTCTGGCATATCCATTTGAGGTAGATCTGATTCCTTTATCCCAGTATTAAGGCTGGGTTAGGTGTTCTTCTGCAGGGAATGGGCTCCAAGATGCCATTTCATGCACCAGGAATATAGTCTGATTCTACTCCAAGAGGCTCCACAAACTGCCCATGCCAGTCAATAGTGATCTACCTTTAGTTTGGCTCCTTCCTCTGAAGGTTCTTCAGCAGTTGTTTCTGATTCAGTGAGCTCCCAATAGCTTCAGTCAGCCATCTCTGTGACTCTCCATCTCAAGATCCTGATCCCTTAGCTCATATATACTCTGCTCTCTCTCCCTACATTTGGACCTAACGCTCAACCAAGTGCCTAGCTATGGATTTCTGCTTCTACCTCTGTTTATTGTTGGATGAAGGTTCTATAATGACACTTACAGTGGTCATTCATTTGATTATAGGGGAAGTCCTTTTTAGGTACCCTTTCCACTATTGCTTGGAGTCCTAGCCAGGGACATATTGTGGGTTCATGGGTTTCCTTAGCACTGTTTCTTTATAATCCCACAGTGGCTCCCTCTATCAAGGTATCCATTTCTTTTTTCTCCCTCTCTGTTGCTCTTCTCACTCAACCATCTCTTTTTCTCATGATTTGTTCCCATCTCTCCTTGCTCACTATCCATTATTATCCCAATTTAAATCAAAAGATTTTCTCTCTTTTCTCTTCTCAGGGGGATCCCTGAGTCTCTCCTAAGTTCCATTCCCAATATGTTCAGGACTTGTGGTCTACAGCCTGGATGTTCTTTGCGTTTAGTCTAAAATCAACTTATGAGTGAGTGCTATCTTGTCTATCTTTCTGGGCCTATGTTACCTCACTCAGGATGATATTCTCCAAATGCATCCATTTTCCTGCAAATTTTAGGATGTCATTTTTTTCTGCTGAGTAGTACTCCATTGTGTAGATTGTACCACAATTTGTTAATCCATTCTTCAACTGAGGGACATCTAGGTTGTTTCTAGCTTCTGGCTTTTATGAATAATGCTGCTATGAACATAGTTGAGATAATGCCCTTGTGGTAAAAATGCACATACTTTGGATATATGCGCAATAGTGGTATTGCTGGGTTATTGGGGAGATTGATCCCAGTTTTCTGAGGAATAACCATACTGCATTTCAGAGTGGCTGTGCATGTTTATACTCTCACCAATAGTGGAGGAGTATTACCTTTGCCTCACATTCCCTCCAACATATGCTGTCATCTGTGTATTTAATCTTAGCATTCTGACAGGTGTAAGATGGTATGTCAAAGTTGTTTTGATTTTATTTCTTTTGTTGCTAAAAATGGTGAGCAATTATTTAAGTGTCCTTAAGTCATTTGTAATTCTTTTGTTGATAATTCTCTTTTGAGTTCTGAATTTCATTTTTCAATTGGATTATTTGGGTTTTGAACCTCTAGTTTCTTGAGTTCTCTATATATTTTCGAGATCTGCCAGATATAGGGTTGGTAAAGATATTTTCCCATTCTTTAGGCTGTTGTTTTGTCTTATTGACTGTGTCCTTTGCCTTACAAAAGCTTCTCAGTTTCAGGAGGTCCCACTTATTAATTGTTGTTCTTAGTGTCTCTGCTACTGGCATTATATTTAGAAAGTTGTCACCTGTGCCAGCACACTGAGGAGTATTTCCCACTTTCTTTTCTATCAAGTTCAGTGTATCTAGGTTTATCTTGAGGTATTTGATCCACTTGGATTTCAGTTTTGTGCATGGTAATAGATATGGATCTGTTTGCTTTCTTCTACATACCACTTCTGTTAGGCCAGCACCATTTGTTGAAAATGCTATCTTTTTTTCCATTGTATATTTTTGTCCTCTGTCAAAAATCAGGTATTTATAGATGTGTGGATTAAAGTCAGGGTCTTTGATTCAATTCCATTAATCCAAAATTCTGCTTTTATGCCAGTACCAGGCTGTTTTTTATAACTGTAGCTCTACAGTATAGCTTGAAGTTAGAGATCATAATGCCTTCCAAAGTTTATTGTACAGGATTGTTTTGGCAATCCTGAGTTTCTTGTTATTCCATATGAAGTTGAGTATCGTTCTTTCAAGGCAAGTAAAAACTTGTGTTGGAATTTTGATGGGGATTTTATGCTTGTCAATTAATAAACTTTTAACCAAAAAAATAACCACATATTAATTATCAAACCTTTTTATTTATCAAAAAATACTAGTTTCACTAAATATATGTACAGGAATATTTTAATTCCTGCTGCTTCAACATTCCTAGAAAATTGGATATTCAATGAAACTATTATGTGTGAAAACTGGAAAATAACCAATAGAAATGCAAGAAAAGTTGTTATGTATGGAAAAATTATGCCCTCAAAGAAATAGTAATCAGACACATGGTGGAATGTAAAAAGAGAATATTTTGTTCTTATTGTAATCTATAATCATTGTGGTCAAAGAATATAACAAATAATGATATAGCATTTCTTATTATTTAAAGTGAAGCACAAGCATTGCTTCTTTTTAAGATTAAAAGAAAATAGACACTAAATTTAAAACAATTAGATGAGTTTCCATCCTAAGCAGCTAGATGACTAGCTGCACCTGTATAATAATATATCTGGAGATCATGTAGGTAAATGAATGGTCTACGAGAAAGTAGACTCAGACCTAAGCAAAGACAGTAAAAGGAAATGAAAAACATTGTATTTGTGCAATTCAGAATCAACATTTTCAAACAGAACCAAGGTTAATATGACTATTTCATTCTCTATCCTTGCAGGGAAATATCACAGGCATGCCCATTAACATGCACAATTAATGAATGTCGGAAAAATTGGAATCACCCCAGATTTTTATCAACAGATCAGTGGATAATAACAGGGTGGTACATATTCACAGTAGAATTTTATTCAGCAGTAAACACAAATGGAATTATAAAATTATCAGGAAAATAGATAGATGTGGAAAATTAATTAGAAGAGGTTACCCAAAACAGAAGGACAAACATATGTTCTCTCCCGTACACAGATCCTAGCTCTAACTACATAACCTGCTTATCCTAAATACAGCTAAGAGCTAGGAAAACAGAAATGGACCCATAGAACTAGAAAGAAATAACACCCAGTCCCAAATGTAATGCCTTCATAAAATCCCCCCTCTTAGAAATTCAACCCTGTGGAAGAGGAAGCAGAAAGATTGTAAGAGCCATAGAGATTGTAAGACACAAAGGAAACAAGGCCTTCTGAATGAAGCAAGGCTGAAACACAAATGTACTGATAAAAACTGAGTCGACGTGCACAGAACCTGCACAGCTCTGCACTAGATGGGGTTTAGAACTGAGGACTCCCATCCCTAAACTAGGCTTCATCTTCAGCTGATAACCATTCACAAATGAAAAATTAGTATTCTCCAGTGGAGTCTCACTGGGTATACACAAGGGCAGGCCTTATGCCCAGGAGTAGATTCCAACAAAAAATCAATTCAATGGTATTTTTTAAAGATTCTTTTCCTTTAATGCTTTCTCAGGAGATTTTTTTCCCCCTTACAGGTCCTTTGGATATATATTATGGGATTGTGTGCTACGGTGTCTATGTTTATATGTTTTCTCATGATTTTCCTTTTTCTCCTTTTCTTCTGTTTTTCTTAGGCACCATTGTGCTTTGTTGTTTTATCCTATTTTCCTATTATTCTTATTATATGCCTTACTTGTATTCTAATGAGAGAGTGTGTGGATTGATGTGTGTAAGGAAGAGGAGAAAATCTGAGAGAAATTTCCAGAGGGGAAGCCGTACCAGGATACATTGTATTTAAAATGAATATTTCCAATTTAAAAAGTGGGGGGAGCTGCAAGACAAGGAGGCAAGAAAAACACCAGAAAACATGGAAGTATGCATATTGAAAGCCAAAAATATGGAAGTGGAAAGGAAGAAAAACTAGAGGATGTAATAAAACTAAAATGTATAAAATACCACAAGGAAAATAGATATTCTTAAAATTAAAATTAAGATATTAAGAACAAAAGAACACAGTTGTGCTTAGCAAATCCAAAGGCCTCTCAGTTTTAACATGAGCCGTTTTAGATGAACCTACAGTCAGAGCATCTCTATGAACCACTAGATGAACTTTCACCTCCTCCGTGATCTCTCCTTAAAAGTTAGTGCTATTTCAAGTGTAATACTTGGTGGCTCAGTTTCTGTGAGTTTCTATGTGTGTCAGTCTTGCTTTCAATCATACACATGATAAACTTACTGTGTTTTTGTCGTCTTCCATTCAAGGTAATGTGATGAGGGTAAAAATACCTTACCCATCATTGATACTATATTTGTTACTGAACTTCAAAGAAACAAAGGATCACTTAAACAAGCATTCAGCAAATATTTGGGGAATCAATAAAATTGTCTATTACAAAGCCAGTGGCAGTGACAGTGCACAGGATCCACTTTTCTTTCTTTAATTTGTAAGTTATTCTATTTATTTTATATTCTGGCCACAGCTCCCCCCCTCCTCCCTTCCCAGTTCCTCCCCATATCTCGACTTCTGAAAACCCCCTGTCCCTTACTCTTCTGTCTCCATCCAGGAAAGGGCAGATTTTCTCATAAGCACCAAACAAACATGGCAAATCAAGCTACAGTGAGACTAAGCACCCCCCCCCATGAATTAAGGCTGTGCAAGATATGAAGGGTGGGGTCCCAAAACCCAATAAAAGTGTCAGTGATAGCCCCGTTCACTCTGTTACAAGTTCCGCAAGGACCAAGCTACACCACCGTCACATATATGCAGAGTGACTATAGCAGTCCCATGCAGGCTCCATGGTTGCTACTTCAGTTTCTGTGAATCCCTATGAGCCCAGGTTAGTTGACTGTGTGAGCCTTTCTGTGGTTCCTTGACTCCTTGGCTCCTACATTACTTTCTGCTCCTCCTACACCCTTCTTCTTGAAGGTTTCCCAAACTCCTGCAAATGTTTGACTGTGGGTCTCTTCATCTGCCTCCATCAGTTGCTAGATAATGCCTCTCTGATGACAATCGGGCCAGTCTGGTCACAGGAGATGGCCAGTTCAGACTACTTATCCACTATTGCTAGGAGTCTAATCTGGGTCTTCCCTGTAGACTCCTGGGAGATTCCTCTGAGCCAGGCTTCCACCAACCTGAGAATTTGAAATCAAATGTATGGAGCTAGATAAAACCATCGTGAATGTGACATTATGAATGTAACCCAGATGGAGAAAGGCAAATATGTGCTCACTCATAAGTGGATATTAGCTGTAAAATAAAGGATAACTATGCTACAATCCACAGACCCAGAGAGATTGGATAGCAGGAGGATTCATGAGAGGACACCAAGAACTCCCTGGGAAGGGAGAAGAGACTTTGTGAGTGAACTGAGGAAAAGTGGGGTTGGGAACATGAGTGATCAGGTTGGGGTGTTGCACAAATAAATGAGACTCAGGGATAGATCTCTTTGAAAGTTGGAGATATTAGAGAGAATAAACACCACAGTCAGATCTTACCCGCCTGACTTCCAGCTTCCTCAGTCTGGCTTCCCTTGGCTTCCTCTCCTTGACTTTCTATGCCTGCCTTAGGTACTCTTATGGTAAATTAAGGTGTGGCCCCACCACTGCCTGCTTGGGAGCCTGGAATTCCTTCTGTAATCTAAAGTGATGCAGAATTCAGTTGGGATTAAGGGCATAGGTCACCACTCCCAGGATACTCCCTGTGCTGGGATTAAAGGTTTGAATCATTATTCTGATTCTTCTAGACTGACTGTGGTTAGAACTTCTGGAGCTTTTATTAACTCCCCAAATAGACTGCGGGTAGATTCCCTCTGATATCTCCAAAACTTCTGAAGCTTTTATTGAATCCTCACATTGGGGGATCTCAGAAACAGAAAGTGCATCCATTCTTTTTTTTTTATGTGACTAATGCAAAAAGATAGAAGCCCTTGCATGAATGAAGCATTGCAATTAAACAGAGAGGAGAGATGATGCATGCAAGCCCACACCTTATTCACTGCAGCCTTTTAACGTGATGTCAAATAACTCAATTTGATTACATGGTTTTTTCCTTGATATAACTCAGACCAGTTTACAATATCCCTAAAGATCAATACTAGAATTTCACCATAGTCTTATGCTTCAGATTATATGCCATTTCATTAATCCTCCGTGCCCATGAAGAATCTGGTAGGCATCCATGATAAGTGGTCAAAATTTAGGTGACTCATTAGCCCTTGATTCTGAGTTATCATTTATAATGAATATTGAAGGTGACTTTAATTTTATATTCTTTCAGATGGAAATTAAATGAAATGGCCTGGATATCTTTGATGTTTAATGAATATCTCTGATGTTCAAATCCCTAAGGGAATACAAATCAGAAAAATCGAAAGTTTATAACCCAGATAGCTAACATTATACTTTAGTATAATTTAAGCAAAACTGACCACATCCAAGCAAATTAAGAATAAATCTAGATATACTAGCTATCTTTCCTTACAAGTTTTATTTATTTATTTATTTTTACATTTAGCTTTCTTTCTTATTATTTGAGGACTTTATACAAAGATTTGGTCAAACTGTGAATCTTAGGCCTATTCATAAGACATTTATCATATGTGTGTGTGTGTGTGTGTGTGTGTGTGTGTGTGTGTGTGTGACTTGACTCATTTCTTTGAGATGATTTCTGCTTCTCTTTTCAAATGTCACATAGTTACTTTGATCAAGTTAAAGTCATTCAAAGAAATCTGCAAATATATTTTTGTTTTATTTGTTTGTTTATCTCAAACCAAATTATTTAGAAAAGCTCCATTTTTCCAGTTCTTTTGTCTTGGGGTGACACCCAGGTCCTTTCATTTCCACTCTTGTCCTTTGTCCTTTGCCTTCCCCAGTACTTCTAAGATAGAGGGAGATTTAGTTCCCCTTGCTAAACTAAAAAGAAGGGTCCTCTTCCTACCACTATAACAGAATATCTCCAACTTGATAATTTATTCAAACAGCTTCTGAAATTAAAGCCTGTTAAATTCAAGAGCATGGCACCAGCTTTGACTTCTGGCAAGGGCAGCATACTGTCCCAATTAATGACATAAAACAGGACAATTAGCAGAGACAGAATGAAAAGTATGCCTTGGAATCATAACAACCTACTACCATGGTGACTGGACCACACCCCACAAAGCAAGAAATTAATCCCAGGAAAAGATATTAATCACACTCAATGGCCAAATTGTCTCTTCAGTGTCCTACCATCTAAAATACTGTCATTTGGAAAGTTAGTATTAATGTGATTATTGGTAGGAACAAACCATACATAGGTAGATGTGTATGACATGTCTGTGTGTATGTATATGTGAGAAAGAGAGATTGAGTTAGGGAGGGAGGGAGGGAGGGAGGGAGGGAGGGAGAGAGAGAGAGAGAGAGAGAGAGAGAGAGAGAGAGAGAGAGAGAGAGAGAGAGAGAGAGAGGGAGAGGGAGAGGGAGAGAGAGAGAGAGAGATCAGTCTTGAGGCAGAAATTCTGCGGTGTGTTGAGACTGATTAACCACAGAAGTATTGAGAACAAAATGAAAAACTGGATTTCTTACTATTAGAAAGAGGGATTAGATATATAGAAAAGAAAAATTTGGAATACATTTTGAGTTTATCTGGAATCACAGAAAGTTGATGAACACATAGTTTGAGTGGGAATTTAGTGTGAGAGAAGAATATTTTTTGCAGCTTAGTCAGTTAGCCAAGTGAGCCGGGTAATAAGGAGCTCAAATGATCCTGGTACACCGGATTAGGACATTCTGGTCTCTAAATGCTAATCTCACTAACAGGGATTTTCAGAGAAATGGCAGCTTCAATGCTGGAGCTCAAAAATATAAATGAGTCCAGAATATAATAATGTCCTGGACAAAATGACTCCTCAGCATGAAATAAAGTTTCAAAAATTGACACAGAAACTATATAAAGTATCTTCACTAGCTAATTTGCTAAGAGCAGAACAAAATATAAAGAACATATTGTTAGTTTATATTTTATAGAACTGAAAATTGATTAAGTATACATAGTGCGTGAGTTTGCATTAGTGCATGTGTGCTCGTGTGAATGTGTATGTGTGTGTGCGTATGTGTATATGTGTATGTGTGTGTGTGTGCGTGTGCATGTGTGTGTGCCTGTGCACACTAATGACTATTTTAGGAAAAAATCTCCAGTAGACACTTTAACCACTGGATGAAAGTTTGTTGGAAAAAGTGAAACCTATTTTTAAAGTAAAATCCAAGGTGTTCTTAGAAAAGCAACAATTTACTGGGAGATTCTGCTTTATCTCCCAGTGCAAATAAAACATAAATCAAAAAACAAAAACATTGTTGGTGAGAAAGAGGAATGGTTATTAAAGAAAGTCACAAAAGAAGTAAAATAAAAATGTGTCATCAATTAGGTTTATTCCCAAAAATTTTATACAGGTGCAGATAGGGAGGACGACAGATAGGCACACAAACAGAAGATGCAGAAATCAAGTGTTGCAGAGCGTCATCAACTACAGAACTTGGCTATAGCTATACACCCTGCATGCCACCTTTGCAATGTTTCTGCTACACTGAAGTTATACTAAAGCAAAAACAAAGAGGCTCATCTAAAAACTCTTCAGGCCCTGGGAAACCTCGAGCAATTCTGTCCAACGAAGCAGGTAGTCTAATAGTAGATCTTCAACTTTCCCTCTGCTCATCCAAATTCAGTTCCCCAATTTCTTCTCCAGCTCGGCAACATAATACCTTCTGCAGTCTGCCTTCCCCTTCTGCCACCATAGTCAGTCAGCCTCAAGGACCTTTTACTCTAGCCTCCCTCCCCCAACTAATGCTTGATTCTAGCCCCCACATCCACAGGTACTCTCTAGGAATGTCTAAGTGACTCTAACCATGGAAACAAGGATAGCTGCAAAGGTTCACCTCTCCTTGAATTCCTCAGACAAATGACCAGATTTGTAACAGATATCCTATTGTGGCCTCTCCTCATTTTCTGCCCCTATTCCTAGAGGACTAAGAAGATTCTGGTAGAATACCTTGCTTTCCTACCTGGGAACCCACTCAGCTCCCAACCTAGTCCTTCCCTATCTCTAACTGTTACCTCCCAATATTTAGAAATACATTTTATCAGAATCCCATAGTGGCCACCACATTAGAACCCGAAAAGAACTGTCTACCAAGAAACACACAGCAACCACACTCTCCTAAGTACCAGAGGAAAAACAGAACTATAGAGAAAAATTACCAACCCAACAAAGACAAGAATGTTGCAGAATATTTGTTTACACTGTGTGAAATGTGTCACTGTGGCAGATTTAATAAAGAGCTGAATGGCTGATAGCGAGGCGGGAGATAATAGGCAGGACTTACCAGGAGAGAGAGAACTCTGAGGACAGGAGAGTTGCGGGTTTGACCAGCAGACTTAGAGCAAATCTGACCTGCCATACGCCGGGGGTGGAGGGTGGAGGATGGAGGATGGGGGGTGGGAGGTAAAAGCCACGTGGCAGAACATACTTTAATAGAAGTAGGTTAACTTGAGTTATAAGAGCTATTTGGAAACAAGCCTAAGCTAAAGGCCAAGTTTTCCTAATTAATAATATGTTTCCATGTTGTTATTTTGGGGCCGGTGATCCAAAGATAATCTGATAAAAAAAAAAAAAAATCGGACTGTACAAGAGTAGAAGTCAGCACCTAGATTACAATCTTCCAAATCCCAAACAAAGAAACTTCCACAGGAAAGCACAGTAACAACAGCCAGGAAGGAATGTCTTCACGAGATCCTAGTACCTACCACAGCAGGCCTTGAGTACTCCTACATAGCTAAAGCACAAGAAAGTCTTTAAAACCAGCTATATGAAGATAATCGAGGTTCTTAAAGAGGAAAGAAAAATCCCATAAAGAAATGATTGCAAAGACAAAGAGTGGATGGAAATAAGTAAAACAATTCAAGACCTAAAAGTGAAAATAAAACCAATAATGTAAAACCAAACTAAAGGAACTCTGCAATGTTTACCTGCAAATCAGCCCCACGAAGGTCTTAGAAAAACCCCAACAACCTAAAGGGGTTAAAAAAATCACAGGGCGTATATGATCAAAGACCAGATGAAGCACACACACACACACACACACACACACACACACACACACACACACACACACCACACACACCACCACAATGAACAACAACAAATTAACAGTAATGAACAGACATTGGTCATTGATATCTCTCAACATCAATGGTTATAATTTCCCAATAAAAAAAGAGGTCTGAGGAGATGAAGGACACCAGGATAATACAGCCCTCTAAATTAACATGAGCAAAGCTCATATGAACTCAGAGAGATGGAGACAGCTAGCACAGGGCCCGTACAAGTCTGCCTCATTCGCCTCCATATTCATTGTGGTTCCAGTTTAGTGTTTTTTATGGGATTCTAGAGTGTGTAAACAAGTACATCTCTTGTGCCTTTTGGGAGATTTTTTTTTAAAATCTCTCTTGTCTAAATCTAGTGATCGTTTTCCTTTCTTAATTTATTATATTTTTAATTAATTAATTAACTTTACATCCTACCTGTAGTTTCCCCTCCCTCTTCTCCTTCCATTCCCTCCTTGTACCTCCTCTAACCCCTGTCTTCCACTCACTTCTCCTCTGGTTTTGTTTAGAAAGAAGCAGGTCTTCCATAGGTGCCAAAAGTTAGTGTACCAAGTTGCGGTAGCACTAAATCCCTCCCTTGCATTAAGGCTGGGCAAGGCAGTCCAGTATAGGAATGGATTCCCAAGAGCCAGCCAAAGTGTTAGGGACAGTGCCTGTTCCTATTGTTAGGAGTTCCACAAATATACCCAGATACACAACTATCATATATGGGGATTTAATAAAAGCTCCAGAAGTTTCGGAGATATAAGAGGGATCTAACCACAGTCGGTCTAGGAGGATCAGAGAGTGGTGATTGACACCTTTAATCCCAGCACAGGGAGTATCCTAGGAGTGGTGACCTATACCCTTAATCCCAACTGAATTCGAGGTTGTCTTAGATTACAGGAGGAATTCCAGGCTCCCTGGCAGGCAGGGTGGGGCCACGCCTTAATTTACCAAAAGAGTATTTAAGGCAGGCATAGAAAGACAGAAGGGAGGAAGCCAAGAGAGGCCAGGCTGAGGAAGCTGAAAGGCAGCTGGGTAAGATCTGACTGTGGTGTTTATTCTCTCTAACATCTCTGACTTTCTTAGAGATCTATCCAGGATTCTCATTTATTCGTACAACAGTCACGTACATGTAGAGAGCCTAGGTCAGTTTCATGCACGCTCCCTGGTTGTTGATTCAGATTCTGTGAGCTCCTGTGAGCCCAGGTTAGTTGATTAAGAGAGCTTTCCTGTGATTTCTGGCTCCTATAATCCTTCCTCCCTCTCTTCAGCAGGATTCCAAAGTTCTCTGCATCTGTTTCCATCAGTTACTGGATGGAGGCTCATTGCCGATATTTGGGCTGTAGATTTTATTTTGTTAGATCTGTTTTTTTTTTTTTTTTTTTTTTTAATGAGATGAAAAGTGAAGTGATCTGAATGGCAGCAGATGTGGAGAGGAAGTGGGTGGAGTAGAGGGAGTGAAATTTCAATCAGGACATATTAGGTGGGAGATATTGTAAATAAAAGGAAAATATATATTAAGCTCAGAATTAAACACAAATAAAACATTTCAGAAAGTGATGCTTTTAGCCTAAGAGCAAAGCAGCTAAGAAAAATTAATGAGTAATGCCATGTTGGTGAGTACAGCACAACCTTGGATACCATTTGGATTATGTTTTTAGAGGGAACTACTTAATTTAATGGCGCACTACTACCAATAAGCATTGAGTGAAGAACTCAAACAAGAAAATAGTAAGAGGCTGACTAAAATGTGCTATGTCATCTGCACATTAATTCTATGTTCACTGTGTAATGTACTCTGCTTTGCTGCAGACTACAAATGTGATTTCTGTATATACAATCTGTTGTGTTTGGGTTCTTCCCAGAAATCATGGCTTAAATATGTAAGAAGGTACACACAGACATAATTCTTACACCTTCCCTGCAACTGTTTCAACATAAGCTGGACACACCCTTCACTCACTGTATCCTAGCCCTGTGCTTTGTTAATGGAAGACAGAATTACTGTTTCACAAGTTCAAATCAAGCAAGCATCAGATGACAATTTGTAACACATTATTCTGAATAAGACTTTCACAATATACTGACTTCAGTAACACCAACAAAAACATTTTATCGTTGATTACAATAAGTAAAGATGAATATATCACCCAAAGACCATATATATTGGGGTTGTAACTCTGTCCAATAGAATTTTGCTAAATTATTAAAATTGTATTTGAGAAGGGGAATCAGTGATATCTTAAAAACTTCTCAGTTCATGTACATCTAGTGTACCCTGTATTGGTTTGCTTATGACAAGTGTCCCCCAAAACCCCTTGTTTGCCAGGATTTATCCTCTGGTTCTGTTGAGTGAAAACAGCAAACATCTTAGGAAATTGAAATAATCAGCATCATGTCCCTGAAAAGGGCTGTAAACCATTTTCAACAGAATTGTTGCTTCTGTCCCATGATGTAAAAGTGCTAACTGTGGAGAAGTACAGCTGTGAGGAGGAATAAAGTTGATCGACAGAGAGGAAGCCAGTCAAGAACTCCAGCTCAGGTTCAGGCTTCCTTTTTGGTGTCTGCTGAGTCTCAGGACCCTGATTTGATGATGTTCCCTTTCTGTGATTACGTTTTCTGACTTAGAAACTTCATCCAAGGGAACACAGATTTGTTTAGGATTCCCTTTATTGAAACTGTAGCTGACATCTTTAGTGGTGCTTCCCAAGTCAAATTCAAGAATGCTTTAAGCTCCTAATTTGATTACATTTACTGTCATCTATCTAGTTACTGATGTTTATTCTTTTACTTTGGATTGCTACATAGTCAATAAACTCACTTATTCAATACTGGAAAGTATGATTATTGTAATTCATCTTTGTTCCATGCAGAACAATATGTCATAGAGGAAAGAGAGAAATCAAGTTATACTGAGTCAGTATTTACAGCCCTATAAATATAAAACCACGTATATCTGACTCCTAGCCATTTTGCTGAGTGATGAGATTTTAAGTAATTTTCACTTACGCATGTGCAATTTTTGTATTTTCTGAATTTTCTGCTGTGAATTTTTCTTGTTGCCAAAAAATCAAGGAAATCTGCTAATTTCACTTTACAAATAAAACAGACATACTAAATGTGTTTCCTTTCTCTTAGCTTAGGGTTTCTCATATTTCTATGAATCTTTTTACAGACTGGAGGGAAAATGAGCTGGTTTTTTTTTCTCAGAAGTCAAACTGACTCATTCCAGCTCCTGTATTTGTAGCGTTGGCTTGAATGCCAACAGAGATTAATGGGTGATTCATTATCGATGCTTTTCCAGGGCTGTCTTATTTTAGAAACTAGGAGCCTTGCTTTACCAAAGCATTCAGTTTAAAAATAAATCTTCCTAAGTGTGCTTTTTGTCCCAATATCTCCCATCAAAATATGCAACTGAAATCTGATTACTGTTTACTTAGCAATCGACTTGAAATTCTTTTTTAAATTATTTTAAATAACTCTAATTCATGATGACTTTTTTATTAAAAATATGTGTCAATTGGAAGGGCATAATCTTTAAGATTTGTTTATTTAATTACTTGTTATTCTTGCATTAGAGCATTTTTTGTTCAATTATATATTGTAGGTTGAATCCTCTACACCCTAAAAATTTAAAATATAATGGCAGCATCTCATGGTCTGTCTCAATCGAATAGTGCATATGAACATTTAAAATATAATTGTTTTGAGGTTCTGGGATATGTAAACACAATAGATATTAGGCAATAATAAGAAACAAATGAGATTATATTGTACCTATAGTGATTCATGAATCTTTAATACATCTAAATTACTTATAGAATGACTAGTGTTATAGTAGATATTAGACATAGCTCTCTGCTTGGGAGTAAGAGAAATATTTGGGAAATTTTAATTTTTTAGCTTATTAAATTTAGAGCAAAAGCTAAAATAACAAAATAATTTCTACTAAATCAGACCGAAATACCACTTTCTCTAAAAGAAAGATAACCATTGAATAGCATAATAGTGAAATCGTGTTAAGCTCTTTATATGCAATCACTGTTCAGGAGGGATTCCTCCAGAGTCACGGGGACCTGCAGACTATCAGAGTCTTTGTGGGAACTGAAAAAATGAGAAAAATATGTTATTTATACTTGCCATGCTGTTCGTGGTTTATAGACTCACTCCAAATATAATCACACTGCCATAGCCTCCTGAGTCTTAGACATAAGCTTGGCTCTACAGTCTAAATAGATGAAGTTAATAAGTGAGTCTTAGACCAATGAATAGAAAAGGAAAGACAGGAAGACTTGTGAGTCGGATGCCCTGAATGGACAATTGCTATTAGTGGTGAGTCTGAGTTAAGTGTAAGGTGACCTTGGCAACAGTTCTATTTCCTTCCCAGACACAATATAATGATCACATTTCCACATCATTACTGTAATGCTGTTTTGTCATTATACACAGAATGTGGAGCATTTTCCACCCAACAGTATAAGATGAGGTTAAAATCGGAGGGAAAATCATCTCCTTAGAAATTTGTATGATTTATCCCCCTTCAAGGGAAGTAAATGTTTACAGGAAGTGTTAAAGATGCAAAAGGTTTCACAGCCCCATCTAGTGGTCAGGAGATGATTTACTGCAAGTACCTCCTAAATTACAGTTTCGAAGCATTTGAATTACTACAGTCTTGGAGTCTTACGGCTTTCCTAACTGATTCAATACAGGATACACATAGGATGTTCAGTAGAAGTTACAGAGGAAGAAATTGTACTAAGCCTTAGATTGTACAAGCCTTCATCCTCAGATGTAAGTTTGGGCTGACTTATTCTGGTTAATTGGTAGATACCTCACATGACTCATGCTAAGTATTTTTTTCTTCATAACATTTCTATTGATCTGCTGGAAGTTTCACATCATGCATCCCAATTCCAATCTTCCCATTCCTTTCATACCCCTCCACAAAAGAAGTAAAAGGTTAAAAGAAAATTAAAGTTCACTTTGTGTTATCTATGTAGTCATGGTGAGTATTTTGATTGTAGAATCACATACTCAGTTTTTTGGACATAGAGGAATTTGGCATCACCAGAGTCTTAGAATGAAGTAAGCTATGGCTGTGAGAGCTCCAGGTTGTAATCACGGTCCTAGGATGGCTAAGGCAAGATTGTGCCTTCTAGCCTAGCCTGAGTTACAAAGAAGGATCTGTCTCCAAAAAAAAAAATAGAACAAAAGTCAAATTTAAAAAAATTAAAATAGACAAAAATTTCAAAGAATATTTGACTCAAATTGGAAAATTAGTGATTGTAATTTTTATAGAATCTTGAGGCTATATAAAATCTACTGAATATAATGCCAAGCTTAATTCACAAACCCCCAACTTCACTACACCTCAAACACACAAAGATTTAAATGTTTAGGCTTCTATAAGACAACATTGAACTTCAATAATTAAGTCATAAAATAATATTCTTAAGGTCATGTTGATAATTCAGTTGATAAAGTACTTGCTAAACACCCAAAGTAGCTGGATTCATGTCTACATTACCCACAAAAATGACAGGCATAATTGTGCACATCTGTAATCCAGGTTTGAAGGAGGAGACCAAAATATACCATGAGCTAACTAGCCAGCCTGACTAGCCAAATCCATAAACCCCGAGTTTCAAGAGATAAGCTGGATAACCATACAGGAAGACACTCAAAGTTGACTTCTGACCACCATATGTACAAACACACATTAACGAGATAGGTGTATTTATACAAAAATAAAATTTTAAATAGACATTTTATATTACAATAAGGTAAAAGCACCAAGGAATGCACAGGGCAGCTGTAATTTTCTGCAAAGGCACAACAGAGCACCTGCAGACTGAGAAGAAACTCAGCCAAGGACTGTATGTCCTACTGCTGGAGATCAAGCAGGCATCACTTACATGGTCACATGGTGCAAGAAGCTCAGGGGTATGCTGGATGTTAACCAGCTGCCAGGCTTTGGCATCTCAGAGATGCTACAGCTGGCCTCCTAAGGAGTTTCACGGGCATCATCAATAACCCATAATCAGCATGTAATGGTCCGACAAGTTTACCAACGAGACCATCCTGGAAGTCAGCCAGTCCTTCAGCACTGACAGGAGCTTGCTGCAATTCAATCCTCCTAAGCTCGACACATTTAGAGAATGGATGACAACAAGAAGCACAAAGAACAGCTGTTGGGAAGGCAAGCATGGAGTGAGACAGTGGAAGATGAAGGAAATATACCCTATAGTTGAGGTAAAGCACATCAACAAGTCTGAAGGAGCAGTTAGATTGGAGGGAAAGCATGTTTCTAGCTTGTGCTCAGCCTATATCAATCTTGAAGAGTCTGGCGCTTCTTACATTGAGAATCAGCATCATTTTCAGAATGGAGTTTACAGCTAAAGATGATAACTAAGAATAATCTTAGGTTCATCTATTAAAACCTCAAAACTAGAAAGCAGTTCTTAGCTTCTCACTAGTGATAACCAGTGTTAATTTTGACTACATGCATCTCACAGGATATTTACTTAACTTTTAATTAACTGTAGTTGGAGACCTTTAATCGCTTATTACCAAGGAATAAATATGAATTAATGAATGTCAAAAATGGCTGTACCAATTATACTGAAAAGAGGAGTTACAAAGGTCAAAAGCAGAAAAGAACTAGATTGCTTTTCCATGCAAGGCTTTTGGGTAGTCCTACTGCAGGTGAAACTAATTCTAAACCCCCGATTCTAGTCTTCCCAGCACAATGGAAACTCCTTCAGTCTCCTTCCGTCAGAGTAAGAGAGAGTCACAGTACTCCAGCTGAAGTGCCTAGCGTCTGTCATCTCTAATCATTGCAATGTGTTCTTCCCCTCAGCTTCAACCCAGAAATCCTTAGGGTGTGGGACAGGTGGTTAGGAGGGAAGCATCTGACTGGCTGGCTGGGATCCCTCCAAGTTTGTGAATGGGGAATGGAAAGGAAATCAATTCTGAGAAAGTGTGTCCACTCTTCTCCTTTCCCCCAGTGGCACTGCTGTATTCTCATAAAACTCTCTGTTGTCTCTGCCCCACTTAAATCTTCTTGTCCTCCGAGAGCCTTTCTATGCTTTCCCTTTTAACAGTGGAATTTCTTGAAAACTAAGGTAATCCCCCATTCTCTACCAATGGTGACTTTTTTTTTCAGCCTCTTCTGCACGATAAATATAGTCCTCTTTTGAGTTTCTGAAATTACCATCTGCCTTTCAGGTGAAAATTACTAATAAAGCTACAATCCAGCCTTCTTGAATGCTGACTCTTTGGTTCATAGAAAATCAACCTTGCTTCAGCAATTCTGTGCAGGCAGGCCACGCTCACCACCATGTGCCCTCTAAATCCTTAGCAAAGTAAAGGAGGCACAGTCTAGCATGCAGCCTTGCACTGGAAATGAGCAATAGTTCCTAAATGCCTCTCTGGGAACCTAAGCACTTGGATTAGAGTCAAGAAGAAGCACACCTTCCCCTTCTTCCAGGCTGGGGTGAGATTAGAAGACCCTCCCCTATCTCTAAAGAAAAATACACTTTATTTTCTCATCTACTCGTGTCTCTCTGAGTCTTTTTGAATAGTCTGGTAGATAAGCACAAAAAATCATCTTGAATTTTTCCATTTTGAGTCTCTTCTAAGTGATCTAGCTTCTTCTGTTAGAATGGGTCAAAGGCCAGAATCTAGTATCTTGGGGACTCTTTTGGATTCATTTTCTCAATAACACGGATCTGGGAGTACATAGAGCATGTTCTGTTTGTGAGGTGATGCTAGAAAACTCCACAGTAAGTCTGAAGAGGCAAGATTCAGAAAGAGCAGAGAACGAGAAACAAGAGAAGATTACAGTGGGCTAGGTGGCAAGCCTCTGTGGTAGTGGGGGATGCTGAAAGATAAGGATAGTTTTATGTAGTAAGGTGCAAGGGTAATGCAGGCTGGGCACTAACCAGAGAACCAAGTGGCATAAGGCAGTGGGGGCTGAGGGGCTTTATTTGGGCGAAATGTTTGGTTAGGGAGAGTTTCTTTGTGTGCAGTTTCTTAGCATGTAATTTGAATGGTGCAAAGGAGGGCAGTCCAAATTATCTTGGTATACAAATCTGAGAGGTCAGAATGAGCCACTGCGTATCTAATTCCCAGTTATGTTATTACTGCTGTGCAAATGGAAGCTATCAAAATAAGGGCAGTTATAGATGATCAAAGTTTAATCCTGGTGGAAGGCCTGTGCTTCAGGGAGCTGAGCTGCAAGCCTGTAGTGCTCATTACAGCACTCCACTAAAAGCAGTTTAGGTTTCCTGTACAGACCTGTGAAGATTTCCCAAAGAGGATTTGTTCCATTTTATGAGAAGACAAACTTCAGTGAGCACCTTGAATTTAGTCCACAGGGTAGCTCTGTCTCAGTAGAAGTGGAGGTCCAGTCATCCCAACTAGAAACAGAGAAAGGCAGGTGTTCTACAGAAAAGCTCATTTGATAGAGATGTTGTCCCAAGGAAGAGGGTTCATTTGTTCAACAGCTTTTTGTCACTGGGTGCCACACGTAGTGCAAAACGGGCTTTAATTTAACCACATAGAAAATTCCAGAAGAGATAAAAGTATTGTCACTTCAAATTTGAACAAGCACTTTTACAAAAGAACGGGCTGAAGACATATGAGCCAGAAGCTGAAGTCACATCCAGTGACCTAGGACAGCACAACACTGGTATTGATATACAGTTAAGTAAGCAGACGTGACACCAAGTAGGACTGATTTCATTTTAAAAAGTGTGGTTGTCTTAACCATTTCTCTGCATTACACACCCCTCCCTTCTGTTATGCCCCCAGCCTTGAAGTTTCTTCTCAAAGCCCTGTCATAGTGAAAAGAACAGACTCTACCTTCGAAAGTTAGAGATGGATGAAATTGGAAACTTACTCTCCAGTAAGTAAACAACTGGGTTGTCCTAGTCTTCGATACACTCTTACTGATGCCACCAAATCCTCTCATTAAAAGTATTCCTAATGCTCCACCATTCATTGTCCCTCAGCATCATTGCCTTCCAGCATTCACTAGTGCACAGTTCATGTGTCCATGGGAATGGCACACACCACTTACTTCTCACCATTCCTGAGTCCTTCTAGCTAGCCCTTCACTGCCTTTCTCCTCCTTTATACTCACAGCTACCCTACAAACTCAGGATGTACTTTTGTCACTTTCCCTCTCCAATGCGTTATTTTTAAAGAATGCTTAAATTTGCTCTTTCTATTCTCATCAACAGATCCTTAGTGTCCTCACTTGCTTCCTGTTAGTCATGAATGACTGAGATCTTTCTAACACTGATCCATCAAGAAAAGAAATAACAGATGACCATAACAAAGGAAGCAACCAAAAAGAAGCAAAGAACAAAAGACACCTTAAAAATTCAAGTTCACATACATTCTCCATTATTTGTTCTTCCTTGGTGTTTCATTTTCCACTTCCTGTAAAAACTAACTTTAAGTATTTCCAGATCCCCAGCAGATCACCTGCTCACTTACTCTGCATCAGTGCTTATGCTTATACTGACAAAGAAGAAGCTTGGGTGAAACTGAGCATACCTGTGACATTTGTCATTTTAAAAGAAGTTGTTTCAACCATTCCCGTCCTTTAGTCACCCCCTTAGTTCTAAGGCACAGGATCATAAACAGTTGCATGAAACTGCACTGATTTCTGTATCGGGGAACAGTACCTTAAGCATAACTAACTTGAGAGATGCTTAGCAATTGCATCTATAATTCACATGCAATTCACATGAAAGTGATTGCAGGGTCTAAGCTTTAGTTACCTCAACACAGCACAGGAAACCTCCCGCATCAGTTCCCAATTCCACATTTCTCTAACTTTCGAGGGCAGACTCTGTTCTAAGTCATGTCTCTCTTCCGCTTAAGTAACCCAGATCTTTTGCAAGGGAACACTGTCTGCTTTATGTCCTTTCATGTTCTATTTGCTACATTGCCCTTTCCTTCCAATCACCTCATTTCTATAACCCTACCCTTCCCACTCACTTCCTTCCATTACCCATCAGTGTGTGCTGCAAATCTGCCTCCTTCTTTGAACCACTTACCATCCAACTGCCTGGGTTTCTCCTTTGCAGATCTTTTTCTGTGGCCGTGGAGTCCTTCTCTACATATGCTCCCTGCCTCATCTCATCTCTCTCCCAGATTCTCCTCTTCTGAACATTGAGGACTGAGCACAGAATTCCCAGGATCCTTATCTCCTCTCCCTCTATCTATTTTCTGAAAGTACCCACTCGTCCTAGATTATGTTATGAAATAGTTCATCTAAATTAACTGTACTTAGAAGTTTAATATGTCACAGCTTAGATTTCCCATCTGTGCCCTTAGCCCAAATATCTCATTTTCTACTAGACATTTATGTTTCTATATCCTTAAGTTGCTCAAGTATAGCAAAGGTAATAAAACCATCTCATCCCAGTATTTCCTCATACCTGAGTGCTGCAGCCCAATTGATGGAATCCCTCCCAGTCTGTTCATTCTCCAGCATGCCTTGAGAATCATGGTTTGTTTCCCGTGTATCTGACTCACTCACAAACAGTAACTATTTAGCTCCTCTCTGGTGAATCTCTTGCTATTATCTAAGAATTTCCACTTTCTTCAGGACTTCTGATATTTAGCTGTTTATAAGGTGCAAATAAAATGCCTTACTGCTTGTCTTTGCATTTGGACGTTTTGTTTCCATTTCCTGAAAGAACATAAACCCCAGAAGGCGCTATTCTTCTGTAGCTGGTCCTTGTTTCTCCTTTAAGATTTATCTGCCTTTAACGCCTTCAAAATGCCCTTTTAGACCCTTTCAGGTATTTAGCTATGTGGTCCTTCAACCATGTTTAAATGTCTGCTTTGCCCAGGCTGGCAGTCGATCCCTAGGCTGAAGTAAGCCTCCTGCTTCTGTCTGCTAACTAGCTGGAGCTGTACCTGTGTGTTGCCAGTCTCACGATGGTGCTCCAATGAATATTCTTTTAAAAACCCTATTTGATATGATGAATTCAGCAGATGATATTTTCTTTGCATAACTACTTAAAAGTTTATATCTAAAAGGAAGGAAGGAAGGAAAGCAAACCTAAGTAATGATAAATTGATGCTTTTTGAGATTCCCTTTGTGGCTTTATATCTGTCAGCTTCTGCTACAAAGTCAGCAGTCCATATCCACCAAGGAGATCGTTCTACTTTCTTGCTTGTCCTCATTGGACTAAGTTTTAACATGCACAAAGAACTGGTCTCCCCAGTGTCAAAGATATAGAAATGGCAGAAGAGCTTGAGTGCACAGGCAGAGGAAGCAGAGTGTAACATACGTGAGAGCGTGAGGAGATGAGCCCAGAGAGAAGCCAAAGCTTCCTGTACCTGTCACACTTCTTCCCATCTCCACATCCCTCTCATGCTGCTGTCTACCTGACAGCCCCTCAGAGCTTCTGGGAGTACTGTGAGCTCTCAAATAAATATGTATTTCATTTTGTGTGCTTATCTTGAAATTTTATTTTGATTACCCAGTAGACATTAACAATATCTTCCCAGCTGTTACTTTCCATAATGTCTTGCAACTGAGATTTTTAGCTCTTTATAAAACCCCATCTTTGACCTGAAAGTGATGGGGGTGCTCTAGCAGTTGTGACAATAGGCAAAAATAACTGCTCGGATGGGAATTGTCATGGATACAGTACTCAAAACTACCTTCCTCTGTGATATCCATGAATGAACATCCATTGTATTTAAGAATGTCATGAATTACAGTCTTAAAATGTTTGCAATAAAAGCAATGCGGCCTTGATAAGAATCCCCATAGACACAATGTTGATTCCATAAAGGAAAATAATATGAACTAACCAATGTTTCAGATCTCAAACAACTAAGAGTTTATTTAGCCCAAAGAATTTGACATATAAATACAAGCAAGTACAGAGAAAATTGCAAGGCAACACCATGTGTGTAACTAGCAAGTTGACATCTTTTCTGAATTCAGTTGTTATCACAAACCTTTCTTTTTCTCAGATTTTTAAAAAACTATTTTGCATTTGATTAGTTCCTGTTTTCTAAACTACTCTGGTCTTCATATATCTCAAGAATTGAAAAATGGTCATTTATTTGTGTTCTTTCCCCTCATAAGAATGTATTTCTAAAACACAGAAGTTCATCTGAGAATATTACTCCGCGTCCCTCCCCCTATTTTGTTACAGACAGAAATTTATCCTGTGAGTCCTTGCAGAAACTTGAGAGAAAATCAATGGTGACTTTGACAAGAACAATGGCACTTCCTCTTGAATAGGTCACCTGGCTTCTCCTAACCTGTTCTCCCAGGACAGTTTATAAAATCAGGGCAACAACCTTTGAGCTTTCTTGATATTCTCATTACAAGCTACACATGTTAAAACCCAGAGCTGAGGCTGTTTTCTCTCAATGGCCAATTTCATGAATAAGAATCATTTTGTTCATCTGGTACACACAGCCGCTGCCCTTGTAACTATTCTCTACTTTGACTTGGCCTTTAAATTTCAATTAGAAAATGAAGATCACTCATACCAGATCATTGCTTGAGACTATCATCTTTTAAGTTCAGTTAATTAATGTGCATGAGCAACATGTACCTGTGTGTGTGTGTGTGTGTGTGAGAGAGAGAGAGAGGGGGGGGGGGGGAAGGGAGGGAGGGAGGGAGGGAGGGAGGGAGGGAGGGAGGGAGGGAGGGAGTTTTATGACCATGTTGAGAGAATCAAAGCCCTTCTATTGTGAGATTATATATCCACTTGTTTTCCTATCTGTTAGAAGAAGGAAATTGAGAGACTAATCTCCACAGTCCTCTCCTAAGAATTTCCAGATTCAGAGACAAGCAATGTGCTAAGGAACTGCAAGTACAGACAGAAATCACACTCACTTGATAAAGCTGGCACACAGGATCTGTCATTTGTTTCTAAAATAAATAATAACAACTTCTCATGCAAAAACTGGCAGCACTATTGGCCATGCAGTAATAGTTCCTTGAGACTTGACTCACCAGTTAGCATGGCAATCCATGTAAGCTAACTGTTTTTATTGGATAGGGGTACACACACTAAGATTTCTTACAGCCATATTCTGCATTCTTCTCATAACAGTGACACTGATGTTTTCTCTTGTTTATACTTTTTTTTAAAAAAGTCTCCAAACCCTTGAGAAGGGCAGCACAAAGCTGACAAAAGCTTCCTCCACTCTGAGTGATATGTTTTTAAAGCACAGGTAGAAACCTTATAAGTTTTTCCTTAGTTAATGAACCAAGAGCATTCTTGACTACTTCTTTCACTGCTAAATAGCTTTGAATCTTAGTGCCTTTGAGCACAGTGTTTAAGTCTCTGAACTGCAATTGCATCATTTGGAAAATTCAGACTATGCTGCTAAAAGGGGTCATTGTGATATCATATCTTGATGATGCTTTTCAAACTTTTGAATAAATCCCAAAGCTGCCTAGTAAGTCCTCTGAGACAAAATGATTTTTGTTGATATTATAACTATCCACTTTATTTTGAAGAAGAACTTACAAATGTATGTTGAAAAAATCTGAAGACGTGACATCGTGGTACCCAGCTCCAGGTAATAAATCTATAATATAACATCCACACCTAAGGATTGAGAAACACTGTGGCAGAGGGCATCAGAGGACCAGGATGTCTACTGTGAGATAGTATTTTCTAGACCAGAAATCTTAATATGGTTGCCTAAACAAGGCCTGCATAATGATACCAATCAGCATGATGATCTTGACAGGGAAATGTCACAACTCCCCATTTTTAGATGAAGAGCTACAGGCAATCAGTAGGTGCCGAAAATGGGAATATATTTTACTCCAGGAAAGAGCCTTGTAATTGATTATTGAATTCCCAAGTGGTCAGCCCTAAACACATGTACGTCTGGACAGCATTAAATGGACTCTATATGCTGAAAATTCATACATATATGTGCATCCATATGTAGAAATAATTAAGGAAATGAGAATTTGAGAGAGAAGGAGGAAGAGGAATTGGAGGAGTGAAAGGGAGGGGTAGGAATGGTGTAAGTACTCATTTAGGAAATTCTCAAAAAATACATTAGAGATTCTAAGAGTATAGAAACCTGAAAGTATTGGGACCATGTTAATTGGAAAGCATGAATACATCATGTCTGTGATGTTGGGGTTATCTTTTAAAATTTCAAAACATAGAAACTGGAATGAATGGATTTGCAGCCTAAATCTATAGCTCTAAAAGATCTTTGAAGGTTTTATTGACTTTAAAAGGAGAAAAAAGAGGAGGCAATATTTGAGATCCGGGATAAAGGCTTAGAGCATCAGGAGTAGGTAAGCAGAGGTCAGGATTAGCTTCTGCGGCTGTATTGATGTCTGTGATTGTTCACCACAGCAGCAAAGCTGCCTCGATGAGAGCCCACATCGTGTACTTAATCCTCAGCAGAAACTTCACTTCTGACAGCTGAAGAAAGTATGCATATTTTCGTACTGAGCTCACTCCAGCTTGCTCTCTCTTCTCTGACTCTGTTCTTTCCAACTACAATATGAAATATGCACATTGGCTGCTTCTTCAAAAACCTGCATCATAGTGGCATAGATTACAAGTAATGGTGGCCAGAGAAAGCCCAGAATTTTAGGTATATGGGAATACATCAAAATGTGGGAGTCACAGAAAATTTTGCTAACTGTTAAAGGTTTATAAGTGAACAATGACAAAAAAAAATAACTAAATGTTTAATAAGCAGTGAATTGAAGGTATTCCTGGAAACTCCCTCATTGCACAACATGCATGCCTCTGTTGCAGCCTTGGTTCTGAACACACATTTGTAATGTGACCCTGCCACCACACCATACAGAATCAGAACACTATTTGAAACATCTTGATTAATATTTAAGACTATCGTATGTTATGGATTCCAGGGTCCTTATTGAGTAGTTTCTCATTCCTCCTAAAACATACAGCTACCGTTATAAGAACAACATTATTTTCTTATCATCCATCAGCATAAGTATCAAATTATTCTATCGTTGAATGACATTGTGGAATGTTTAGTTTTTAAAAATTTTCATGTGGGACTCAGTGAATAAGAACATTTGTTCCTCTCTCAGAGGATATTGGGTTCACTACCCCAGTACCCACATTTTGGTTAAAAATATCTACAATCCCATTTCTAGGGTGTCTGAAGCCTTCCTCTGGTCTCCTCAGGCACATGGTATACAGACCTGCAGGCAGGCAGAAGCATGCATTCCCATAAAATAAATCTTTTTTAAAAGTTAGTTACTTTCTGACAGTTAATTAAATCACTTTACAAGTAGCTTGGCGATATTAGTTTAATTCTCAGATCCAAGAATGAGAGAAGAGAACCAGTTCCTAACACTAATTTTCTGGATTCCATGAGCATGCTGTGGCATGCATGTTCATGCACATACATACATCACACACAAAATAAATAATTAAATAGAATCAATAATATTTTTTCTGGAGATGAGGCTTTACCGTGTAGCTCTAGCTGGATTGGAACTCACAGGTTTCTGCTAACTCATAGGGAGCTACTGTTCTCTGCCAACAAGTGCAAGAATTGGCGTATACCACCAAACTCAGCCCTGTCCAATCAGTTTTTGTCGTGGATTAGAACAAAATTATCAACAAGATCTAAAATTGGTTCGAACATATTTTTTGTCATCTTGTACTAACATTCATGTGAAATATGCTTATAGCATTGATGACAATAAAATCAGAGTATTATTCAACTCTGAAAAACGTTGAAGATGTTCATATCTTATAACATAAATATTCATCCAGGGGATTTATTTTTTATGTAAAAATAAACAAATACATTCATTACTATGCAAGTGTGTTTTCATCTTTAATGAATGAGTAAACTGTATTTATATCAAAGAATTGCCTTATAATACATTTCTTTGTGATTTATTATCAGGACATGTTGGTTCTGTATATCTATTATATAAAGCTGTATTCCTGGGGGTTTGGAAACATTCCTAAGATGAAAGAGTCATGAGCAGAGAAAGATTAAGAGACTCCACCAGACAGGACAAGAAATGTGTTTTCTGTGTGCATTCAGTAGACTGTCTCTCATGGGTCTCATAACAGCACATGGAGGCAGATATCAGTGTCACCCCTGCTGGATAGCCATGGAAGGAAACAGTGACAGAGGGGGAGGGGGGAAAACTCATCTGAAGTGATGCTCAGAAGCAGCAGGTCCTGGGAGCATGTCTCCCAGGCACATAACCAGGCAGAAAGCTAAGCAAAAGATAAAGACCACAGCAAATACATCCCAGTGATGCCTTCTGAACTCTACCATGTAATAATAGTAAATCAATTTAATACATTAAATAACTCAGGATTAATATATTAAATGAACAATTCCTGGTTTCAGAGTATTCTTTTTTCCCAGATGAAGATTAGATGAAGCCTTAATTTGCTTAATTTTTTGTTTTTGTTTTGTTTTGTTCACAAACAAACCAAAAAACCCCTCTTGGTCTTTGTCCCAGTGTTTTCAAATGGTGTGATAATAACTCTACATTACAAACTGCTTCAGAAACTTTGCTTCACCCCCATGAGACAGATTGGCTTAATTTTATGAGTTTTGAAAGCTTAGCACTTAATGCCAACACCAGATATGACTTCAAATAATAAATACAAGTATTACAATAGGTCAAGCAATGCTTTATCAAACTTATTGAATTTGGCTTGGAATATCAAGGTAAAAAAACAGTTTGGAATAGGAATTTAAAAATACCTATTTACAAAGGCTACTAATTAACAAACCCTTTTTAATTTACTCCAGTCTAATAAAAATACAGCTATGCAACATTAAAATCCATGAAGAAAATAGCAGAGTATTTTAAAGCAAATTTTAGGTGTAATATAAGCTGGTAAAATAATCTCAATGAGAGATCATTACTGGTTAATGACATTTTCTTTCAGGGACTGATAGACCAGTGTTACCATAACATTGTATGAAGCAAAAAGAAAATACAGAGAAAGCAAATTTTAATGTGTTGGATACCATTCAGTGCTCACTATGAAGCCCGAGTCCATCATCTCTGATGGGGCTCAGGCGAGAAACCCACCATTGCTGATCATATACTTTACCTGATATATTATTGTTCAACAAGATAGCAGATCTCTCCCAACCATTCATGAGATATAGAGGAATCACTTGTCTTAATTTGGGTGTACACAGTAGCAGCACAAGATTATAGCCAAGATTCTTTACAATACCTTGTACATCTATTTTCCATGTAACAAAGGATTATACAGCTGTAACAATATCAATAAACAATAAATTGAGAATACATTTATGTCATAGTCTCATATAGGAGTCAATTTATTCAGGACTTTAATCAAATATTGATGAAAAACTAAAACAATCGAGAATATAGTTTTAAGAAAGTTATATTGTGTTTTTACTGAGTAAGCATATGACTTAGTAGGAAGCACTCATTTCTTTGATTATAACTGAATCCTGATTACTGGTGATGATTGAAAGCCACAGAGTTAACCATTTATCTTTAGTTTTAAGTGCTAAGGTCTTCAGACAGTGCATAGGACACTTAGATCTTTTATTCCTAAATCTACACAGAAAAGCCAAGCTTCTTCCTGTCGGGTCTAGGAGCTACGCAGGCCACATGAACCTTGTGGAAGGACTCGGGGCACGCAGACAGAGGATTTTTCTCTCCAAGTCACTAGAGAAGGTCAAATCTTCACAGGATCAATCTGGAGATGGTGTCTGCTTGATTCTGGTCCACTAGTCATGGCCATCCTCTGGGCTTTGAGGAAACATTTATATAGTAACACACACTAACTACATTCATTTGCTAACCATGTAAGCCTGCCTCCAGGAAGCCTAGTAAATCTCCTTTGTCTCTTCAGAAAAATTGAAACACTCAAGAATCCTAATTCAAATGTTTTTGTATTTTCCAAAGTTTTCACAGAATCCAGCACTGTGATATATTTGTGAGCATTGAGGAAATAAATTACTCATGGGCAGATCTGGTTCACAAATAAGGGTTGTAAGCAGCAGCCAAAGGTCTACCTTCAAACTTGTGTATCTCTGATCTAAGCCTCTGAGTACACAGCAATAGACAGAGTCTAATAGGGTAAATCCAAGGTCTTTCTAGAACCAAGGGGTTCATCCAAGCAATCTGTAGTAAGTGATTTCTGTCCCGGACTTTTGGGCCTGACCTCAAGGTTTAGGCCGGCAGACCCACAGACACACAGAGACACACATATGCTTACAATAGTTTTAGGCTGCTTGGCCTAAGGCCCAGGCATATCACTTGCTAACTCTTTACCCTTAATCTAACCCATGACTCTATCATGTTCAGCCATCTGGCTCGGTACCTTTTCTCAGAGCAGCTTCTTCTGGCTTTTCTCTGGCATTCTGCTCTGTTCTTCCTGTTCCTAGAGTCTTCTTAGTCTGGTAGCCCCACCCACATCTCCTGCCTGCATTTGGCCAATCAGCGCTTTTTATTAAACTCATAGGCGGGAACAATTATTTACAATGGAATAATATAATCCCACTACAGTAATCTACTGTGACTCTTACTGGAAACTGATGGGTTTCACTTGCACTTTCTAAGACACATTGACACATTTCCCCATAGAAAACCGAAACTTACAAGGAATCCAGTAAATCTCTTTACAATGCCCAAATTGCAAACAAGTTGAAGGTCTTTGTGTAAGATTGCAAAATTTGGTGTTGCTAAGGATATATGGGAAAAGGAACACTTGTAGATTATCAATAGAAATGCAAATTATCCAGTAACTATAGACATTCGTATGGAGGTTCTTCAAAATACTAAAAATAAAACATTTTTATGTTCTGGGTATAACACTTCAGGGCATATGCTAGAAAGAAATGAAGTCAGCATAACAGTGGACCATCTTCAAGTTCCTATTTATTATAGCATTTTTCATATAACAAATTACAAAATTAGTTTAGATGTTCACCAATAGATTGATAGATTAATGGAAAAATAAAATTATATATAGATATATATATAATTGTATATATTATATTATATTATATTATATTATATTATATTATATTATATTATATATAGAGGGGGGGAGACAGAGACAGAGAGGATTAGGGTGTATTCAGCCATAATGAATGAAATTATGTTGTTTACCAGAAAATCAGTGTAAGTGGAAAATATACAAATATACTATTCAAAATAAACCAAATAAAGAATGACTATCACATATTTCCTCTTATTTGTGCATCCCATAATTCTTTACAGAGATATAAAATAACATAATTTACAAAAACATATATGGAAGCAGAAGAGAGAATCAGGAAAGAAGGAGATAGTGCAGTAGCGGGAGAAGCATGGGGGTGGCTAAGGAGAGGGAACAGGGAGAGTGAATACGGTCATTCAATATGGCATACATAAAATAAATAGTATTTGTTAAAAATCTTAAATTAAAACTTCATTAAGTTAAAATTTTGTTTGTAATGATTACACGTCTATAACAAGAACTGTTAAACAATTGCATGTAGATTACACAAAGGAGCTAAGAAACAGCCAACAATAGTCAACTTTGAAAATAGGCCGCTGTGTGCATTTATGGAAGATCAATGGTCTAAGGAGGAACAGCTTTAGAGACAAGTTCATGATCAGCAGAATTAAGTCTGATAATCCCTAACTGTTGTTACACTGAACAAGATATTCCAAAGCATTTTATAGAGTGCCAAGGAAAGCTGGACTCTCTACATTGGCCTAATTACCAGCATGCACACGCAGATATTCCCTGATTATATCAATTATCAACATAATTGAGTAAAAAATAAATGTGTACTTTATTCTTTTCTAAATACTTACAAAAATTATTTATAATATACATAAAGAGATTAGAATACATAAGTCAATTAGAGTATACATTGACAAAACAAATTTATGAAAAATTATACAGTTCTTATTCTCATGTTTATAAATACTTAAAAGAAATAAAATTCTCAATATGAAAACTTATTCTGGAAAATATTATAAAATCTGACACTTTGTCTATAAATTGATGAAAGATATTATTTTGTTTAGTTGTTTAAACAAAACAGTTGGTTATAGATATATATCTATCATTTGCTTATGCTCAGTTAATATCCATGAGATTATATCAGATACCAGGCATCTAAAATTGATCCAAGAAGAAAACAAACAGGGGATTGTTTTGAAATTTATTAAATCTTCACATTACTTTTACCTATTAAAGAACTTTACTTTGTTTAATTAAACACCTCTGAGTAACTTGTAGGAGACTTAACATGGATTTTCCCTCTATAGATTCACACACCATTACTCTTAATTCTGAGGATTTCTTTGTGCAAAATCATAGAAGTTTTCTTTTAGTAAAGGTAAAAATATTTTTTAAAGGCTTGACAATATCTTTCTATGATTTGTGTGTGATTTGAAAGACTCTGACAAGCCCTTAGTAACTAAATGATTGGCAGAGTTGAAGATGGTGACACTTTGAGAAGTAGGTCCTGGGAAAAGGTAGTTTATCTGGGGATCTTTGGTAGGTCATTATAGATGATCAAATTCAGTCCTACCCAGCTCCCTTTGCCTTTTCCTGTCACCTCACATGCTTCAGATGTCATTTACAATGCCATCCTCAGAAAAATGAAACCATACAAGTGCTACACACTCAGCTTTCCAAAACTGCCAGTAAATAAACCCACTCTCCTATCAAAGTTAGCATCCTCAGGTATCTTTGGTATAATGCAAAAACACATGTTGTAATTTGGTTAGTCTTCCTATTTCTGTGTCATTAACTTTACTTGCCTCTGTTAAACAGTTCATTTTGTCTACTTCTGAATTTATAAAAGCCACTGTTTATTTATATCTAGTGTTCTAAGCTGCCTCTGGGACACCTTATATTTAGGCTGAGTCAGTAAACACTGGTGAACAATCAGTGCATTAAAGATGGGCAAGGAAATCTAGGTTTAGACCTCGCACTTTAAAGATTTTTATTTTGTCAAAGTAAAAGCCATATTTTCACCCTCCATTTGGTAGTATAAATTCATCTGCAGGAATGAATCACAAATTATTCCTTAATCTTATAATTTTAGACTCAGAGAAAACTTGTAAATAAAGGCACACTATCATCTTTTTCTCTCTTTAAAACCCAAAAGTAGAGGCAGAGAGCGGGAAATACAACAACCATTATAGACTTAGAAGTGAGCAGAATTGATATAAAGTGCTAATGGCAGGCAATGGGTGTTAGACTGTTGCTTCCTGGTTCTTAGATGAATTTCATTCTTACATTCAAGGCATTATAACTGTAGCAATCTGAAATTGATTGTCCTTGAACAAAACAATAAGTAGCTTTCCTACTATAAAATCTTTAAATTCATCTTTCACCTTCACATATATTAATGTTCTTATAAAACAGTCTCAACTTTGGAATGCATTGATGTTTAATTTACTTTAGAAACATTAAGTATAAATATTTAAACAGCAAGGGAAAGCAAGAAAAATGCTCAGAGAATTTGGAAGTGTTGTGTTACAGGATTAGTTTTGCCATACTGGAGAAAATGAAACGTTTCTTCCTACAGAATTTCATTCATAGTTTGCTATAAAATAAAATTTATAGTTTGCCAGCACTGGAAAAATTCCAAATAAATATAGGTCATGGTATTTAGTATCTAGTTATATCTCTTGATAACAATATATGGGGGCATTCAATTGACTTAAACTGGGTTTGGGAATATCAGTTTAAACTAGCAAGACACTTTAAATAGCCTGATACCTAAGACAAAGTTCAATTATATTACTTTGGAAGCCACCAATCACTGGAGCCTTTATTGTATCTCATGTTTAACTGTCACTTTTTCATCAGAGGTTTTTACCTGATGTGATTTTGAACAACTCCCTGAAGGGGGTAAGAGAAAAATAATTAACATTATATTACTAATCCATTTTCCACATAAGAGTAAGATCATCCCATTCATCTCTACTATATCCAACTTTCTTATCTCACTGTGAGAGACTGATTCATCTTTCCCTGATGGCGACCTACCCTAGACTTCATGAACTTTCCTTTCTTGATTACTATCATGTGGCTTTCCCTGCCAAGTTGATTTCAACTAATTCACTTGAGGAGGGAAGTATCAGTTTGACAAAGGACAGATCAATAAGTCAAGAATTTTAAGTAAATGTTAAGTGCTAATATGGATGCAAAGCAATGTTAAAGAAATTTTTAAAAGCATGTATAATATCCCTGACCTCTCTCCAAAAGTCTATCAAAGAATACGAACCATCAGAAAAGCAAAATGACAGCTTTAAAAGCGCAGGGATGCAAGGAAAACTTAGACAAATGCAAGGATTGTAAAAGTCAAAGTACTTGACAATTTTCAGAGCAGTAGGCCATCCCCTAATCATCCTCCATACTTTCCTGTTCTACATTATGCTATACTCCAAGATGTTTTCTTAGAGGGCATCTGGGGTTTTAATCTCCACTAATTTATAATATTTCTCATATCTAAAAGTCTGAGAATGTTTGATCCAAAGAGACTTGTGATTGTTTAATTCTGACAAAAGCTTTATTGTTTGATATTTTTCTTTATAAGTTTCAATTCATAAATTTTGAAACATAAACACTGAATCAACTTTTGAGTAAATCATGGGAGAAAGAAGAATGGCTTGGTTACTATCTGCAGACAACGTCTCTTAACTGACATTAAAAACTAATGAGCAATATCATCCAATCTGACATCAACCAGAATGGATTCAGATGCAGGGAAGACATATTATACTCATTCTAAAATGTGGGAAAAGAATCTCATTTCAAGAAGAATAAATGCCTATCACACCTTATAAATCCATTTCTCCAGCTTCAAAGGAAGTGGGAGTCAAATTTGATTTATAATGTAGGTGTGTGCATGTAACTCTCCTCAGGGATGTGTTTGTGTTGAAGACAATAGCATTGATTCTCAGAACACTGTCAGCACAGTACCAGCATAACTGCATAATTAGAAAACCTCAGGGCATTGTTTCAAACAGATAATGGGGATCTAGAATGTCAAGAGATGTTTCCCAAAATTAGTTAATCAGGATAAAGGGCATTAGATTCTCACAGATTAAATCACTTAAATTATGTCATGGTTTTATAGTATGAGTACATGTTAGTGTATGTAAGTAAATGTCTATATGTAGGCAACCATGTATGTTCATAAATTTTAAATGCCATGAATTTTCACTTCAAATAATTTCGTAAAGACAAATAGATGGTTTAAGTCAATGTCTCTCTATTTTAAATAGTAGTGCCAAATTTAAAAAGAAAAATAAACACTTTACTTGGTGTTGGCACATGTACATGTTAGTTGCCAGAAGAGCATCACAATTTTAGTGGACTTTTATCATGAACACAAAGAAGATACTCACTGTGGATGTCATGGCCTTTATCATGCCATTATTTGAATGTCCTAATGTGAGTATGGTTGGAACTCTCCTAGTCAATCCTCCAGTCAGGTTTTGCTCCTTTGCAAGAAAAATGAAGAGATACTTCTGTGCAAACACACAGATACTTTAAGGGGATTTGTGTGAAGGGCACCTGTAATCTGATATCAAAATGCACTAAAATGCTTCTACTAAGTTTATTTCCCTGGGGCAATAGTAATCTCTTGTTCACGTAGGTCAAGAACAACAGAAGATAGGTAATGTTTGAAAGACTTGGAGAAAATTTTTAGCAAAAGATCTACTTCTGACTTGGAAAACCAGAACTAATATGAACCAAAATATTTAAGCCAACTCCCTTTTAAAACAGGATTTTATAAAATTGGATGAGATGTACAATTTTCTACCTACTATATGAATCCCTTCTCCAACAACTTCTGCCTAGATATATTTCTGCATGCACTATTTCTCTTTAGCTTTTTCATTCTAGAACCATTGCAGTTAAATCGTGTGTGTCCATGGGGGAGCAAAGCCCTATACCCACTGGGACCCTATTGTGTTTGGACAAGGAAAATGCAAAGAGAGCTTTGGTACTAATGTGAAATTCACAGATGGTAAATTTCTAGTCTTCTTTTCATAACATATTACAGAAGAAATATGGTGATGATTAAAGGGAACTGAGAAGCAAACTGTGTGCCACTCGTATTTTATTAGAAAACATATAGGTAAGCAGGATGTGCACACTTGGGCATTTATTCTCTTATAATCTTAAAGATCACCATCATAGAAGTAGTATTTTGGCTGGGTAGACAACATGTCAGAAGATTTAGACTGTGGTTTCTGCTTATCTTTTAGATTATCGCTATTCCTTTTGAAATGAAATATAACTTTTTATAGATCAAGCATATGAGTGCATTTAGGTTCAACATCGGGGCTTCTGTCTGCTATCGCTTAATTGGATGAACTCACAGCTTACACGGGTTGTCTGGTAACTCTCCCAGTAGCTGAGCCATAGAGTTGATCTAAGCAATCAGAGTATTAGTAGGGCTCTCAAAGAGTCTCTATGCAACCCTCAAAGATAGGAAAGTCTATGAGAACATAATGGTTTGCCCAAGGTACCTAGATTTAGCCTTGAAACTATATTCAGAAAAGTCTCTGTCAGCAAGTTTCCTTACCTGAGTAGGACATAAAAGGTCCAGAATCCAAACTCCTGTCCCTTGAGACTCAACACTTTTCATTTAGGATAACCACCTTTGTCTTTAGGAAATAATGTTAAAGCACATGCAGAGAAACAAAATATAAAGTTATCCAGGATGAACTATATCAGTAGACAAGAAAATTCAGAAGTTTAATATTCAAAAATGGAAAAACTCAGCTTTGGCATATGCTGTTCTCAAAATGCTCTAGTGTGATTATCAATGTAGACGAGGAAAGTCCATCATTTTATGGAGGGAAAAGAATCTTAAGTTGTATTAGAGTTCTCAAGAGAAACAGAACCAATAGAGTGAATATGAGTAACAGAATTGTTAAATTATCTTACATAACAGGGTCAGAGTAACCCAACAAAGGCCGTGTCATACCTCTGAACCCAGGAACATGAGTCTGGGCATCTCTGCTGTCCTAACATGCTTCTGAGGACATGTAGGATTTTCAGAGAGCTTCTGATGTTCATCTCACACAGGAAGAACTCCAAGAAGATGGTTGTATATCAGGGAAGGAATCAGCAGCAATGGAAACAAGCTCCCTAATGACACTGAAGGCCAAACAAATATTAAAGCAAAACTTTTCATCTTCCACATCCTTTCCCATGGCTGCTGCCAAAAGGAGTGTGTACATTTGGGAGGATCTTCTCACATTAAATAAGATAATAAGAATAATTTATCTCAGACATGCACACAGGCCAATCTGATATAGACAGTTCCTCACTGAAGCACTCTTGCTACATGAATCAAGCCTGTGTCAAGTTGACAATTAAGCATCATTTGAGTACAGAAGAAAAATGGGAAAAAAATGAATAATCAGCTCATGTGATGCTGTATGAAATTGTCCTCAGATCTTTAGTAACGTCAACCAAACTTGTTAATATCTTTGTGGTTTGTAGTATGAAATTTCTGGCTCCACCTAGGCATGAGATCTGGACCTAGCCCTGAGGTTCAGACCAGCAGTCCCCTTATATTAACTTCATGCTGTTTGGCCTGTGGTTCAGGCATATTACTTGCTAACTCTTAATTCTTAATCTAACCCATGATTAGCCAAGTGGCTTAGAACCTTTTCTCAGACCAGCATTGAATCTTCTTTCTTCTGCATCTGCCTGGTATCTCTTCTCTGCTTTTCATCTTCCCAGAGTTTTTTCATCTGATAGCCTCACCCATACTTCCCGTCTGCCTACAATTTAGTTAGTCAACCAGTAGAAGGGGAATATATCTACAATGTACAAAAGTATAGTCCCATAGCATTGATTGTAATTATAAAACGTAAGAAGTGGCTGGAAATGAAGCAGGCCTGGAGAAGACAAAACCAAACACCAAACAGTTTAAGGTGGGTGACTGGATAAGGGTACAGTGAGTATAACAACACAAATTTCTTTCCAACAACAAATTTGGCTCACTTGGCTTACATTTCTACTGAAAGTGACCTGTTGGGTGAGGGACCTCCTAGTAACCTTTTATGAAGAAGTCACACCTATTACTGTTTTTCATGATTCAACATAGCAGTTCTCTCCACCTCAGAATTGAGGCTGAAGAATTAGAGAATGTCAAAATATAATGATTTTCCTAGCCTCACATTTAGATTTTTCAAGAACTAGTGCTTCAAAAAGAAGCAAATTCATTTCAAAAAGTCAATTTTATTGCGGTTTAAAAAAAAATGTTGGTTTATAACTTCTTCAAAAAACCAGTTGTTAATTGGTCTTAATCACATGGTCATCTCCACATCTAATCACTGGAGTCATATGCTCCTTTCTCCTCTTCTCAAAAATGTGTTAGATACAATTGTCCAAACTGCCTCTTCACTAAGTTCTACCATGGTTAACTTCCAGAGTAAAGTTTACCCTCAGAAAATGAGGCCAGGAGGAAAATATTATGACCCTTATATAGGGGGATTGTGTTGTTTCATTGTAAATAATTGTCCCACCCACTGGTTTAATAAAAAGCATTGATTGGCCAAAGGCAGACAGGAAATGTGGGTGGGGCTGCCAGATGAGGACAACTCTGGGAACTGGAAGGACAAAGCAGAATGCCAGAGAGAAGCCAGAAGAAGCAGAGGACAACTATGCTGCTCTGAGAAAAGGTACTGAGCCACATGGCTGAACAGGATAAGAGTCATGGGTTAGTTTAAGGGTAAAGAGTTAGCAAGTGATATGCCTGGACTTTAGGCCGATCAGCCTAAAATTATTGTAAGCATCTGTGTATCTCTGTGGGTCTGTCAGTCTGTGGGTCTGTGGGCCTAAACCTTGAGGCTAGGCCCAAAAGTCCAGGCCAGAAACCTCATACTACACCACCATAATCATTACATGTCATTATTTATTTAAAATGTAAGCTTATAACAAGTGATGTATCACATGTGTATTTAATAAAAGCAGACAGTTAATAGGATTTCATTGCTAATTGGATTAACAAATTAGAGGCCTTTAAATGAATTCTAGCCAAAAAGCAATGAAACCCTCAGTTGACATCAGGAACATGAGAATGAAGATTTGTAAATGAAGAAGCATTCAGAAGAACATGTGATATTGGGGAAGAGTGTTACATTGTGCTTTCTCGGTCCCAGGTGCCCAGAGGCCCAGATTCACAGACCTGCAGCCCCAGATCCCTTACCTGCCCTCAGCTGCTCAGGCCCCCAGAAATGACTCAGATACTTATACTAACTTCATGCTGTTTGGCCTATGGCTCAGGCACATTGCTAGCTAGCTCTTACATCTTAACTCAACCCATTCACATTAATTTGTCTGCCACATGGCCCATGGCTCACCTGAGTTCCTTACATGTTGCTCCTTGGGCGGCTTGCTCGATCTGCCTGACTCCGCCCTGCTCCTTCTACCTATGTTGCGATTTCTCCTCCTACTTTTTCTATGGTGCCTGTCATGGGCCAAAACAGCTCCTTTATTTAAAGATTGATATTCACAGCAAACAGAAAGACATTTCCACATCAGAGGGGGGCAGGGAGAATGGCTGCTCAGGTGAAGGAATGCTGCCCAGATGCTATGTGGTGTCATTATTCTTTAGGGTCTGATCAGCTATAAAGAGCAAAAAAACAAACAAACAAACAAACAAAAAAACAAAAAAAAAACAAAAAAAAACCAAAAAAACAAAAAAACAAAAAACAAACAAACAAACAAACAAACAAAAAACACTATACCAGGTATATGGTATTTACTGGAACTCCAAGTCTCTGGCAATGATGAGATGGCTCAATATGTCTCAATTGGGCAGTTTTTTTTTTGGGGGGGGGGGGTGGCAGGGTACCTTAGACTTTGCTGACTTGCCAACAGTCAAGCATTTCCCTCTGCCCAATCCTTCTCATTTTTCTTACTTGTGTAGTTTTGTTAACTGATGACTGTTTTGTATACGAACCTCTATACATCTTCTTCCAGAGAATCCAAGATGTAAAAGGAGGCCTACCCAGCAGAGAATGGAATAAATGGCTTCAGAGCTAGAGGAGGGGCATCTTGGTAGGAGATAGCAAGAACATTTGTATTAGTTTTATCATTGCTCTAATTAAATGCCTTACTAATTTTCTTTAATATTTTAAATTTTTCTTTGAAATATGTATACATGTATGCAGTATATTTTAATCTCATTCACCATCACACTCCTTCTCTGAATTCTCCTGGATTTTCTCAACATTTCCCTCTGAACTTCATGTAGACCGTACATGTATTGTTGTTGTTGTTGTTGTGTGTGTGTATCTCACTGAGTCTACCTAGTGCAGCCTATATACATATACATATATACATTATATACATGTGGGGCCACTCATTGGGCCATAGTCAACCTATCAGAAACCACACCTCCAAAGAAAACGGATTCTTTTTTTTCCCACCAGTCATCAACAGTTAGTAGCTCCTCAGCTGTGACTTGGGGTCTTGTATGTTTCTCATAATCCATGCTGGAATATTGACTGGCTTAATCTTCAGTTCTTGTGCAGGCATCTATAGGGGCTGTGAGTTCATGAGTGCATTAGCCCTGTCTGTTGTTTCCAGAAGATGGGGTTTTGCCCCAGTTGTCCCTAAGCCCTGGCTCTTATAATCTTCTCTCCCCCTCTTTTGTGATGTTTCCTGATTAGACACTATTATATAATTGTCCTTTTTATGGCTGAGAACTCCACAAAAATTTGTTCTGTGACTTATCCTAACCTTCAGATATATAGATGTATGTTTAAAAGGATTTTGTTATATTTTCATTTAGCAAATAAAAGTAATAAGTTCATGCCTAGGGAATACGAAATATCCAGTTACAGGTTCTTGGCAGTATACAGCACCAAACATGAGTTTTCCTATAAAAGACACTGTAAATTTAATCAGAAAGCTGTTGCCTATCCATAAAACTTTTATGTCACTATTGCATATTGCATATATGTGTATGTCTTGTTTGGACCATCATTATTGTCAAGGATTGGGTCACATCTGGGTAAGACTATGGATGATTTTTTTGCTCCAGTAGTTTAGCTTACATAGCACCTTCTAATATTATGAAATTTCCTCAGCAGAGGGGATGTTTTCTGGTTAGTACCAGCTTAATTTCTCTATGGCTATAATCAGCATGTGTGGTGCCTTGAACTTTAGGCTCTCTCTCTCTCTCTCTCTCTCTCTCTCTCTCTCTCTCTCTCTCTCTCTCTCTCTCTCTCTCTCTCTCTCTCATTCTGTTAAGCAACTAAGATAAATGGCCTGAATTGTCTTGGGAATCCTTTGCAACCTACTGACCCCACCAAGCAAAAGTATCCACTATCTGGCACTGAACTTTTTTTGATAAAATATGGCATGTTAAAAACCCTATGTAAAATAACTTCATATAAACTTTGTTAGTGCTAGTGTTTAGTTTTAAATATACATATTTAAAATTATATTAAACATATTCTTTTAACCTAAACATAACTACGTCATTTCTTTCCATCTCACTTCTTCCATTCCCCTTAAATGCTCGCTCCTTGCTCCCTCTCAAATTCATGGCCTCATTTTTAATTGTTATTATTAAATATATGTGCAAATGTGTAAACATATAAATACAATCTGCTGAATCCATTTAGTGTTGTATGTATATAATTTCACAGCTAACTGCTTCACATTAATAATCAATTGAGTGTCTCACCCCTGGGGATAGCTAATTATCATCTCTATTTAATCTTATTTTTCTGTAGCTCTTTGTCTAGGGGTGGGGACCTCTGAGATTAAACCTTCCAAAATATGATGGCCATTAGGTCTTGTCATTGTTTAAGTCCTCTTTAGGGAGCCATAGTCTTGAAGAACCATGAGTCTTCATTATCATTTTTAGTAAGCAAAACCTCGCAGAGGATTTCCTGATCCTCTGGCCGTTACAATACTTTCACCACATCTTCTTCAATGTTTCTTTAGCCATATATGCAGGGCTTGCGTTGTAGTTATACCCCATAATCAGGTGTTCTTTGTATGTTGACATGTTTTGGTGTTTTATATCTGTATTTGTTGCAAAGATGAACTTCTTTGAGGAGTGATGAGAATATTTAAAGAACTCACAAAATAGAGTGTCAATGAAACAATCCAACTATTAAAAAGTGGGCTATGAATCTGAATGGAGAGTTCTCAAAAGAAGAAACCAAAATGGCTAAAAATAACTTTACAAAAACATTCATCATTCTTAACAATTAGGGAAATCCAAATAAAAACATCTTTGTATTTTATTTTGCTCTAGCCAGAATGGCCAAAAGGCCAAGAAAACAGCTGACAGTAAATAATGTAGAAGATGCACAGAAAGGAGAACTTTGATTCACTCTTGCTGAGAGTGCAAACAGATGCAGCCACTCGGGAAAACATGGTAGACAATTATTAAACTCCTAAAAATAAATCTAAATATAACCTAGAGTTATCACTTTACATGTGAGTCCAGAGGACTGACATCCTATTCTGCAGATTTACTTGATCAGTTATACTAACTGCTGCTCTATTCACAATAGCTAGGATTTGGAAACAACATAAATATTCTCTAACCGGTTTATTAGTCAGAATTCTCTAGAGGAATAGAACTCTGTGTGTGTATGTAATAGATACATTTTATGTATGTATACAATAGTATATTATACTATACTAATTATATTAATTAATTATTATATTAATATGTATACATTATAATATATTCATATTAAAATTGTGTATATTATATAAAATATTGTAGATAATGTAATCAGTTATATGTGTATATATTATTATAGAGGTTCATTACAATGGCTTATAGGTTGTGGTCTAGCAGGTCCAATAATAGTTGTCTACCAATAGCAAGTACAAGAATACAGTTGTTATACAATCTACAAGACTGGATACCTCAGCTTGCCTTCAGTGTATGCCAGAATTCCAAAGACGTTAGCTTTAATGTCAGAATTGACTTTAGAACAAGCAGTCAAACAGATCAAGTTTCCTTCCTTTATGTGTTTTATGTAGGCTTCCAGAACAAGGTGTGATCCAGATTAATAGTGGATCTTTTCACCTAAAAATATTTAGATTAAAAGTGGTCTTCCCAGTTCAAGTGATTTAATTAAAAAAAAAATCACTCACCAGTATTGTTAGCTGCTTGTGTTTTAGTTAATTCCAAATATAATTAAGTTGACAAGTAAAACTAGCCATCACAGGTCTACCCTTTATCAACTTGACATACAATCAGATCTCCTTATGACATGCTTAATTTCCAAATGAAAACTAGGTCATAGTTATACATAACATGATATGACTATCTCCCATATAACTGCAAAGTCATTATAAACTAAGAATTGATTGCAACCATTAAATGAATATTTTTATAAAGTGTGCATATGAACAATGCAATATGATTCAGATGTAGAGAAAAATAAAATAATATTTAGAGGAAAATAGATGTAACTAGACAAATGTGTATATGCACGAAGCTTATAAAATAGTAGCTTTTATATTACTTTTAAAATATATTACATGCTAATGATCCCTCCTCTTTTCTACCCTCCCACTTAATCTATCTCCTCATAACTCTCCTTTTTCTCCTGCATATCACCTGCGTTGCACTATCTACTCTCCCTTAATATTTTCTTCCTTTCCCTGCCCATGACCCCATTCTGGTTTCCTAATAGAAACAACTTAGAGATATGTGGTAGTTTGAATGATCCCTATAGGACCATATATTTGACTACTTGGTCTCCAGTTGGTGAAGCTGCATGGAAAAAATTAGGAGGTGTGGTCTATTTGAAGAAGCTGGTGTCTGAGATTTTAAAAGACTAATAATTCCTAATGAGCCATCTATTGTCTGCGTTCAGATCAAGTTGTAAGTTCTTAGCTGTTCTTATTGCTATGCCTTTCTTTGTCATCCTGGACTCTAACCTTCTGACATGATAAGCTTCCTGGAAAAGGAATTAAAACAGATAGAAAGCTTCTCATGATTTTTGAGATTTCAGTCCTTAGTACTGTGGGATTACGTTCTTGTACATTGTAAATATTTGTCCCTCCTACTGGCTTAATAAAATGATGATTGGCCAGAAGGCAGACAGGAAGTATAGGTGGGGCTACGAGACTAGGAAAACTCTGGGAAAAGGAAGAGCAGAGCACAGATGCCAGGCAGATGCAGAAGAAAGAAGATGAAAATTCTCTGAGAAAAGTACTAAGCTACTTGGCTAATCCTGGATTAGTTTAAAAGTAAGAGTTAGCAAGTTATATGCCTAAACCATAGGCCAAACAGCATGTAAATAGTATAGGACTTTGTGTGATTACTTGGGACTACTGGTATGGATATTGGGGCTATGCCAGGCCAGAAACTCTTACAACGCCTTAGACATTTTGGTCTATAGATTCTCAGTGTACGATGAAGCAAAGCATGGCAATGGGAGGGCATGGAAGGAAGAGGAGGCTCTATTCATGGTGATCAGAAAGCATGGAACAGCAGAGGGAGCAGAGAAGGAGGATAACTCTGGAAGTACACTCAGAGTGACCCACCTCCTCCAGATACCTAAGGATTTCAGAACCTCTAAGGACACAGCACCAGCTGGCAGCCAAGGATCTAACATACAGTTACATATAATATTCTGATTAGTGTTTCCTTTCTCCCAACTCTCCTCAGACTCCCCCAGCTTTCTTACCCACCAAAATCCATACTCTTTCCTCGTTCTTTCTCTCATTAGGAAACATGTCTAAGATACAATATATATATACACACATATACGTACATATATATATATATACATAACAAAAAAAGAACAAAAAAGCCAATGAAAAATAATAAGAAACACATACAGACATAGAGAAACAAACATTCACATACCCATAAAACCCATAAAACAATTCTTTTATGATAACGTAAGGGAGGGAATAAAAGAAGGAGGGGGATACACACACACACACACACACAGAGAGAGAGAGAGAGAGAGAGAGAGAGAGAGAGAGAGAGAGAGAGAGAGAGAGAGAGAGGATGCTCTGACAAAGTATTACCAAAAAACCCTCCAAAAATACTTCTAAGTCTATTTTATTTTATGTTGACTGTATATTGCTGGCCATAGAGCCTACCCTCAAATGTGGTTTATATATACCGAGGCTCCCCTGGAGAATACACATTTTTACTTTGTGAATAGCTGTCAGTTGGAGATAGCTTCTGGGTTAGAGGTTTGGAGACGTGTTTTGGGACTTTCAGTTTTGGGACTCTATCAGGCTTAGACAAGTGCAGGCTCTGTGCATGCTGTCAAAGTTTCTATGAGCTCATATGTGCATCAGGCTTGTTGTGTTTAGGAGGCCTTGGTTGTGTGTGTGTGTGTGTGTGTGTGTGTGTGTGTGTGTGTGTGTGTGTGTGTGTGTGTGTTCCATCTCCTCTGGCTCTTACAATCTTTCCACCTTCCCTTCAGTACAGTTCCATAAGACCTGATGGGAAGGAAACAAAATGATCCAGGGTGGCTCACTTGCTGCACCATTTTTATTTGTGGGTCTTCATATTTGTTTCCCACATACTGCAGGAGGAAGCTACTTTAATGATGGCTGAATAAGATGCTGATCTATTATTATCATAGAAAAATGTCCTTAGTCAACATATTGTTAAGTTTCTTTAGCAGAACAGTAAAATTTAGTTTTCTCTTAGGTCTATGACCAATATAATTTCATATTCTTGGCCACCTAGGAAATGTTAAGCATAAGATCTAGCACATGGAATGGACCTTAATTTCAGTCAGATAGTGGATGGTCACTCCCACAACTTCTGTACATCAGTGCATCTTGTAGCCAGGTCATCGTTGTGGATAACATGTTTTGCAGTAAGGTAGGTACTTATCTTTCTCCTTTTGTAATGTGCAAAATACATGCAAATTCTGTGAAAACTAGTCATAGAATTGTTTTCTGTGAAAACTAGAAGGGCTAAAGGCTCTAGAAGGCATGAGCTTGACTTATTCATAGTCGGTGAGTTATGTAGTCTTTAGCAATAAGGTCCTACCATCAGTTAGTAGAGATGAGCCAGTAGCCTTGGCAATAATCTAATTATTGAGGGAAAATGTATAATCATTACAAAGAATACTCATAATCTGAAGATAAAACTGCCATAGGAATAAGGAATAAAACTATTACACAACAGAGGTACCACTCTCATTGACAGTAGTCAAAGTATACATGTGTGTCAAACACAGAAATAGAAAAATACAATTTCAAATGCGAACACAAAAAACTATGTTAGTCCTATAGAAGAAAATAATCCACTGTTTGCAGCAAAATGGGAACAGTAGACTAAATCAGACATGGCAAGATAAGTATTGCATGTTCTTGATAAACTAAACAGAAACTAAAAATGCCACATTGAAGACAGAATTTGTGGTTAATAACTATTTTAAAGTGGGTTAAAAGGAAATTAATTTTTATTAACACATGTTACATATGTATATGGAAGTATCAGAGGCAACCTAATTACTACACATAACAATATGTGTTATCAAAATTGAAATTCTTTCAAAAGATTTCTTATATAGTCTCACAATTGCCTTTATGTGTCTAAAAACACCATTACCTTAGATAATCATCAAAATATTTCACCTGAATTTCCAAGCCCTTCATCTTTCAATCAAATTGTAATCCAGATCGATTAGAAGGGAATGTGGATACTGAACTGAAGCTATTGATCGACTACCTATAGAAACATAGAACTTAGGAACATCTAGGAAGGCCAGTCTAACTCCATGATTCCTTAATAGCTGTCCTACAGAAAAACAGAGATGCATACCAAAAGTGACTAAGAGCTTTATGTCTGAGAAGAACTTAACTCAGTATTTGTAGCATAGAGAGGAAGGTCCATGAGCCAAGGAATCAGGACTTGTGTGACTTTAGAATGGTTCCCTGGCTGACAGCTGGCAGGGAAAGGGGAACTCAGTCTCAGAAACACAGGAAGTAAATTCTGTTATTAACCTGAAGTAATTTGGAATTGGATTCATCCCTATAGCTTACAAGCCAGAACCTTGTCTTTAGTTTTATGACGCCCTGCTGAGAAGCAGCTGAGGCATGCTGTGCCAGACATGACCCAGGGAAAAAAATACAGCAAATAGATCATGTGTTAAGCTGCTAAATTTGTGGAAAATCTGCTACAGTAATGACAGAAATAAAGTACAGCTGAGATTCCATTGAACATCAGCTTTTGTGCTCAATTAAATCTTTCTAGGCCAGTGTAGATAGAGTTTCAAACCTGAAACTCTTTATTTCAATATACAATTTATCTAAACGTTATTCTGTGACTTTCATAAGATCCTGAAATTGTTGTATTATCTTTATCTTCATAACCCAAGGAGAATGTGACCTGTCCTTTTATCACTGTCAGCGGTACTATTGGAATCACAAATTCTATCAACTGGAAATGCCAAGTCATAAACTGAAGGTTACAATTAAGCGCATCCACCACAGTTAGAATTGCTGAATCATGGATTTATGCTGCACATTTGATGTATTTCTGAAATCTAACTAAAATAATCCAACTTGAATATAGCTAGTATAAAATGAACATCTTGTAAAGGGGAAAGAAATTGGTGATAAGAGTAAAATTTTGTCATAAAACACAACTTTCAATGCTTTGAGTACCTAAAACACTGAGTGGTTTGTTTGTTTGTTCTTACCTGTTGGCAACAGAAGTGATACATTTCTCATTAACATATTGATGTAGAAACACTACAGCTGGTCAAGAGCAGGTGTGATGCTATCTGAAAATTTGAGATAGTTCAGTTGTTCTTAATTCATTCATAGACTTCTTATCTACTTTGGGATTTAAAATTTTTCAGATCTTGATTCTTAGCATAGTAACTTCTATGTATAATGTTTTCTATGAAACTTCTTGACAAACTAATTTACGGGTGGAGATATTCTTACCTGACTCCAGAAGAGAAAGAATAAGTGATATCAGACTCCAAATACATGGAATTGTTAGTCTGCTCTCTCATCATCCTCTTTGAAAGATACCTAAGTTGATTTGATTGACAAATAATGTGAATCAGTCTCTAAACGTCATTGTCCTGCATGTTCTATGTTCGTATATTTTGTTCTAATAAAATAGTTTCCCTGAGCTACATCCTTTCCTGATTGAAAAGACAATCCAAGTTTTGAATTGACCCTACTCTTCCCAACGATAGAGACTAATGGCAATGCTAAACTCAACCAGAGCAAACCATTCGATTCACTTTACTTTTATTTTCTGTAATATAAACTCTATGACCAAAAGCAACCTAGGAAGGGAAGGATATGTTTGGATTAAAGTTTGTATTTCATCATTCAGGAAAGTCAAGATAGGAACTAAAGGCAGGAACTAAAGGAGAGGCCAAGAGGAATAATGCTTAGTGACTTGCTTCCTTTGACTTCCTCAACCTGCTTTCTTATATAACCTAGGACCACATGTCCCAGGGTAACGTCTCCTGTGATGGGTTTCTCTTCCTCATATTGATATTGATTCTCACAGGCTTGACTATGGGCTAATCTGATGGAGACATCTTTTTGATTGAGATTTACTATTCCCCCAGTGACTCTAGCTTGTATCAGCTTGCCAAAAGAAAATAAATTCTAACCAGCACACATAACTTCTGTAAATTGTTACAAACATTTAGGAGGCATTTCTTACATGTATCTAAGCCAAATAGAAATTTGTCAAGATAGTAGTTGCTAATAATCTTTGGAGGAGCTTTGAGGCAATGTTTAGAGCATTATCATAAGATATGGTAACTCATTTGGATATGACATGATTTTTAGAGTAAAGGACAAGATGGGAATGATGAGTACAGACAATAACAAGATAGAATTCTTAGAGACTTTTCGAGCGATGAAATAAAAACACTTCCCTAATACATTGGACCAGAAGATTAGCCAGTCAATTCTTGCCTATTTTCTATTAAATAAACGGGCAGAAACAGTATAGATAATAGATAATATCATGAACTAAAAGGGGTGGGAGAGATGGTCCATCTGTTAAGGCTGTGTACTTCTCTGTAGATGACTTAAGTTCTGTTCCCAACACCCAAATTAAATGGTTTATATTCTCCTGTAAATATAGCTCCAAAGTATCAAAGCCTTTTCTGGACTTTAGGGGCACCAACATTCATGAATGCACATACCCACAGATAGACATGCACACATATTTAAGTTAAAAACAAACATACATTATTTTAAAAGAACATCTGGAACTGAATAAATATTTCACCCCTTTAAAAAAATTTTCAAGCTCTTTCCAGTATTTCTTATTAAGCTCAGATCATAATATTATAACCCAAAGTTAGAAACTCCTTCACTCTCCTTCTCCAAAACAGTTTTACAGATGTAAGAATCTCATTGTCAGGTTTGCAATAGCAAAGCCACAACATCTAAATACAAATTTTCATATGGACATGTCCTTTTTTATGGTAAGTGACTTCAGAAAGGAAGTAAAATGTTCATTTTAGATGACCTTTTAAGATTTCTGTTTATCAGGGCAAGGAATCATGGTGATAACAAATAAAGGTGGTATGACATGGAATCTGAGGACAGGAGGCAGAAATCTGTGATTGCTGGTGTTCCTCTCTCTTTCTTCCTTTTATTTTATCAAAAACACTAGCCAATGATCAAATGTGGTGTATATATCCCTGACACATTAATTTAGAGTCATTGTAGGGTGAACAAAAGAAGCTTGCAGTTGTGACTACATAAGACTATGCATAGAATACAATGTGATATCTCATTGTAATGGCAGAGAATAACACCACCCTTAAAAACCACATATGCCTAGCCCATATGTCAATTTACATCACTTAACTATAACTTATTAAAAACATATGCTAAAATATATATCTTATAAAACATAAATTAATAATGAAGACTTCCTTTCTGCTGCTCCCCTTGCTAGATATAGTGTATTGAAAGAGAAGATAAGGGTTTCAGTACATGCTATGTAACCATATATCCATAAATTTCATCCCAACCAGAAATCAAGGCTGGAAGCATTGTACATATGTTTAAAACTATGTCAGGATGAGTTATGGTAGGTGCCAGAAATTACATACTAACTTGAAAATAAAAGTTTAGAATAAAGTATTATATTATGTTAATATTACTTTTGTAATGTATTTCATAAACTAGTGTCCTAAATAATAGAAACTTTTTACTTGTGAATGTCAGACATTTGAAATCAGTTTTCTTTGCCATTGTCAAAGGAGTAGCAGCTTCCTTCTGAGTTCTAGAGGGCACAGATGGTATCTTGCATTATTTAAATTCCAATTATGGCCAGTCTTCTTGGATTTGTGGCCCTATCACTGTAATTTCTGTTTTTATTGCTACATTTTCTTATTTTCTAAATGTAAGGCTTTCAAGTCTTCTCCTTATAGAATAAAGCAGTTTACTTGGGAGATATGTAACAGAGTGAAAAATAAAAATGGCTGAAAAGATGCAGATTTTTTGAGTCTTATATTTCCCAACTGGAATTATGGGAGTAGCTTTTTGTAGTCAGAGGTACCATGGTGGCATTGCTTCTCGCTTGCCTAAGAAGAATCTAAAGGAAGATAGGTGTGCTTTCTGCTATGATATTTACTCTGAGAATGCAGTTATGGTAAGACAGGTGCCGGAGTATTCAAGGTCTCAGCAGAGGCAAGGCAAGGTCTCAAGCAGTGCTGCACAGTTTGACAGAGCACATCGCGTCCTTAATATATAACGTTTCTGTCTGACTTGGTTGCTTTTATGTTTTTGTCCTCTTATTCAATTTATCCATGTCAGTTTCTTCTACATGCAAACTATATGATGAGTTATTTTACAATAACAACACAGTCTCTGTCTCTCTTTGCTTCTCTCTCTCTCTCATACACACATGAAAACACATCTTGTCTCTCAACATCCACTTAATATAATAACTAATGTGTGTAAGAAATTCCATATAAAATAATTTTAATCAATAACAAATCATTCGTATCTACCTATTTAAATAGATATACCCAGTACCTGTATGAATATTTATAGGAAACACTTCAAACTACGGGTTTTATATTTCTTTTTTTCTTTATGTTCATTTTATTATTTTTATGAAAAAAAATGTCCTTTTTTATCCATGTATTCCCATGCTCCTCTTCCCTTCCCTCATTCCAATCCCTCCCGGTTAGCCTTCAGCCTTCTCCCTCCCCATCCCCCATCCCCTCCCCCAAAAGGACAAGAAGCCTAAGGTGAGTCAGCTCATCATGGCACATCTATTCCAGGCAAGTCCTATTTCCTCATTCCAAAGTCAAGAATGGGTTAGGTGTTCCTCTGCAGGGAATGGACTCCAAGGTGCCAGTGCATACATGGGAACACAGTCTGATCCCATCCCTCGAGGCTCCACATATTGCCCATGTCAATCGACAGTTACCTACCCTTGGAGGGCTCAGATCTTTTCTCAGTAGTTTCCCAGTGGCTGTTCTTGATTCACTGAGCTCCCCAGATCTCCAGACAGTGATTACTATGGAAAATTTCCTCATAATCCCTATCCCATACAGAGTCTCTTCCATGCTCTCAGATGGACCAGGAGCTAATCCCAGTGCTCATCCATGGATCTCTGCCTCCACCTCCATTCATTTTTGGATGTAGGTTCTGGGATGATACTTAGGGTGGTTATTCATTTGGTTATATGGGAAGTCCTGCTCAGGTACCCCCTCCACTATTGGTTGGAGACCTAGCCAGGGGCATCCTGTGAATTCTTGGAGGTTTCTCTAGTACCAGGTCTCTTTCCAACCCCACATTGGCTTCCTCTATCAAGATATCTCTTTTTTCTTCCACTTTGTTGCTCCTCTCACTCAACCATCACCTTCTCACATGATTTGCTCCCACCTCTTCCTGGTTCCATCCCATTATGGCCTCAATTTGCTAAGATGGTCTTCTCTCTATTCCTAAGGGAATCTCTGGATGCCTCTCTTAAATTCCTTCTGCTCGCAAGCTGTTCAGGGGTTGTAGTTTGCATCTTGAATATTCTTTGATTTTTGTCTAAAATGCACTTATGAGTGAGTACATCCCATGCCTATCTTTCTGGGCTTGTGATACTTTGCTCAGGAGGATATTCTCCAAATCCATCCATGTGCCTGCAAATTTTAGGAGACCATTTTTTTCTTTTTTTCTTTTTTTTTCTGAATAATACTCCATTGTGTAGGTGTACCACAGTAATCCATTCTTCAGTTGAGAAGCATTTAAGTTGTTTCCATGTTCTTGCCATTATGAACAATCTTATGAACTATGAACGTGAGGTACGAATGCTCACTCTTTGGGCATATGGCATATGGTATTGCTGGATACTTGGGGATTTTCATTCCAAGTTTTCTGAGGAATAGTCATACTGTATTCCAAAGTGGATGCACAAGTTTACCCTCTCACCAACAATGGAGGAGTGTTCCCTTGCTCTTCATCCTCTGCAGCATAGGCTGCCCTCTGTGTTTTTAATCTTAGTCATTCTGACAGCTATAAGGTGGTATCTCAGAGTTGTTCTGATTTGCATTTCTCTGATGGCTGAAGATGTTGAGCAATTTTTAAATGCCTTTCAGCCATTTGTAATTTTTCTGTTGAGAATTCCCTTTTTAGCTCTGAACCCTATTTTTTAAATGGGTTATTTAGGTTTGGGGGCTTTAGTTTGTTGAGTTCTCTATGTATTTTAGAGATCAGCCCTCTGTCAGATGTAGGGTTGGTAAAGATTTTTTTCCCTTTCTGCAGGTTGTCATTTTGTCTTATTGACTGTGTCCTTTGCCTTACATAAGTTTCTTAGTTTCAGGAGGTCTCACTTACTGATTATTGTTCTTACTGTCTGTGCTACTGATGTTATATTTAGGAAGTGTTCACCTGTGCCACTTTCTTTTCTATAAAGCTTATTGCAGCTGTGTTTATGTTGAGGTCTGTGATCCTCTTGGATTTGAGTTTTGTGCAGGGTAATAGGTTCGAATTTATTTGCATTCTTCTACATACTACTATGCAGTTATGCCAACACCATTTGTTGAAGATACTATATTTTTTTTCATTGAATAATTTTGGCCTCTTTGTCAAAAATTAGCTGTTCATAGGTGTGTGGGTTAAGGTTGGGGGTCTTCAATTCAATTCCACGGATCCACAAATCTGGTTTTATGCCAGTACCAGGGTGTTTTTATTACTGTATCTCTATAGTATAGCTTGAAGTCAGGGATGATGATTCCTTCTGAAGTTCTTTTATTGAACAAGATTGTTTTGGCAATCCTGGGTTTTCCATTATTCTATGTGAAGTTGAATATTGTTCTTCCAAGGTCTGTAAAGAATTGTGTTGGGCTTCTGATGGAATTGCACCGAATCTGTAGATTGCTTTTGGTAAAATTGCCATTTTTGCTATGTCATTCATTCCTATTCAGGAGCATGGGAGATCTTTCCATTTTCTGATATCCTCTTCCATTTCTTTCTTCAGTGACTTAAAATTTTGTTAAACAGGCCTGCTACGTCTTTGGTTAGAGTTATGCCAAGATATTTAAGACTATTTGCAGCTATTATGAAGGGTGAAACTTCCCTAATTTCTTTTAAATTTGTAATAATTATAATTGCATCACTCAATCCTTCCATATGTTAGTTCCTTGTCTAATTAAATAAGACTTAACATCTTTTCTTTAGGAATATTAAAGGGATTAAGTAAAATATGGTGCCTCATATACAAGTACATAATGCTTATAAAGTGGCATTTGCCACATTGTCACTCATTCTTAGTATGTTATCCTGTTCTGAAAGAAAAAAATATCTTAAAACTTGAGTCACCTCTAGTAGTACTTCGTTTAAATTATTAAGCTAGCAGAACCTACTTTTTTAACATAAAAAAATAATGATAGCTATATAGCTACCTGCACAGTTTAAGCAACATAACATTCACAACTCTGCAGTGATTATTTTATTCCTTCTACTTGGGGCCTCTTTTATCAGGAATGACTGCCAGTGTGATGGTGATGGTTGCTCAAGTGTTTAGCTTCTGATTCTGGCACACTCACAGTGGCAATCTTAGATTGCAATTCTTAGCCTTCATAGACACTGTGGGTGCAGTGGTTTATTTTGTTCTATTTCTGGTTGCTACTTGACTCTCACAAACTACCTTCTAGTAACTGACACACATGGGGTGGGGGCAGTTGTTTATCGGATTAGCACTGTGTCCACTTATCCAGTATCTCACACATTGATGGTCAGGAAAGATATTCATGTCAATAAGACACACAGTCTTCATTCTGAGCCCTTTAAATCTCATGATCTTCAGTTTCCATAACACACACACACACACACAGAGAGAGAGAGAGAGAGAGAGAGAGAGAGAAACTTGTTTGGCTTAAAGATGAATGTTTTGCTTTGTTTTTTCTCAAGCATTTCCTCTCTGCTCCATTTCCCTTTTCTGTCCATGTGCCTGTCTAGTTGTTCAAGAAATCAATCAAAGCGTGACTCTAAACACTTTGATCACTTTTCTCACCATATCAGTCCAATGACTGGACTTTGTCGAGCCTTAATGAAAGTAGTTCTTAAGTATATCTCCTTCGTCTTGATGCATCCACTGCCTCATAGTAAATGTCACTCTTTGTTATTTTAATTTTTTAAATGTTCATCTGCGCAGCAACCAAACCGAGTTTAATGCTCTAATTTATAGAGGTGGAGACATATCTTTTATATAATTATAGTGCATAAACTTGGATTTTAAAGTCTTTAGCAAGTGCTCAATGTTTTTCGTACTTGTTTCCAGTAAACTTTGGCTTAATCACATACTCTGAAACTTCTTCTCCGTCTCTTATGACTATATGAATATCCTCTGTCCTAGCATTTTCAAGCGTCATTGTAAAAGCATGACAAACAGTTCTCTCTCTCTCTCTCTCTCTCTCTCTCTCTCTCTCTCTCTCTCTCTCTCTCTCTCTCTCTCTCTCTCTCTCTCTCTTCTCCTTACGTGCACTGTCCATATGTGCAGAAACATTGCTGAAACGGAAGACTTCAAGCCAAAATAAACAAGTAAATTGGTTGTTATATGAATGAATTACTTAGATGGTTGATATACAAAATTCTGTGTTTACAATAAAAAGGCATTTTGTTGAAGAGTTCTGCTTGTAAATTAGTAATGAATATACATAAATTATTATGATTAAAATGAAAGTAAGGAGTTACAAATGAGAGAAAAAGATGAAGGGTCGAAATCATAGGTAGGAAAGACTTCTCACTCTTGAAGGATTTAAAAGAATAGAGAGGTCAGAAAACTGTGAGAATGTGTTGAGCCTGCAGGGTACAAGGATATTGATACTTTCCCTCAAGATATATTCTCTGTTGTGTGTTTGCCATCGCCACCCCCCCCACACACACACACATACACACATCCAACTTCTCTAAACAGCAACTATTCTGAAGGTAATTTACAGATTATGGAATTTTTACATTTCCAGAAGTAAAAGGTAAAGCAGGTAGATGAGTTCAGATGATGGGTTCCACTAAATGCTGTGCTGAGAAAGAGTTAAAGCAGCTTTATTTCTAATTCTGACCAATGTCAGCTTCTCCAAAGGAACAATGAAATAGCAGAGGAAAAGTATACAATTTCACAATGACCAATAGGCCAATAGTCCATCTGAAACATTTTATTATTTGAAATTCATAATATTTCTTCTGCCTGATAGATGGGGGCCATTTCATCTGAGAGGCCTTCATTCAGTTAAATTAGGACATTAAAGGTCGCTCCCCCAGATCGGCTTCTTCAAGTTTCTCACATATTTTATCCCAAAGACAATAGCATTAAGAACATCATACCAGTTAGTCTTGGGATTGAAAGATCTAAGAGCTTATGGCACAGGGCAGCAATTCGGTGTTCTTCCTGCCCTTGTCTTGCTGTTCCTTCCATGACGGAATGATCTCAGGTTCCAGCTCAGACAACACCTCCATCTCTCTGGCTCAAATATAATTCCTTTTCAGAATGTCAGTTACATGTCTTTGATGAAGCTGTAGTGATTAAAATTTAATGTGCATTCTGTCATTTTATTCAGGTCTTCTTTCGCTTTAATCAATCTGCTCTATTTGATGAGTTGGTGAATAAGAAGCAGTATTATTAATATTGCCTAACTCATCAAGCATTCTGTGTGCAAAATGAATTATAGCTTATAGGAATAAGGAATATAAAACATACCCAAGTTAGAAAGGGTGGGAGCAAGATTTTTTTTAAAAAAAAAACCATGGTCTGATACTCTAACAGAGTTGAGACTAATGTCATGTGAAAGTTCAAAAGAAATGATAACTATCAATAATAAATTTAAACATGCAAGAAACTGTCAGAGTTAATTTATCTGATTCTGATAATTATACTCGACACGGTCATTAACTGAAAAGATGGATACCATAATATAGATGTGTATCTAGGACTCAATGATTATTGATTGATTTTTTTTTTTTACCCCAAGGATCACTATGGACCACATTTGCAACTGTTTATCCATGGTCAGAGTCAAGTCTCCTCTGACTTCCGAAAACCAATTTAGAGTTTGTATGGTACTTACCCCTTATCTCTGTTGCCTTGTCATCATTGACTTTAAGCCAAACTGTAGAGGACTGTTATGTGAAAAGAGATGATTTTCCAAGCTGACAGTATACTACCTACAAGCCATAGCTACCAGAATGAAGAGTATTGTACGCTATAACATTCACCATTGTGCCGCTGTAACTGCAAAATCTATCCATCTGAAAATAAGACTATCCCTGCCCTATTCAACTATTGAACTACAAGGAAAACCCATGGATCATGTTGCTTTTCAAATATGAGCAGTAGGTACAAAAAAAAGGATCAACATCAGAGCCACAAAAAGAGGCTTCACCACCGTATCGGAACCACAGCTTGCTGGAAAAAAGTGAGCGTCTTTCAATGTTCCTAGCATTTGGGATGGCATCTGTTGTCAGTACTTTCTTTTGCAGCTTTAGACAGATTTGTCGGTTGCGGCACAGGAAGAAAGCAAACGAGTTTCTGAAGATTATACTGGATGATGGTTTGGGGGACTGGAAATACCGCAGTAAAAGCCAGTGCTGAAAAGGAGTCTCCAAACTGGCTCCACAGAAGGGTGCACTTTGTCTTAATATTCAGAGAGGGTGTATCACCCAGTTCAACAAGTACTGAATGATAGTTGGAGGCCAGATATCTAAGTTAATAGAATATGTGCATTTCCTAGTACTTGTCAGTTATTTATCTGCTGGGGGAAAGTGCCGCAAACCAAATCTGAAGCTGAAAATTTCTGGGGTTTTGTTTTGTCATTTATTAATCCTATGGTTTGTTATAAAAACATATCTTTCTTTAATAGTGTCCTGCAGTTTTTTATCATGTACTTTCACACATCAAGATGCAAAAGCTCATAATTGCTTCCAAAATGTAGGCAGAAACAATTGAAGACAGAGCTTTCAGGTCACTTCTATCTTTCTCTTAGACTTTTTGTTCCCTCTGAGACACATCATAATTCACCTAGATTAGCATTAGCGGGGATGTAGAGTCACCAAAATTAAATATTAGTGCATTAAAAGAGTCCCTCTATGAAGTTTACCACTCAGCACATATTTACACAGTCAACCGCCCAGGCACTCAGGTTAGACTTGATTAAATCTTGCAGAAAAACTAAGTTGTCTTACCTGTGCTTTTTTTCCGTGACTTTGATAGAAGTTATTGAAATGTCACACATAAGAAATACCCTATATAGTCTTTACATAATTTCCAGTGAAATTGGTTTTAATAATGCTATCTATTGTTGACACAGAAATATACCCTGAAACTGCTTTTAAAAGCCCCAGTATTAAAATGAAGCTATTGTGAAAGTTGTCTTATGGAATCATATACTGGGTAAATTAAATTTAACATTGTTTTAAAAATGTTTTTACCAAACTAAAGCTGTTTGTGAAAAATAACCAAAGCCAAGCCCATAGCTTCCTCGGTTTTTGAGCCATGCAGCTGTGTTTTTCTTCTTATGGATGTTACTGCTTTGATAAAAAGTGTGCCAAATATCCGATTTTATCTTGTATCACTTCAAAATTACCAAGTATGCAAATGTACAAAAATCATGAGGCTCTGACAGCTACGTGTAAGCTGCTTTAGTATTTAGTGAGTAATCCTAGCATCTCGTGTGTGGCTTGGAACCTTCATCCTCCTAGTACAGAGAGAAAATGTGAACGACTAGGATGGCGAGAGAGTTACAGGTTACAAAGCTTCAAGTGTGTGCTTGCTGACATGACTTTGAATCTTCGCACTTCAGTGGCTTTCTTAGACAGCAGGAGTACAGGGATTCTGAAATTCACACAGCAGCTCCCTTATCCATCTTTGCTTTCTAATGCTTGAGGTTCCTGTAGTCTGAAAACACTTGTAGAGAATTCTGTAAGCAAAAGCATTCTACCTTTCAAATAGCCTTTACAATAATCTTCAATTGTAATATTATTTACTGGTATTAATCTCTTGATGTCCTCACTGGTATGTTAAACCCTGTTAACTTATGCATAAACACATGCATTCAACTTACGATAGTTCAACTTATGATTTTCCAACTTTATAATGGTGAGAAAGCAGTATCTGATAAAGATCATGTTTCCCATATTGAATTAGGAACTTTTGTAAGGACTATTATATTCAGCACAGCGCCACCTCACACTTAAGGGCAGCAGCAATGAGCTGTGTCTCCCAGTCAGTAGCATAACTAAAAGCATAAAACAAAAGGTCCAGAGAGTACCTATGCCTGTGTGTATGTGATAAGTTCAGGTGGAGTGTGTTAACTGAAATTTCACCTGAGGATATCTTCAATTGATGACCTGCTTATGGAGAGGGAACATGTCATAACTTAAAGAGCATCTGCAATAAACTCACAGTCTATGTGGGTTTCTACATCTCCTTTTCCCGTGGTGAAGGGGGCTGGAGCAGTTTATGGATACACCATGAAAATTTTTTCAAGTAGCTCCTTTTCAAGGCATTTAAATTAGCTAGAATTAAACACTTTGGTAAATTGTATTCATTGACACCATCAAATGTGCTTCATGGCTACTTTTTGATATCCCTGCTTCTGGGTTGTTATATAGGAATTAAGAGGAGTACTTCTGGTGCTTTCATTAAATTACACATTAATAATGAGGAGACAACCAGAAAAGAAACTCCCCATGATTCTGAAACATATAAAATTGAAACAATCATCAATTGTCACTGTATGCTTTATCTTTGAAATCTAGCTACACATGTCTAGTTTATGCCCTATCACAATCCACTCTGCATATACGTATGAAAAATACAAATCAGGCAGATGAATTATATATCTAAAGAGTAATGAGATATGGAAAGAACTGGTTTTAGTCACAGCAGAGCTCTGTAGATAGAACTTTGTGGTAAAGCAACAGTTTCAGCTAATCTTTGTTCTAAATTCTGGTACCACAGCTTTCTAGTTCTAGTCAGAGGAAAATGAATCCTGTTCGTCTCTGATTCTAATGAGAGCCACCATCACCCCACAAAACACACACACACACACACACACACACAGACACCAATCACTTCCCACATTTGTTTTCACATAGGCACTCTTTAATTGATGATCTGTCAACAGCATCTAGCTTTCTGTGACAAGATCTGTGAGTTTTATAAGAGCAATCACAGATTTGTTAATTTTTTTTAAGAGTGCCAGCTTCAACTCTGCTGATAATGTATTTTCTTTTAAAAACTAAAAGACAGGTTGCTGGATTCTTCCCAGAACCCACATCAACGAGAGAGAGAGAGAGAGAGAGAGAGAGAGAGAGAGAGAGAGAGAGAGAGAGAGAGAGAGAGAGAGAGAGATTGCAATGAAGGGTCAGATTTAAAAGCAATTTATTCCGAACTTCTTGTCCATTAAAGATGCAGGAGAGACAATTCTGTCCAGTGTTATTGGCATATGAATAAAATCTTGATGCTATAATTCTCACTCACAAAGTAAAATATCCATTATCTTATGTGCATAACACTCAAGATATCCTCTTCAACAAATTTCAAATATATAATAATACACCATGTGTTATTGTTACCACGTTCTACATTGGATATATGGGACTCTTGTTTTGTTACTGGGTTTTTTTTTGACAGTATGCAAATGGAAACTAAGACCTCGAACCGTGACATATAGAAACTCTACCACTGACCTACATACCCAGTGCTTTGGTTTCATAACTGAAAGTTAAAACATCTGCTTCACCCATTCCTAAGTCTGTGGCAGTGACCAGTCTACTCTTTGTCTTCTAAGTCTGATTTATTTGCTATCCCACACATTAATGATATCTTTGGCTATTTCTGATATTTCTATGAAGTGGAAATCTTAGTCATAAGAATGCAAGGGGCACTTTCATTGAGCTTGACAATGAAGTAATCTTTTTATCATTTACATCGTTCTCAAATAGAACTGAATCTATTTGAAAACTTTGTGGAAGGGTTGGATGTCGTCACCTACTGCTTCTTCTGACAAACTTTCTGCCTGCTCTCTGTTCTCTATTGTTTTTAGATTTCAGAACCCATGCGTGGTTTTGTTTAATGTGACTCCACAAATACTCTTCTTTTTATTACTCTTATGCTTTCTTCCATCCACATATTTCAATACTCTCATACGGAACTTACAGCTGTTTCCTCTGCTGGATCGAGTCTATGGTGGGGTCTCTGTTGCTTTTTTCATTTGAAAATCATCTACCTTAGAGTTCCTGGTTTATTTGTTTAGTAATTTCTATCACCTTGTTGAAATTTTCATCCATTTCTTCATTTAATTTTATTTGAATCAATGGACTCATTATCCTGAGAACTTTTTAATTAATTTGGGTTTCTTTTCAGCAAACCCATATATTAGTATTTCTTTAAGGCAGTTACAGAAACATAATTGTGTTCCTTTGGTGAATTATGACTTATTTGTTTCTAGTGGCATTCTTTGTCTGTCTGTACTTCCTACCCTTTTAGAATCATGGTGAATCTGAAGTACTTTTGCACATAGGTGATTATAAATGTACCAGACATAATACAGCATCACTCATCCCAACATAGGCATAATGTTGCAGTTAGGGTTTCTATTCTTGTGAGGAGCCACCGTGACCATGATAACTCATATGAAGGAAAATTATCTAGTTGGTGTGGCTCACTTACACTATATTCACTTCATTATGGTGTGACACTGCTGCGTACAGGCAGACATGGTGCTGGAGAAGAAGCTGAGAGTAAAAACGAAGCTACATCTTGATCTCAATGGGTAACAGGAAGTGGTCTGAGACACTGAGCATAGCTTAAACACATATGAAATATCAAATCCTGCCTCTACAGTGATGCACATCCTCCAGCAAGGCATTAACTACTCCAAAACCACAACTCCTAATAGTGTCACTCTGTATTGCTTATGGATGCCAAGTACATCCAAATTACTACAAACAACTATGTAGTCTTCAGGAAAATCTACCTGTTGAGCTCAACTGTTGAAAACTGTGGGTTCCACAAGATGTCCCTGGCTATGACTCCAAGCAATAATAGAGAGGGTGCCTAGACAGGGACCCTTTAATCAAATAAATGGCCACCCTAATTGTCATTATAGAATCTTCATCCAGCAATTAATAGAGGCAGAAGCAGAAATACATAGCTAAGCACCAGGTCGAGCTCCCAGTCTAGCTGAAGAGAGAGAGAGAGGAGAGAATATATGAGCAAAGGGAGCAGAATCATGAGGAGGAGAACCACAGAGACAGCTGACATGAGTTATTGGGAGCTCACTGACTCTGAACAATTGCTGAGGATACTTTATGGAAAGGAACTAAACCCTCCAAAGGTTTATGGCTGTCAAATGGTGTGGGCAGCTTGTGGAGGATCCGACTCTGTTCCTGCGTATGAACTGACATCTCAGAGCCCATTCTCTACAGAAGAACACCTTGCCCAGCCTTAATACTGGGTTGACAGACTCAGACCTACCTCAACCGGATATGCCAGACTGAACTGACCCATCTTGGGACTAATTGTCCACGTTGAAGACTGGAAGGGGGGGTAATGGGGTGGACAGATGCTGAGGGGGGACTGGGAGGGACTTAGGAGGAGGGAAAGGAAGGAAAGCAGTGGTAGACTTGAAAAGAAATATCTTTAAATAAATAAATAAATAAATAAATAAATAAATAAATAAATAAATAAATAAATAAATAAATAAATAACTGTGGGTTCACAGTGTTCAAGGCTGCAGGTAGATGCAGGAGAAGTGGCAGTTAGGTTGGTAGTTATGTTCATTTAGTGAGAGATATTGAGCTGAGTCGGATTTATTTGGTGCTAGGTGAGACACTTTCCTGCATGGTGCCACTGGAATAGAAAGGAACTCTTAGAAGTAGAACATGAATACAGAACAGCCTCCGAGGCTCAAAGACATGAAGGTGTTATTGTAGCATCTGGGGCCTGATTAGCATAGCTGCATTTGCTATATCTCTAGCACTAATAACTGTGACATGAGCATATACAGCTTGTCTATGTAAACTGTATCTGGGTCTCTAGGATGTGTCAGAGCTACTTAGACCCTGGTGTTGTGAGATGAGACAGGTACCTGAGCTTTAGAAATACAAGTTCAGCAATCACTTGAGTACCATAGCCAGGGTACAGTACTCGAATGTCCCGTGAATGGTGCATTACTGATATGTCTCTATCCCCAGAGAATGGACCAGGGATACAGAAACCCCACTTAAGACCCAGAGTCAGGGAATACCACAAGGCACAGCAGTCCCAGTAATAGTAGACTCCTTCTGCAACTCAAACCCAGAAAGTATGACCCAGTATAGCAGTAGCTTATAGACGGAGAGGCCCTGTGTTTTCTTCATCTCTAGGGTGAGATGGAGGAGGTGTTCAGGTTCCCAAGAGCAAGATTCAGCACAGCAGTATCAATAGCTCAGGGGAGTGGGTATAGCAGTGAGCGCTCTGAAAGGGAAGAACTATAAAATGGAGCCATCACTTTGACTCAAATCACAGAAAGATTTTGAGAGGCCTCACTGAGAAAGGTGCTCCAAGTGTCCCTGAGGTCCTTCTTTTGTCCTTTCCCCTACAAAAACAAAAAGAAAAATCCTCCAAGAAGATTGCACTTGGCACCTAGCAGCTCTGACATGGAGTTTCTGATAACACTAGGCACCTCAATTCTATACATTCCTCTCATGTAGGCTCTCTCCCACTGTGTGCAGCAGTCTTCTAAGAGCTGTGTCACTGTTCAGTGCCTATCATTGTTTTTTTATGTCTTTAAAGAGGATCCCCTAGTCTTGCTGATGTCAATCACCCTGAGGCAATATTATACTTGCAAACAAGTACATAGGAAGGGAAATTTTATGAGGCTTGCTTGTGACTAGGTCTAAAAGTGGCACAAGGGGAGATAAATGAGAACTTAAATATCCCCTTGAAGAATGTCATTTATTCATGTTTTAAAGTGTCCATCAGAAAAAAGAAAAAGAGAAAGGGAAAAGAAATAACACAATATTTTCAGACAAATCTTGTGGTCAATGAACAGAATATGAAAGCCTTGGGGACATTTTATTTCTCACAGCAATGGAGAATTCCCTGTGGCTACTACTCAGAAAGAAACGTGAAAGCACCACAGTGTCTCTCCTGCCTATCCTGTGTGTGACCGAAGGGCATCTGAAGCCATCATGCCCTTTCTCCATTGAGCTGAAATTCATCTCTCTGCAACAACAATGAGCCCTCACTGACCTTCAAGAGCAAGGTCAGGTGTCAAGCTATCTTTGTCCTGAGACATGACTTATTCATCACTCTGGCTACAGACACCATGGGTTTCACTGCTCAATCTTGCAGGAAGGTCTCTCAGTCGCTCATCTGACAACCGTGACATTTTTAATACAGTTTCAGGGAGGTTCAAGTGAATATCCAAGGAAGTCCTGAAGGGCAAAAGAAATCCTAAAATGACATTGTGAAATCTGAGAGTATGCATCACTTCTAAGCAGCATTCAACCCTAGCAACCTCAGTGACAGTTCAATAGTGATGGGACTTAAGTGAACTATGTATATCAGCCTCCCATAATTTTAAACAATGCTTGTCGATTTCTGTCCCCTTAATTTTTTTTAATAAATATTTTGCCAGATCTCCACATATATCTCAGGCTAGGTTAAAAGTCTTCTGATTCTGCCTCAACATCTTGGGTACTGAGATGGCAGCAATGTACCAATAGGCCTAGTTTCCCAATTATAACTACTTCCCACTGTTTAACTGATGTTGAGTCCAGCTGTTCCAGCTCCAGCCCCTGCCTTATTCTCCTCACTTGAACTGATCAAGCATGAAGTAGGCAGCTGAACTTTTCATGCAACTATTTTACCTTGTGAAAAGTAAGTTATTGTAATTAAATATTTAGGTATGTCTTTTTCAGACTTGAGGTTGTATATAAACCAGAGAATGAGTTTATTGTGATATTTCAGAATACCAATATATAGACAAAATATATAAGAGCCTAGAGTGAGTAAGTCATAAATATATGCTTTTGACCACAAAATGTATGATTAAATGTTATAAGATCAGAGATTTTTATTTAAATAGAGAGTTTGTATGCTTAACTTTTTAGTAAGCACCATAGAAATGAAATATATTCAAAAATAAGAATATAAATTATGTAGACTATAATGTTTCTAAGTTTATAGGTCAAGGTATTTATATTTTATTAAGTTTTATAGATAATCTATCAAATACTATTATTTACTAGGGAGTTGTTAAGATATATATATATATATGAACATTTGTGGTCAAAATGAGTAAATTTCAAGTAGTGTAAGGTGAGAAATACAGGTTACAATTCAGAAAGAAAGCATTTTAAAATTTTATTTACAAATATTTTAAAGGAATTTAATCTAAAATTTTATAATTTTTAAGTCTGAATATAGGGGGAAATAGTTACATCTGAGGCGAATACCCTCTAATCCCAGTCTGGCCTAAGAACCCCACTTAGAGGTCAGTGTGCAGGGTCAAAGAAGATAACAGAGAGTTTTTCTATAAGTGACTGAAGGTAGATAGAAGAGTCTAGGTAATCTCTCTTGAATATATACCTAGAATAATGGTTTCTAAATCTTGAGAAGTTGAAATAGAACCTAAGACACCTGTACTTTTTAGACTGGAAGGAAAATACTTATAATTGGGAACAATTAAAAGAAATGAATTTGGTGACCCTGCCCAGATCAGAATATATGGGGGAAAAATGCTGTGCAAGTCAACCAGCTAGAATGGACATGGTTTCTCCTGGCAGAATGAGTGAGTGTAGCGGCATGGCCCACCTGCCAAGGATCAACAGGTTAGTAACAGACCTTGTCAATGCCAGTAAGAACACGGAAAGGAGGTCAGGACAAAAGATCCTAAACCAGTCTTCATGGACCTGATAGAAGGGAATTTATATTGGGACAAACATATGCAAACTGCTACTATTGTAGAAAGAAATTAAAAATGCCTACCTTGGTTTCTTTTCCTGTTGCTATAATTAGTAGATAGATAATTGTAGAGAGCCACGTGGCCGCACCTTGAAGATGGTGCTGGCTTCCGCCTTCCCGATGGTGAGAGCTCTCTGAGATAAACAACTCATTATTTGGCTAAGGCTAAGCTCCTGGCTTGCTCCAGGTGTGGCTTGCTTCCGTGCACCTGGATCTATTGGCATGGCCCACATGATGCCCCGTGACTAGCAGTCCAGAAGGTATTTAGCTGGGAGCGGGTTTTCCCCAGTAGGAGAGGCAGTAGGAGAGGCACAAGAAGTTTCAAGGTCCTGAATAAACCACTGAAAGAAGAGCCTGGTGTCACGTTGTCCTTGCTAGCGAGGGTGCGCACGACAAGTGGTGGCCTGTACGGGGAGAACACCATACGGTCAACAAAGGCCCAGAACTTTCAGTGGTCAGGGGGTGCACCAGAGAGTCCTCAGGCAAGTTGAGGACCCACGACAAAAGTGGGGAAGAGTCCTCAGGTGGGTTGAGGATCCATGACAAAAGCGGGATAAGACTCGCTGACGAGCGAGTTCAAAAGTGAAAGAGAAAAGGATTTTGCTATGGGCGTCTTAGTAGCAGCATTTTCTTGGGCGTGCTCTGTATGCTGGCCAGGAACAGAGACGTGGTCCCTTTAAGAGAACTTAGTGATTCAGCCTAATTTGCAAAAACTATGCTTCTTTTTAGAGAGTGTATTTTGAAAGCTCTTACGGTTAGAAGATGATTAAGGATTCACAATAAAACAGATTCAGAAGAAAAGAAAAACCTGTAAATGGGTTACAATGCATGTAAAAGGTACATAGGCTTCAGAGAGAAAAGAAAGAGGTTAGAAAAAGTCTTTAAAGAGAGAAATAGAATAATAAAAATATAATAAGCCACGTAAAGATGGAAAATAGACACAAAATCTGGATTTTGGTTGTTATTGTGTTTTCTTCTAATTTTTTAACTGTTAATGAGCTAACTGCAGAAAGACAATGGATTGCAAATGTAAAGGCTACTAATTTAAACAAGAATATATATTTTAAAGGTATTTTGATTTTGAAATTTGTGTGTAAGGATTTATTGCTTTGGAAGAGTTCTGCTTTTGTTTCCACAGAAGATGAGAACCTGTGGATGGCTTCCAGGCAAATATGGTTTCATCAACCAAGACCCCCTGAAGAAAACCTCTGATGGGAAGAGATGGCCAGATCAGCTTCATGGCTGCAGATTATGATCCAGTCTCAACAATCCGTGAGATTTTCAATGCCCCTTAATCAGCAGGAAGTAGTAATGGATAACTATGCCCAAATTCCCCAAAGGAGAGACTTTCTCTGGCTCTCTTTACCATAGCTGAGGGATTGGCTACCTGGTCCGCTGTTGCCATGGATCATCTGAAGGAGTGGGCGGGAATAGGAGCTATAGCTGGCCTAATGGCGCTGGTCTCTGGGGTTTGCTTGTGGTGCCTTTGCCACATTAGGACCAGACAGTGCCGGGATGCAGCCATGATTGCCCAAGCCTTTGTAGCCGTAGAGACTGGACAGGACCCCTATGTTTGGCTTGCTGCCTTAAAAGATTAAGGTTTTTTGCAGGTTGCGAGGCTAGTGCACTGCAGTTGAGCACCTCAGCTATGTTTTGGAGGGCTCAAGGAGAGCATGTCTGCTTGCATGTGGGTTTCTCACCCTAATGTCCCACCTCTGTGAAAAAAGGGTGTCGAACGAGTCCCATAATCCCTAGGGGGACGCCCCAAAAGGAGTCTTGGGATAATGTTCCTTGCACAACAGAGAGTAGACCTCTGCGCTCACCTGCTAATTCCTTTATAAAAACAAAAAGGGGGAACTGTAGAGAGCCGCGTGGCCGCACCTTGAAGATGGTACTGGCTTCCGCCTTTCACCTTCCCAACGGTGAGAGCTCTCTGAGATAAACAACTCATTATTTGGCTAAGGCTAAGCTCATGGCTTGCTCCAGGTGTGGCTTGCTTCCATGCACCTGGATCTATTGGCATGGCCCACGTGGCGCACTGTGACTAGCAGTCCAGAGGGTATTTAGCTGGGAGCAGTTTTTCTCCAGTAGGAGAGGCAGAGAAGAGGCAGAAGAAGTTTCAAGGTCCTGAATAAACCACTGAAAGAAGAGCCTGGTGTCGCATCGTCCTTACTAGCGAGGTTGCACGTGACAGATAATAAATAAATAAATTTCATTTATTTAAGTTTTCACACTATGTATTGGTCTCAATTATAGTTTTTTTAAAACTTATTGTACTTTATCTCATGAAAAGGCAGAAGAATTACATGGTTGGCCTAAAGTGACATAGTCAATCAGAGTCAGCCAGGAAGGCCTGAGTTTAGTTCATAGGACATTCCCCTTTACCGGTCTCATTATTTACTGTGTATTCCTCTGTGGCTACTCTCCTAAGCTGTCCTGCTGTTCTGCTCCAAGTGGCCAAGGTCTTGGGCAGCAAGCAGCCAGATGTTGCTACAGATCCTGCTCTGTGAAATCTGCCTCTTGAACACTCCAGGGAGAAAAGGAAGCTGGTGTTCTTATTGATTTGCTCCTTGGCTGGATGCTGTGTTCTTGAGTGAAGAGAAAGGCAGGGCTAGTGGTAAAGATTCAGCCTCTTTAATCCCATCTCTGCTTTGGGCTCTGGGCAAGAGACTTTCATCTCACAAAACTTGAGAGGTACTTGGGAACTCACCAATGTCTGTTTCTGCAGTAACATCAAGAATTCAAGGAGTTCTGTAATATTAAAAAAAAAAGAATTCTCTAAGATCATATATTTTCTAATTACCAGTTTTATTATTATCATTTTGGTTTAAAACAACATTAAATTAACAATTACTTCTATTTTTTTTTAAAGAATTTCAAGCTATTGAACAACGACTGCCCATGGATTCATCAAAATCTCTTTGTCCTATAAGAAGAAAATATCAAGCTTGTAAAGTTCCAAATAGATGCATTTGCTTTAGGCTGTAAGAAAGGGCTTTAGCTATTAATAGGTTCCTCCTTGAAAATGGTATGAAACAGTTCTCAGAAGTAGACAATAATTTATTACAGAAAAGAAAGGTTTAGGTTGGGTATTTTCATTCTCACATATAAGTCAAAGTGCCTGTCAGCTTTCTAAATTAAAAGTGCTAATAAAAGATGCAAAATCCTTGCTTCTCTGACTGTGACAGCTCTTTAACAAAATACTCGTCGGTGCTTACCGAGGTGAAAATCCTTGTCTGCAAATCACTAAATACGGTGTTAGATCCTGCCAATTATTTACAGATGTGGCTCTGTGTTCATTTATATTTTATAATTCATAAAAAATGTATAAAAACATAAAATCCTTTTATTCAGTCCTTACATTTAAATGGACTCCTTGATTGTCACTTGGTATGTAAAAATCTGTACCCTTCACCCTAGGCACCTGCACTGAATATCCACACATTGCAAGTTGCCAGAGATGAAGTCTATGCCTATGAAATGGCTAAACCAGCCGTAAACTGCCTGCCAGGCTGGCCTTGGGGAAAACCTAGTAAGAACAATAGTACATTTCCAGGTGTGCCAAGACAGAATAAAAACAGGAACTCTTTGGTCACATGGCAATATTGAAGGGTAAGTGGAGTGATGGCTGCTCCTGATGCTTACATTAGGCTCTCGTGCAAAGGATGAAGTCAGTGGTAGCTTTCCAACTTCAGCCATTTCCTGTCCCTGTGGCTCTATTTTTCCTATACATTTTCACAAACAAGACAATACAAGTTAGGCAAAAATGGTGGAGGAAGAAGTGATTTTACTTTTGTTTTTCTTTCAAGAGAAAGACCTATTATCCAAACCTCTCTTTCCAGTAACTATTTATCCAGTTGTAATAGTGCTGATTTACTCAGCCAGGGATTGAATTTATAGCTGCAGCAAATGTCCCTTCCTTCTCCTGCTCTAGTGCAGCAAGTGTTATCAAATGAGCACAGCACTATCAACAAGACAGATAAGTGCCTTCCATTTCCCAATTGCATGTGAGCAGGCAGAAAGCAGAGGGCCGGCCAACTAGTCGACAATCCTAAAACAGGATTTGGAGTCAGGTCACATTGCCTAGGGCTCCACAGTCATTTGTAATGGGACTTGCTACTAGGTTGCCATAATGGTTTTTCATTTTCCATCAGATTTTTCAGGCCAGATTGCAAAAGAAGTGAAGCCTTCGAGTGGCATATTTCTACCTGACACAGACTAATGTAAATGTTGAGTATCACAAGTATTCCGGTGGTTTTTAATCAAGCCAGTAAAACTTTTCTCTTATCCAATTTTTCAATTCAAATGATTTGCCTCTCTTCTCATAACCCACCTTAAAGTATAAGCTATCAGAATCATACTGTTTAGAGTTAGTAACATTTATTACAGACAATGACAAATACTTTAATATACATATTAGAACATATTAACTTTAAATATATGATTAAATTAAAGGACAGAGGATATATAACTAGTCATTCAAATTTATATAAACAAGAATGTGTTTATATTCATACAGATGGACATATATACACATATATATGAATGTTATAACATGTATAGGAAATGTAGTAAATTATTCTTTTGCATACACACTATCGTATTCATTTCTACAAATGTAGCTCCATATCTCTCTTCATAAAAATAGCAAGCAATGCCAGTTTCTAACATGTCTCTGTTGACATAGAATTCATATATTTTGTTCTACTTCCTCAGTCTTTGCAATGAGAGGAGTTTACTAACATATATTCACCTGCTAAGCTAATAAGCTATAACCATAGGACATAAAAGTTGTTTCTATTATTTCCCTTACATTCTGAAAAGCCTTCTCATCTGTTTCTCTTCCCCAAGGTTTATATCATTTCACATATGGTCAAGGCACACCAAACTATTAATATAGAACTGGGAAAGTTGGAATTATGGAGTTACTTTAATACAAAGAGATACTCAAGTTTTGAAAATTCCTGTGTCCCTATGAAAATGAATCACTTTTTTCATAACAAAACATATGTAATCTTAATAACTAACACTTAGGATTCTGTTACAGCTGTGAAAATGACATGCATACACAAGCCACAAACACCTGGCCACCTCAGGAGCACTTCAGTTGGCTTTTAGTGTACTGAATATTTGCAGGATTATCACAATTTCTTTCTAGAAAAGAAGTGCACAAGGCCTGCAGATGAAACCAACTTCAAACCCATCAGCATATAAGTTGATAATCCAAAGATCATAAGGTAGCAGCAACAGAAGCCCATTTCCCACACTAAGCATTCCAGAAACCCACCGAGAATGCTGCTTTATTTGAATGGATGAAGCTCAGTCATGAGGAAATTGAAGTTCCACAGGTCTCTGTGGATTGATCATCCTCATTCAGAAAGAAGCTGGCTTCAGGGTGAAGTTCTCAACCCAGTATTGTGGAATAACGAAGGCTTGTTTGAAATAATTTGATTTGTTCTAGAAAAAGAAGAATCTGAGGATACTAAACCTGTGACTCCTCTAAAGTCTTCATGATTTTATGCAACAACTTACTGCGCAGATTGTACCTCAGCTTCCAGACAGCTTCGTTTCTGGCATCTGCATTTCAGTAGATGAATCTTCAACACAGAGGGAAACCAAGCATAACAGGCTGGTGAAGAGTATAACTTTCTGAAGACGCGTGGCTTTGACTATTACCTTAGTTGTTTTTTATGAGTATACTAAGAATACAGGAAAGCATGAGCTCTAATGCTGTTGAACAAATGACAGCTCTCCTAATAGTATTATGTTTCCCTGAGTAAAGATGAGGCTGAGACACTAAAAGGTACTTATCAAACAATGAACGCTTGAGGTTTAAAAACTTCCCGATTGTAAGATAAATGCATCTCAATGGGATTTCTATGCCCCATTTAAAACATTAAATAATCAACCTTATGTAAATACAAACATATCTTGGTTGTCCATGGTCATCTCTCTTTACCTCACCATTCTGCTTTGTAATGCTGACCAAGGCCTGAAGCCATACCAAGCCCAAGGCAGATGTCTCCTCCCAACGGTCTATTCTAGCAGGGACTTTTTTTCTGTATACACATGGTAAAATTTAAAACTAGGAAATTCACTTCAGAGAGCTGAGATGTAGTGCATAGCAGAGTGCTGCCTGCCTAAGATCCACACAGATCTGGGATCCAGTGTTAACAAACCAGCTCTTCCTACATCAAATCACTAATATCTCGCTGTATTATGCTTTGGTCTGGAGCATCTGTGTATCCTGGGAAAGCAGTAAGTAACACGGTGATGGAAACCTTATGTCTCAGTTGAAGGATTGTGGATTCAACATTGTTTCTGTTGTTGGTTTGGGATTTGGGGATAGGGGTGCGCTTTGAGACAGGATATCTCTGTGTAACAGTCTTAGAAGTCCTGGAATTCATTTTGTAGACCAAACTGTCCTTGAAGAGAGATCCATCTGCCTCTGCCTCCCCAGTGCTAGGATTGAAGACTTTAAACCCGACTGCCTGACTGCATTTTTGATTTTAAAGGTCTTTGTTATCAATAACCAACAATGGTTACTGGATACATTTATTATAAAAAAAAAAAAAAACACTTAGTAGAATTCATCTCCACGCACTGTGAGGTTTATTTTGTTGGTTTTTCCTTTTTTTTTATAGCAGCACTAACAGCCCTCTAATCTGTATGGCATTGACAACTGGTGTCTTACCATGGCCTATAGCAGCAACAGCAGGCAAAACAAGTACCATTCTAAGACATCACTTGTTTTATTTTTTTTTTCTTGATGTCTAAGTGAAAAACTGAAGGACCATCTCGTTACATCAGGTTAAAACTGAGGAGTTAAACTTCACAGACTGTTGCTGACTTCCAAATCCTCTTTGTCTCAGCAGATTATACAGCAAGAAGACAATGCACTCAATTGGGGGCAACATCAGACAGAGGGTAACATCTTTACTTGTGTTGTTCTTTATCAACATACAGTAATTCTTTTTTATTGTTAACAGAAATGCTTTGCTTTTAGAACTGGGTGGCTTTCCTTTCTATCAGAGACAGGCAATCTATACTCCCTGATCTGTTCATCTACCAATTAATTCATTGATTTTTCCCCATCTACAGAAACAATAGTCATAAAAAGACATACATGAAGCAGAAATCCATGATAGAATTTACAATTCCTCTATGAATAAAATCGTTTATAAAAATGTGATATCCCCTGTTTTCCTTCTGCCTCTGTGGCTTCATTCACATTCCCCAGAAGAATATTCACATCTTGTTGTGGAAGTGTAACCAAATCCATGAAAATGACATAAAAGTTGAATTAAAAAATTAAGTGAATCTTTGGGTTGCAAGTGCCGAGGTCCTAGTTCATCTGTATATGGCTTCTTTTTCACATTCTGTTTGCTCCCCAGTATGTTCTACCTGAAAGCAATAAGCTTCCATCACCAAGAAACTGTGAAGTTCAGGACTTTGGAAGTTTTACTGGATCAATAACCCACCAAAGGGAAAAAAACTGAATATAAATAAAGAAATGTAATTACAATGCAAATTTGAATTTCTCTTGGAAGAAGAGGAAATAAAACTGTGTTATATGATTTTAAAGGATAGAACTCTATCTTAAGCAGTGGTGACTAACAATATGAGCGAGTGAGGGAATTTCTAGGCTACACCCCAATTAACCAAGTATAATGTTTTTTCTCAATTCAATTAATGAAAAACAGTATAACACCAAAACTTTCAAAAATGTTATTTAAATTGTTATTGAATTACATATTTAAAATATGTGATAAGAAAACACATTCATTTTTCCCCCAGAAGCTGAGTCTTCTTTATGATTGTTAATTAATAAATATTACATTAAGCAGTCTAACAAAAAACCTAAAACTAACCTGGTGGTATTATACATCAATACTGCAATTACTATTCATCTTGTATAGAAAAGATTATATTGAAAACATACAAAGCTAAAAAAGATTTTAACTGTATGAGAAGAACTCAAAGTAGTTATCTAGAAAGCATATCAGGAATGAATAATTTCCAGAGATTATAAGTGGTGTCAATCATATATCTATCAAATAGAAAAACAGTAAAGCAGAGGAAATTTGCTTATAACTTAAAGAAATGGCAAAGGAAATCATAATCAGTGATGAAAAGTAGATGAGAGAAGAAACTTTGATTTTTATTAAAAATAATTTTCATCTATTTTTTGGAAATATCTCACATCAATATAATGTATCTTGATTATACCTGAAAACCCATTTTCTTCTTTCAATTCCTTCAGATATCATTAACACATTACCCTCTGAATTCCATGGCTTTTCTTTTAAATACAAGCTACTGAGTACAGTTAATACAACCTATGTATACACATGTATGGGGCATACCAGTGAGGAATGGGAAACCTATCAGAGGCCACATCCCTTTACTCTCTATTTATTCTGATGTGGGATGTCTTTCTGTACACTGTGAATATCATTTATTTAAAAAGAAACTGAGCGTATATAAAGGGGAACAAGGGTGAAGTCAGGAGAGACTAGATACAGATGCCCAAGAAGCAAGATGTAAAGAAATAGGTAAGCCACAGGCTGTGTGGCAAGACAAATTAATGGAAATGGGTTGAATTAAGTTGCAAGAGCAATATGCCTGAGCCATATGCCAAGCAGCATGTAGTTAATATAAGCATCTGAGTCATTTGTAGGGGGCAAATAGGCATCAGAGCTGCAGGCAGGACTGAACCTTGGAGTTAGATCAGGCCAGAAGCCTTGTCTACAAACTGTTAGCATCTGAATGGGCTCCTTAGCTAGATGTTTATCTTTGCAAGTTCCTCTCCTATTTACACTATACCTTGTGCAAGACAATTTACCATGGCTGCTGTGAGTCTGAAGTGGCCGTCCCATACCCATATCAAAGCATCTCACAACACCTGTATATATCCTGTGACTCTTACACTTCACCTTTTTCTGTGATGTGATATGAACCTTAAACGAAGATTGACATAAGTGTTTCATTTATGGCTGAGCACTCACTTTTCTCAATTTTTGGATCATCCATGATCAATAACTTCTACATTAACTTTTGTCTACTGTACAACAAAGTTTCTCTCACAAAAGTTGAAAGAACTTTTGTGCATGGGCATAAACACAAATATCTAGAAGACAGTTTTTCAATGTGACTGTCAAAACCACTACAGTAGGAACTCTGCTAGGGTCATGAGCTTGGGAGTTATTTTAAACAGGCTTATAATAACAGGCAAACTTTGTCTTCTGTAAATGAGATCGCATATCCAATCACAAAGCAGTTGAATATTCCTCTAACAGACATGCCATTATTATTGCACAAACAAGTACCTCATGCCTATAAGGTCAGTATTGTCGCATGCAGGGTTAAAAAGGGGCAAGATCATTGATGCATTTCTATTCCAGCAGCCTGGATAGCATTTTCCAACATCATTAAAATTAGCCATCAGAGAAAAAGATAAAGGAAAGATCTTCAGATATTGGTGGCTACTGAGCCACTTGGAAAATGCACGTTGTGAAATCACTCTCAAATTCAAAACTTAGAGAAGTGTATAATAAATTTCTGAATTGGCCACACTGTTAGACATTAAGTGGAGACCAAATATAATCCATTTAATGACATGATGTTGAGTTAGCTGTGTGACAACTGAATGTGGAAAGGCTTAAACAAAGGCAGAGCCAAACCAAGCCACTCAACAGCTCAGAAGGAAAGGCTTTGCATCATATAAACAATATTGGTACTAAGGAAATACATGACTTTGGATGTGAAAAAACGGAAGGGTAGATTGAAAGAAGAAAGCTGGCACAAACTCAGAAAACTGCAACGTTCTGCAAAGCAACACAAAGAGGAGAAAATGAAAGTGAGCTAAGAAAAGAACCAGTATAAAACAGCTAGGGGAAGAGAGAGAGATCACAGAAACCAGCACCCTCTGTGAAACAGGAACACCAGCACCAACAAATCTAAGACAAGTTTTCACCAACCCCTGACATGGTCAGCAAAGCTGTGGGTAGCACAAGTACCCAGAATAGAGGGTAATGGCGGCAGAGACACACAACTCTGGGTTCACTTCAGGAATAACGAGTTTCTTTTCCCACTGCTGTTAATATGTCATTTAGTTAGCTACGAGAGATAGCACCACACACACAACTATTGCAAGGGATTTTTTCATGCATTTTATCTAGGTTCCTTCTTCATTTTTCTGTTGTTGTAGTGTTTTGTCCATAAAGACATTCCTCCTAGATTTTAGCTCATCTTGTAGTTTTCCAGAGTCAGGTAGCCACAGCTCAGTCAGGGTTTGTGCCTGAAAAAGGGTCTGCAGATTCTCTGAACCTACACAACTTTCAAAAGAATCAGAACCACCAATCAATTCCTGCACCCCATTCTATCCTACATGCAAGGAAATGCTTAACACTGATTCCATCAGTTAGTTTTAGTGAAGGGAGCCTAGCTATGGAATCAGCACTAAGCACCATGCTTTCATTCTGGGCCTCTTCTTTAGTATTCTCAGGTGAAAGTAAGTTCTGTGGCAGCTTCTAATTCATGTCCTGTGACTTGTATCACAAGGAGTCAAGAAATTGGAAGGTTTTTTAAAATATATATTTCATTTAGTCTGTGTGTTTTTGCTAATGGAATAATGTCACCAAATGGGAAACTTTTAAAGAAAATTGATTTATTCTGACTTATGATTATGAAGAGTCAGCATCAAGGAGCTATATCTGATGAAGGTCTTCTTATTGGAATATTAGATTGAGTGGTCCAGGTTATCACACATGAAGTATATACTGCTGTGGAACATCTTTATGTACACTATGTATATGTCTTTTTATCATTAGCTGATAAAGAAGCTGCTTTGGCCTATAGTAAGGCAAGATATAGCCAGGTGGGAAATCCAAGCAGAGATACAAGGAGAAAAGGGTGGAGTTGGGAAGACGCAGCAAGATGTGAAAGTATTGGGAAGCCACTAACCACATAGTAATACATAGATTAATAGAAATAGGTTAATTCCAGATGTAAGAGTTAGCTAGTAACTAAGCCTGAGTCACAGAACAAAGACCTTTCAATTCATATTAAGCCTCTGAGTGATTATTTTATAAACTGCAGTGTGGCCAGGTGGGACAGAGAAAGCCGTCAGTCTACAATACTACAATGCATGATATCCTCTTCTGATCTATCAATTAATCAATCTTCCAATCTCTCTCTCTCTCTCTCTCTCTCTCTCTCTCTCTCTCTCTCTCTCTCTCTCTCTCTCTCTCTCTCTCTCTCTCCGTATATATATATATGTATATATACATACATATATACACATATATGCACATATATGAAGCTGTCTATCATCTATCTTGTCTCTTATAGTCAATCATGAGGGAATCAATCTTTATGAGTTAGTCTAATAATAACTTTTACCAATGGACTTAGTTTAAACACTAAAGTCAGAATTTGGTTTCAATCTTCATAATAAGAATTAGACTAACATTGTTTTCAAAACAGATAGCTAGTAGACAGTCTTGTCTGACTATATAGACATTTACTTTGTTCTCAGCACTCTGTTTTCTCTAACAACATAACTGCTACTTTTGTCCTTTTTCCCAAAGCTGCCACATCAAAAGAAGCTTATTTCTGCTATCCTTTTGCCTCTCAGCCTAACTGGAGCAAAGAACAATTCACAGTGTATTTCATAAAATATCACTGAGTATTTCACTATAAAACTGTATGCTACCCAAATGACATTGATCTCAATAATTTAACCATTCACTTAGGGAACAAAGAACAAATTAAACCCAAGACAGATAGAAGAAAAGTAACAATGAAACACTGAACAGAAATTAATAGAATTGAAACAGAAAATGAAAAGAGAAAAATCAATAAAACTAAAAGTCAGTTCTTTCAAAATCTCTATAAAAATGATGAACCTCTAAACATGCTAAACTAGAAAATAGACCAAAGACAAATATTGCCAGTATGAGTAATGAACTGGAAGGAGCATCAATGCTGCCCATAGACATCAGAAGACTTTGACAAGCTCTCCACCAACAGTTCTGATTACTTAGGTGAAATGGACAAATTCTTTAAGCCATAGAGTAAAAAAATCACAGTCAATGATAAATTGATATCCTGAATATCTGTACATCCATCAAAAATTAAATTAGTATGTTTTTTGGTCTTACAAGAAATATATCACCTAGTCAAGATAGATTCATTGATTTAATTTTTAAACATCCTTTAAAGATATAATAACAATTTGCTACAGGTCTTCCCGAAATATAGAAAGAATACATCCCAACTCATTTTATAAGATACAGTACCTAATATAGTTCAGACAAGTGTCCTCAAATGTGCATTTATTTTAGCCTTCATTCATACCTCTTGAAAGATATTGAGACCACTAGTGGGTAAAGCCTGGTGGGAAGAAGTAAGGCCATTGGTAGCATGACCTTGAAAAGACTATTGGGACATTGGCTCTACACCTCTCTTTTTATAGCTCAGCTTGCAAACCTTCTCTAAGACATCTCCCACTATGATATATAATAAGGTCAATTGACCACAAACCTCTGGAAGTATGAGCTGAAACAATTTTATTCTTTTAAAGTTGGTAATCTTAGTATTTTGCTGCAGCAATAGAAAAATGGCTTACCTAGGATTCTAAACTTAAAACTAGACATAGTTATTACAAGGGAGTCTTATGCTTTATGAGTATAGACAGCTAAGTACTTGACACTATACTCTCAAATAAAACACAGCAATACATAAAAAAAAAAGTCATCTTTCATGCATTTGGTAAATAATAGCCTCTTAAAAGTCTGATATTTGTTCAAATGATTCAATGATTATTAGAATGATTTCCACATAGGTTTCTGTAATTATTTATGTGTTCATGTTTTTCTTTCATCTTTTGTGTGATGTGCTTCACTAGCTGACTGATGAACATTGACTCAACTTTGCACTTTCCAAGTAATGAAGACAAGGAATGGCACACCCTTTCTCCATCACTACTCAGTGGACTCCTAGAATTTTTAACAAGTTTAATAAGAAAAGAGAAGAGAAACCATGGGTGTGAAGAATTAATGGAGACAAATAAAATTATTGGCAGGTCATACTATTATCTAAATATATAAAAGCCAGTAAAAATAAAATTCAGAAGAATTAGTGAATACAGAAAAGTCACTGGGCATAATGTCAACATTCAATACTCAATTATTTTCTATATATAAATAAAGGAATTTAAATGGTAAAATATCAAAACCAGAAAATAAGTACAAAGCAGTAGTCAAATAAAATGTTTTGAAAAAATGCAAAATAATAATTAAAATTGATTAAAGTTGAGCAGTAAGAAAATAATCCAATTTTCAAATAGAAAAATCTAAACAAATAACAGTGTATATGTCCAAGAATAGAAGCATTGTAGCCCTGCTAAGATCTGCCTTGAAGGAAATGCTGATAAAATGACAGTGATATCCTACTGTGTGCCAACAGAAACTACTGATATCCCAAATTGGACAGTGTTAATGACATGTTGGTGTGTGTGAAACAGGTGAGTATCCATCACTCTGGCATGAATGAGCATTTATATAGAAACTTTGGGTTGACTCTTATAAAGCTAAACAAAAATTACACACCAGCTTTATTCAACTCACTTGAAAATTACCATCACAAATAACATATATAAACATATGTTATCTCTATATAGATTTGAAACTAGAAGTTTAAAAAAATCTATTCATTCATTTTTAAAAAATTATTAAGTAAATAAGGCATATATGTTACAAATCGGCATTCCATTCAAAGCTGCAATCTATCCACAGTGCAACCTGAGTAGATTTTAAGTGTATATTGATAATTTAAAGGCACCAGTCTCAAATACAACACAAAATTTCACTGACATGTCCTGTAAAAAGCAAAATTATAGATAATAAAAGAAACCAATGGTTATTCTAGTGGAGAGCAGCCCTAATTCACTAAAGCACATGGAATTCTGTGGTATGACTGCTTGCATAACAAACAATGACAGACACGTGATAAGATGCTTTTGCCAAAATATAATTTTCTATCATACAAAGGCAACCTATGTAAATATCAAAGAAAATATGTAAATATTCAAGGAAAATGAAGAATGTCAATAGTGGTAAGTGTAACACAGAATGTAATAAAGCATTCAACAACTGCAGGTGCAGGGAATAGCATCCCTGACACAAATGGGAGGAAAAGGCTCTGATGTGAGCAATGGCAGAAAGATCACAGTATGTACACAATAAAGAAAAAGGAAGCTTCATATTGATGTAATAAATATTCAACAAACACAAATGAAAATTTACAAGCATGTAATAGAGGCAAGTTACAAATAGATATTGTAGACAGTCTTCCATCCAAAAGATGATGCCAACCTCCTATGCTTTAAATGTGAACTGTGAATAACTACGTTCTACAAGTAATAGAGTCTGCAATGTGAACTAAAAAAAAGTAACTGGATAAACCTGACAGTGCCTTCTTCCAAGTGTCAGAGGTTAAAAACAACAATGTAAGTTATGTTGAAAGCATATAGTCTCGTGTGACTTTGTAAACAAGTGGTTTATGGTACAGTCCAACCAGAAGTCTAGATCCACAGATCTGCAGTCCTGACTACTGCCCAACTGCCTGCTGCTGCTTAGGCCCCTCAAATGACTTAGAAACTTATATTAAGTACATGCTATTTGGCCTATGACTTAGGCATATTATTAGCTAACTCTTTCATCTTAACTCAACCCATTTCCATTAGTCTGTCTTGCAATGTTGCCCGTGGCTCACCTGTATATTTAGATCTTGATTCTTGGATGTCTGGATCTACTCTCCCTGACTCCACCCTCCTCCTTCTACCTATGCTTCAATTTCCCCACCTATGGTGCCTGGCATAGGCCAAAACTTTTCCTTTATTTCATAGCATATAGAAAGATATTCCCACATTACTTCCCATTCTCTGTCCAATAAAAAAGGGAGGATTAAATTTCAAAATAGCAAAATTACTTATAACAAAACAGCTATCAAGCAAGAATTATAGTTACAATATCTATTCTATTTGTATTTGAAAAATTAAAGAAAATATTTTATCATCTACCTTATCCTTGGAGCCTAAAGTTTCATATCCAATACACCTTTCAAAATAACTAAAAAAAAACTATACCTACAACTATCAAATCTTCAGCTATATCAAAGACCACAGTAGGATATAATATTACCCAAGTAAACAGGAAATGCAAGTAACTTCCAAAATCTAGAAATGATACCTGTCTGCCTGGACAGTCATCCAAAGTTCCTTTGTAACGTTGGGACTTCCATCTTCAGCCTGCAGGCCCAGTGTCTCTGGCATACCTTTCAGTGAAGCAAGAACTGTGAAGGACTGCTCTGCCCATTCTGGCATAATTTGTCAGTCACTTCTCCTTGAGTCCTGAAGAATGGCTGGCAATTTTCTCTGCAAAGCAGGAACCTGAGGGACCATTTCAGCTTGTTCCGCTAAGGTTCAAAGGTCACATTTCTATGGAACCTTCATATCCAGTTTATACAGCATACTGTCAAGCAGTCAATATAAAAACAGAATTTTGTCCAGTGGATAACTATTGCCACAAAGAGAATAAACTCCACATGAAGTTTCTTCAGTGCCCATTATTCTCCTGAAGTAGCTTGGTGCTGCCAGGAGCAGACTTTTCTTACTGTCTAGAAAAGTCTAAGTTCTTAAAATATTTTAAATGCCGTCTTTTGTAGGTCTTTGAGGGGTTTGAAGATTGTCTAATGGAAATATATGTTTGTATACCTAAAAATCTAACATGACTATAGTTTGATTATCATAGATGACAAAAATTAATCTTCATTTCTTAACTATACATTACCATTTTAAATGAGCTACATAAGTATCATATCTTAAACAAGAGTAGAATAATACACAGAGCATAAAATAGCATAACAAAAATGACCGTAAATTATTATCAATAAACAAAAACACATACCAATGTAAAATATTTTGAGATTAACAACTGATTTTTGGATTATAGTAAATTCAATAATCTAAAATTTTTAAATACTTTCTATAACATATCCCCTTTTTTTCTAAGAAAAAATTAACTATGACCATTAATCATTTATAATAAAAATAAACATTTATAAGCATTATTTTGGGAATTTGGGCATAGCATTCTATTACTACTTCCTGATGATTAAGGGATGCTGGTGATCTTACAGATTCTTGAGACTGGATCATCTTAGTTGCAGCCTTGAAGATGATATGGCCATCTCTTCCCATCAAACAATTTTCAGGTGGTCTTGGTTGATGAAACCGTATTTGCCTGGAAGCAAACCACGGGTTCTTATATTTTGTGGAAACAAAAGCAGAACCTCTTTTCTTTAGGCCCAAATTCATATCTTTAGACCCAAATCCAAAGTCAAGATACCTTTAAAGTATATGTATGTTTAACTTTGCAGCCTTTGCAATTAATTGTTTTTCTGCAGTTAGTTCATTAACAGTTAGAAATTTAAAAGAATACACAATAGTAACCATAATTCAGACTCTTTACGTATTTTCCATTTTATATAGCTTATTATATTTTTATACTCTATTTATCTTTTTTAGGGTCTTCTTCTACCCACTTTCTTTTCTCTCTGAAGCTATATACATTTTACACACACATTTAGAGGTTTTTTTTCAACTGAATCTGTTTTATTGTGAATCCTTAATCATTTTCTAACCAGAGGAGCTTTTAAAATGCTAGATTGTGTGGTGCTGCTTTGCCTTCAGACTCCACCCAGCTCAGCTTTTTAAGATGGCAGAGGTGCCAGAGCCACTCTTATCTTCCCATTTCTAGGAAGCATTAAATACCATTAAATGTCTACCACCAAAACTCCAGAGAATCTTAGGGTGCACACTATCACTTAAGTGTTTGGGAGGAAGGCCTCCTAAAGGGCCATATAGTTTTTGCCTATAAAGCTGATTCAGGAAGCTTCTCTTAAAGGAGCCACATCTCTGCTCACTTCCAGAAAGTAGAGTAGACCCAAGAAAATGCTGCTAATAAGAAGCTATCTCTGACTCTGTTCCCTTTTAGTTCAATATAAACAGAATTCTTAAATTGATCATGATCATATGTAACTTGTTGATTATACCAAGTCTTCTGTGAGACTTTGGGAACCAGCCTTTTTCCAGTTTACAGAGCCATTTTGTCCATGGCCCAGATGCCATGCTATCTCTGTACTGATATGGAATGTCTTTCTATATTCTGTGAATAAAGGACTGTTTTGGCCCATGACTGGCACCATAAGAAAAAGTAGGTGGGGAAATCAGAATAGTTAGGAGGAGGGCAGAGTCAAGCCAGATGCCGAAAGAAGCAACATGTAAGGAACACATGCGAGTCAGAGGCCACATGGCAGGACAGATTAATAAAAATGGGTTGAGTTAAAATAAAGGAGCTAGATAGCAATGTGCCTAAGCCATAGGCTGAACTGCATGAAATTAATATAAGCATCTGTGTGTTTCTTTGGGAATTGGAATTGGTGGTCCAGATAAGTAGCAGCAGGCAGGTCTGAAATGTGGGGCTAGGCAGACCAGAAACCTCAATGTTACAGATGGCACCCAACATAGGGTGAGTAGCCACATAAAGCCTGAGAAAGCTTTAAAAGGGTTCTAGAGCACAGAAACTGCGCCAAAAGCAGTTTTCAAATTGTGTCTCAAATTATTATACAGAGATAGTAGGGCATCTCTGTCTATGGCAGTGGACTCACTGCAGGGAGTATAGGCTAGAACAAAGCTGGTTCCAAAAGTCACAGAAGACTCATATAAGCAACAAGTTTCATATGACTGATTTAAAGTTTCTGATTATTTTGATGAAAAATGGAAAAGAGTCAAAGATGGCTTTTTGGTAGAGGCATTTTCTGGCAGTGAACAGAGACACAGGCCCTTTAAAAGAACTTCCTGACTCAGCTTTATCAGCAAAACCATGTGGCTCTTTAAGAGAGTGCTAGTTTTTTCAAAGCTTTTCTGGTTAAAAAAAATGCTTAATAATATGCAATAGAACAGATTCAGATGGATAAAACCTCTTAGTGGGTTAAAATGTGTGTGGGAAAAAAAATACATTGATGGGGAGAAAAGAAAGAAGGTAGATAAAGTCTTTTGCAAAAAGGAATAAAAATACAATAGACCACGTAAAGGTGGAAAATATAGAAAGAGTCTAGATTATGGTTATACTTGTGTTTTAATTCTTTAACTGTTAATGAGCTAAGTGCAGAAAGGCAATTGATTGTAATGGCTGCTAAGTTAAACAAGAATACATATTTTAAAAGTATCTTAATTTTGGGTCTAAGGATATATTGCTTTGGAAATGATGTTCTGCTTTTGTTTCCACTGAAGATGAAAACCTGTGGATTGCTTCCAGGCTCTTATGATTTCATCAACAAAAACCACCTGAAAACCCTCTGATGGAAAGGCTACAGACTAAGATTATCCAGCCTCATGATCCTGCCAGTGCCCCTTAATCAGCAGGAAGTAGTAATAGAAAGCTATGCACAAAACTCCAAAATATTTTTCTTAAATGTTTGTTTTCATTATCAATGGTTAATAGTCATAGTTAATATTTTTCTAAGAATAAAAAGGAGATATGGTATATGAGTGATTTTAAAAATAGATTACTGAATTTACTTTAATCCAAAAATCAGTTGTTAATCTCAAAATATTTTACTTTGGTTTATTGATAATAATTTAAGGTCAATTTTGTCATGTTGTATGTATTTTTCTACTCTTGTTTAAGGTATGATGTTTATGTAACTCATTTAAAATTGTAATGTATAATTAAGAAATGAAGATTAATAGTCACATATGATAACCAAACTTATAGTCATGTTAGTTAGATCTTTAGATATACAAAGATAAATTTCAATTAGATAGATAATCTTCAAACATTTCTAAGACCTACAGAATGTGGCATTTAAAATATTTTAAGAACTTAGACTTTTCTAGACAGTGAGACAAATCTGCTCCTGGCAGCACCAATATACTTCAAGAGAATAAATGGACATAAAAGAAACTCCATATGGAGTATACTTTCTCTGTGGCAATGGTTACCACTGGACAAGAATCTGTTCTTATATTGACTGCTTAACAATTTGCTGTATAAACTAGACATGAAGGTTCCATAGGAATGTGATCTCTGAATTTTGGCAGAATGAGCCGAAATGATCCTTCAGGTTCTTGCTTTGCAGACAAACTTTCAGTTATTCTTCAAGAATAGTGACTTGATAAACTATATCAGAATAGACAGTGCAGTCCTGCAAATTTCCTGCTTCACTGAAAAGTATGCCAAAGACTCAGGACCTGTAGGCTGAAGATGGATGCCTCAATTTTATAAAGGGATTTGGGTTATTCTCCAAGCAGATAGGTGTCATCTCTGCCATTTGTAGGTTTTGGAAGTTACTTGTACTTCTTGTTACTTGGATAATATTATATCCTTCTGTGGTCTTTGATATAGTTGAAGATTAGATAGTTATAGATATTAGTTTTTCTTAGTTACTTCAAAGGGTATATTAGATAGAAAACTTTAGACTCACAAGGATAAGGTAGATGATAGAATATTTTCTTTAATTTTGCTAAATACAAATAGACTATATATTATTATGTAATTCTTGCTTGATAGCTGTTATATGTAATTTTACTATGTTGAAATTGAAACCTTTCTTTTTGATTAGACAGAGAAGAGGAAGTGATATGGGAATGCCTTTCTGTATGCTGTGAATAAAGGACTGTTTGGGCCCATGACTGACACCATAGGAAAAGTAGGCAGGGTAATCAGAATATATAGGAGAAGGGCAGGGTCACAGACAGACAGATTGAGGCAGATGCCCAAAGAAGCAGCATTTAAGGAACCCAAGTGAGACACGGACCATGTGGCAGGAAAGATAATGAAAATGGGTTAAGCTGAATACGTTACCTAGCAAAGTACCTAAGCCATAGGTTGAACAGTATGAAATAATTATCTTTGTGTTTCTTTCGGCCTTTGGGATTGGTAGTCCAGATAAGTAGTGGCAGGCAGGTCTAAACTGTGGAGCTAGGTAGGCCAGAAATCTCAGTGTTATACTGTACCATGATCCCCTTCCGAGACACTACTTGGAAGCTACCTTTGGCTCTGTTTCTATGCTCTAAAACCCTTTTAAAGCTTTCTCTGTTTTTTATGTGGGTGTTCGGCCCACATTGGAAGCCATCTCTATCAAGAGGTTTCTTGCCCTGTCTTGCCAGAGGTCTAGACCCACAGGCCTGCAATCCCAGACCACCTAACTGCCGGCCAATGCTTATGCCCCAGAAAATTACTCAAACACTTATATTAACTTCATGCTGTTCTGACTATGGCTTAAGCATATTGCTAGCTAGCTCTTTTATTTTAATTCAACCTATTTCCATTCATCTGTTCTGCCACATGACCCATGGATTACCAATTTCAATACATGTTTTTTCCCTTGGTTGCTGAATTACATCTCCACCTGACTCCACCCTCCTTCTCCTACCTATGCTCCGATTTTCCCACCTATGGTACCTGGCATAGGCCAAAGCAGTTCCTTTATTTCACAGCATACAGAAACACATTCCCACATCATTAGCTAATGAAAGAGGTGCTTTTGAGCCTTTTTACAAACATATAAAACCCCAAATTATTCGTAAATATAGAAAATACAGGCAAAACCCCAAATTATTACAAAATATCTGAACAGGACTCATTCAAACAGGATAGGCCTCTAAAAAAGAGAAACCTATGAAATTGTCATAGCAAAGATACCCCCTGAGGGTCTGCTACAACACAGTGTTTGCCTGTACTGAATGCTGAGAAAGAAAAAGAAAAAAATGAGTAAAATACAATTTCAATCAATACTAACAAATATTTATTTGTGTATTATTTTGATAGCTAAAGATATTACTGGATGAGAAAAGCATGTCTGCATTATGAGAACTCTTACACTAATTTGTTTTCAATAATTGAAAATAAATTTAAAAAAATGTGACCAAAGACAACTCAGGTAGAAAAGGATTTAATTGATTTACACATCCCAACCATAGTTCAACACTGAGGGAAGCCAAAACAAGAACTCAAGTCAGAAACTAAAGCAGTGACCATCTAGAAACCCTGATGACTGCCTTGCTATCCATGACTTATACAGCCTGTTTTCTTTACACACTTACTTTACATTTATTTGTTTTATACTTTTCTGTGAATGAGTATTTTGGCCTGCACATATGTATACAAACCATGTATGTATTTGGTATGCCAATACCAGAAAAAGATATCAACTGTCTTGGAACTACAGCTGGTTGTGAGTCACCATCTAGGCAGTGGGAATAGAATCTGAGTCTTCTGCAAGAGCAATGATTGTTCTTAAGGAGTGAGTCATCGATCTAGTCTTCAGCCTGCGTTTTTATAACACCAAAGACCACCTGTTCAGGAGGGCCATTGACTATACAGGCTAGGCCCTTCCTCATAAACATTAATCAAGAAAATGCCTCTTGAAATTGCCTGTAGAGAATATAGTGGGAGTAATTTCTAAAGTGAGGTTCCCTCCTCCAAAATAACTCTGGTTTATGTGAAGTTGACCAAAGTCTAACCAGCATATCAGTGTTCATATATCTCCAATATATGTAAAAGTTTTCCAAACAAACAGTACTCTTTGGTATCCTCACAAGTTAAACAACAATTTAAACTCAGTGGACAATATTTCAGCTTTCTAGGGACCAACTGCTTGGTACATCATAATCTGAAGTGTTTCCTTGGAAAATATATTTTACATACAAGTAACTTCCAGTTGCAAAATTAAGATGAAGATGTGTTCTGATCCAAAAACTTACAAGAAGAGAAAATAAGAGGGAATACAGAGAGAAAGAGGGGAAAGGAGAGAGGATTGAAAGGCCATAAGACACCCAATGAAAAGCATATGCTACCAAGTTAGGAGCATAAGGAACAGCAACCTATAACCATGAAGAATGAGCAAGAGTCCCGGAAGGGTACTAGAGCCCTGGAAAACATATGGTCCTGTCAACGATTGAGTTGTAGATTTTTAGCTTCTAGAGTTGTAAGAGAATAACTTTCTATTATTTAAGATACTTTGTAGTAATTTGTGACATTAGTCAACAAAGCTAGTAAGTGCAGATTGACATAGTAGGCTACACCAGTGGCAAAAGGCCTATACACTGCTTCTCAACTTACTCTTTGTGTTTTGCTGAAGGCTACATGGGCTTTTGAATGAGCACTTTGATGTTTAATCCCCTAGCATCCTCACCCTGTTTTGTCCCTTTTCCGGGGCCTATATCTCCCTCTTATCTCTGCCTAGCCAATTGTTCTACTTGAATGAAGAGTTTTACATTTAATTTAAAATTCTTTTCTTTAGTAAATTATTTTTCCTAAGCCTAGAAGCCCACTTTTAGTCTGTTAACCCCATTATGTCCATGAGATCACTTTGCTCAAATGCTAATGCTTCACTCATGGACTTATGTGACAAAAAGGTAAAAATTTCATACAGTTGGACTAACCCTCTCTATATCTTTATCTGGTCAAGAACTGGAAGCTCTTTTTCTTCCCTGAGCATGCACACACAAAAAAAATGTCTTCCATTCTAGTCTTCTCAACATGATCATTTTATTTCTCAGGCCCATGTCCTGCTTCAGCTATTCCACAATAGTCTCCTAAGAAAAGGACATGCCTAATTTTCTAACTCTCAGAAAAGAAGGCCTGAGAACACTGGCTCTTTCCCTTCTGCCATTCATATTCCCTGGCCTATGGAACTATGTGATATATTAAGATAAATAGGAAGGAAATGAATTTTTAACTATGAGAATAAGAGAGCCTTTTCAGCAAGTAATTTGAGTTCATACAGTAGAAAAATGATTTCACAGCTCTGGTAGAGAGGTTCACTGCAAAGTTAAAACCCTGATTTTAGTCAAGACTAGAAAGGATGAAAAAAATCCATGCAAAATAAATGTCTGTAAGGCCAGCAGAGGCTGCTATTATGGGTGAACCAGAAGCCATGAAGAATAAATAACAAGGCAGTATGAGGATTCCTATAATGCAGGTCATTGCATGTATGGAAAACTAATTGCAGTAACCTGCTTAGCATCTGTCTCTCAATAGTGTGGAGAGAAGATGAGAGAGCAGTACCACTCAAAGCCTGAGGAATGGATGATGTGCATAGCAGCCAGCCCTACAACACTCAGTCTCGGGACTCCAAAAGCTGATTATTTTCATAACAATACACAAAAGAATATTTGTGTATGCTCTATGGGTCAACATTTATTTGGTGCTTGCAGTATAATAGATGTCAATGTAATGTGCATGTGCTTCCTATTACAATGCAGATAGAATATGCATCAGTAATCTGCACTGATTATACATGTACAAGCACTCAGATCAGAATTCATCTCGGTATATACAGTAAACATCACCATCCACCCCACTGTGGAAGAGTTGGCCAAGAGTCATTCTCCCTACTTCTAAGTACTGTACTTCTTAATGTGTATTTATTTTACTTGTGGTGGCTAAAAACTAATGTTCTGGAGGAAACCTAATTACAGGGAATTTACCAAGTATGCTTGCTGCTTACTTTGATCTAGAATAATTTCTAAGGTCAAAAGATTGATGCTACTAGAAGGTGCTGTAACTTTAAAGAGGTGAGCCTAGTGGGAGCTCTTTTGGTCATTTTTGGGTTGTGAACCTTGTGTTCAAACAAAGGGGCCAGCTAATTGAAAACTAAACCCTCTGAAGCCCTAATCCAAATAAGCCTTTCTTCTATATAAATTTATTCACCCACATATTTGTTTTAAGATGTGTAAGCTGATGAACATACTATACACTCATTCACTGGAGAGAGATGAAAATACACCAGTAAAAAAAGGTGAGTCAAGCAGGGCAAGCATAGCAAAAGATGTCATAGCAAGTGTTAAATGTTAACTTGACAGAAGCTAGAATCACTCTGGAAGTGAGGCTTCTGGGCATGCCTATGGAGGATTGCCTTGATTGTTTCAATTGATGTTAGAAGACCAATCCTACTATTTCCTCTGCAGGAGATTCAGAACTGTATAAAGTGGAGAAAGTGAGCGGAGCACTGTCAGGCATTCACTGATTCCTTTATGTCTCTTGGTTGTGGATATGATGTGACCAGTTGATTCAAGCTCCATAATTCCTGAATTCTTTGTGACAAATTCAACCCTGATGTCATGAACCAGAATGAAACTTCTCTCCTAAGTTGCTTTTCTCTTAGCATTTTATCACAATAAGAGGAGGAAAAAAAAACTAAAAGAGCAGCCTTAGTGACTCTCACAAGGAGAGTAATAGTGAGGTAGGGAGAAAGATGCTTCCCACCCTGAATTTTCAAGTCATGTGATGTGGACTGGTCTTTATTACATTCACTAAGTGAGAAAACTTCCTTTCAAAGACAAATTTGAGAGTAATACTCATCGTGAGTCACCAGTCAGCAACATCATCACCATCTGAGGTTGAGCATTTGAGTCATGAAGGGAGAACTGGCACAGCCTCGTCATAGCTTAGCTTTCCTCCAATATTTTGTATTTTTCCCTCATGCATATTTATGCCCCAGCAGATCTTATTCAACCCTCTTCTAGCTCAAAAATGGCTAACTCTCTTTTTTCTCCCAAACCTTCTCATATTTAAAAATCTTAGTTTCCATGGTTTATTGGATTAGTTAAGACCGTACTTGATGAGGAAAACTGGAATAAAAAACACCAACCTGCTCCAACTGTAAACTTCCCCAGCAGTACCCAGGTCAAGTAATCTACAATGGCAGCCAATTGATTACAAACACTGTCATGTGGGTCTTTTTATCTGTCTTGTTTCTGACCTCACTAATGAAGATTTATTTCTCCTGAATAAAATGATTCTGAGTAAATCCTTGGTTAGTGTTGGTGTCCTAGTCACTATTCTCATCCTGTGATAAGACAGTATGGCAAAGACATTAAGAGAAGGAGTTTTATTATTGGGACTTACAGTTTCAGAGGGTTAGAGTCCATGGTCATTATGCTGGGGAGTATGACAACAGGCAGGCATGGTGCTGGATCAGGAGTTGGTCTGCAAACATGGGGCAAAGAGAGCCACTGGGCATTTGAACCTTCAAATCCCACACCCGTTGAAACAGTTTCTCCCATTTTCTGTTAAACCGCTAGTCTGTTTCTTGACAACCTCCACTGAGGCACTTACAACCGATGAAGTGCTCACTAAGAAATAAAGTTGGGTGGCAATTTAAGTAACAGTGAGGGAAAAATAAAAACAGTAACTCATAAATGAAGGTAATCTTAGAGAAAGATTAAAATGATAAAATTAACATCTAAAAGATATGTCAGAGATAAGAGAAATACCCACATTTTCTTTGAGTGGTATCTCACATATGTTTTGTTTCTACTGACATATGTTAGCAAAAGCGGCATATTTCTTTAGTAACAATGACAGTGCTATTTTATAGACAGCACAGCTGTATCTTTATAACTTACTTTTAAAAAATATAAACTGTATGTGTCTCAGAGAAAGATAAATCTAGACAGTAAACATCTATTCTCTTATTGTCTCACTTCTTGGTCTTCACACCTTTGCCCTTCTCTCTTCTTCTAGAGGCTTCTCTGAAAAATAGTATTCACATCCCACAATGAAAGTGAGCATGAACCCTCCCCGTGTTTAAACAGGTACTGAACAGATCAATCAATTGCTTCTTCTTGAACGATGAAACTGAATCACTGATGCCTAGAGAATAAGTCCTCTTAACCAGCACAGCATTTGGATGGAAATTCTTCTATAGGATAACACTGATGGCGGATGCCACACACCTAATTTCCTAAGATTTTGTAGCAACTGTATGCCTCCTAATGAATGATGTCCAACTCCTGTTCAATTCCATGATTCTCTAAAGTCCTTTTGCTAAATACCATGAGTTTACAGAGTCAAATCAATGAGTAGTACACAGCAACAAAGAGACTGTCAGAAAAACATGGTAAAGTGAGAGTTATTTATTCTTCCATGGAACAGAAGTCAGTGTTACTGTAAGATGATTTAGAACTTCCTGGTCCTCATATCTTCTCTGCATCTTCTATTTTGTTATAGTTCTAAATTTATTGTTCCAGTCAAATGATGTCCATGGTTTAAGTCCTGAACCTATATTTTGCTTCATATGACATTTATTATAAAATTATAATATTATGGTATAAACCTGACCTATATTCCAAGCATAAATATCATAAGTTAATATTTTCTGAATTTGTCCAATGCTACATGTTTAAAAAGCGACACTATTTCTGCCGTTAGTTGATTTTAATTGTACAATGTGAAAACCCTTGTCAAAGAAATTTCTAAACTCACTAACACAATATTGTGAGAAGATTAAGATAAACTACACATTTACAGATCAATCTGATATAAAGATCAGTCTGCATAAGTATTACTCAAAATAGTAACTTTCCAATGTATGCTTATTTCCAAAGCAAGTTTCATATGCCCTATTTTTTAGTGTGTAAAACAAGAGAATCTTTCTACCTATATTAGGACACTAATTCACAGAGGAACATCTGTGTATCCACTGTGAATGTGTAGTCAACTATGCTGTGTTAATCGATCCAAGACATCTTACACTTTGTTCTTATTACCTGCATGGCTTCTTGGGAAATGGAGTGGTAAATAGAGATTATTTGAATGGTCATATTTATCTTCATTTTTAAAGTGTTCAGTTTCAATTTTATGGAACAAATACTTCTGTGTTTCCTCAAAGACTGAAATCCATTGGTTTAAAATCAAACATGAAATGGTTTCTGGATTAAAAAAAACAAGAGTGGAGACTTGAGTGCACATTTAACTAAGGACTAAGTTCACAAAATGACCAGTCCCTAAAAGAAAGTCAGCTCTGGTAAAAGTCTGAATGTTCACACTGTTTTAAGACTCATAGGATGACACTGGCTACACAAACTGGCCAGAGCAGATAGACAAAGGGAAAAGCTCTTAAGACTGGAATTGGTACCCTTGTAAAGGAAACCCCACAGGCCTGTCCTGTCCCTTATATCAGATGATGATACACCTACATGTCACTCTCTATGAGAAAGGGACATTCAGCAGATACCTACTCTGTTGACACCTTGTTTCTCAACTTCCTAACTTTCCGAACTATTCTCTGTTTATAAAATAGCATGCATATGGTATTTAGTTGAAGCTAAACACCAGAATAAGTTAAAGCAAGACAGTTAATATAGATCATGGTAATGCTCATTGGAAGAAATTAATATGATAATTCATTTGTCATGAAATGAATCATTAATTCTTTAGTGTCTAACCTCTGAGTGCCAAGAAAGGAATGCTTTTGAAGTTGTAAATTACTAAGAATGTAGCCTCTGTTGACCATACTACTGATGAAATATCAAAGCTAAGCATTGAGAGAGCTGTCATATCATTTCCCAAACTACATACCTTGGAAGACCTTGTTTGAAAACCTAGTTCAAGAATGGAAAAATTTAAACCATAGCTTTTCATATCCTTTAGGCAAAATATAAATGTCCTTAACAGGGCATTCAAGATTCTGGAAGATATAAGATCTCTAAACTCATTGATTACCACCTATAACATGCACTGAGCACATCTAGTAATGCTGGCCTTTTGAGGGTGGTGCCTTTTTATGTGTTCTCGTTAAAATGTTCTTCCACTGTATACACTTTCAAGGCTTCCTTCAGGTCTTCTCTCCTGTGGTAAACTTTCCCAGATCCCCAAACTCCCACCTCTGCATGTGCTTGGCATGTTCTTTATAACCTTATGGTCAGTTTCAAGAATCTTCAGACTTTGAGCATGTTGATTGCAGATGATGTGACTTTATGTCTCATACAAGTTGTAGAACAACTGGTAAAATTTGAGTCATGTCATATGTTTATTTTATAATAAGTCAATGTCACATATTTCTATAATGTACATTTTGAAGTATACAATCAAATTTTTGGGAGAATTGCAATGACAAGATCAAGAAAATGTATTGACATAAACAACACAGATATTTAAAATAAGATATGCTTTTCTTGTTATTATCCATAGAAAGTATATATTTAATGCTTTCTCATATAATTGTTAATATCTGGCATTTACTTGCAATTCTGAAAATATTGATGATGCATAAGCCCCATGAAAAGCTGACATTTAGTAATATAATATAACATGTTAAACACAAATCACAACAACACTAAAATAAGAATCTCTCGGGTCTTTGGAAACAGTGCTAGGTTGTTCGAAAATTTGTTACTTTTTGGATCTCACTGAAGGTGCTAATGCTCTTTCACCTAATTCTCTGGAAAATACCACGTGGCCGATTTTATCTGTGCCACACTTTCTCACTATTCTGCATTTTCTCATTTTAACCTTTTGTCATCATTTTCTATGTGAGGGTATTTCTGGTATATTTCTATTTATCTCCATCAGTCAACTATTTGCTAAAATGAGGAAAATATGCTAGCAATTACAAAATGAAAGTCACTAAAATTTTAAAAGTATAGAGCACTGCTCCAGAGAAATAGAGTGATACTTAAAATCTGTTCTGTCCTCCTTCTACCATACATTATATGTTTTTCTGCATATTTTCTAATATTGTAAACATAAAGCCAATGTTAAGTATTTGTTACATATTCATTAAATATACTGATGAGTTTCACGATATTTTCAAACAAGAATGTCACATACTTTGACTATATTCACCACCCCAATATTTTACTCTTTGTGCCTTTTTCTAATCCCATTTTTCAGTATCTCTTCTATTTTCAGCGTGCGCACACACACACACACACACACACACACATACATACACACATGTGTGTGTGCAAAGACACACATGATTTTATATAACTATACAAATCACACAATAATAAATGAGCGTAAATATGACTTTTGCCTTCCTGAAATGGAAACATTTCACTTAATGTGATGGTCTTCAATTTCACCCATGTTTTCTCTAAAACACATAATCATTATTCTTTATGGCTGAATAGAACTCTATCATGTACCTATGTCATGGATTTTATCCACTCATCTCTTGACACGCATAGCATGCAGCTAAAACTTATTGCAAATACTGCCTCAATAAGCATAGACATCTGTATATTTTGTGAATACAGAAGAGATGGTATAAGTGAATCATATGGTAGTTCTACATTAATTTTTTGAGGAAAGCCCATACTGATTTCAGGTTTCTGAGTTGACTCATTACTACCAAAGACAGATGAAGATCCCCTTTCCCCCATATCTTCACCAACACTTGCTGTTACATAATTTCTTTATAATAGCTGGAATGGGGTAAAATATCAATGTAGTTTTGACTTATGTTTCCTTGATAGCTAGAGACTTCCAACATGTTTTAGAAGATTTATTCACAGCTATACTATAGCTTTTGAGAACTGTCTATTTATTTTATTAGACTATTTGTTTACTGATTTGCTAGACTGTTTTGCTATTTAGAGCTTCTTAGTCCTGTATATATTCTGTATTAATCATCTATCAGATTCATAGCTAGAGCACTCTTTATTCTGTTCTTTGAGCTGCTTCTTAATGTAATTGTTTCCTTTCCTATGTATAAGAGATTTTACTTCATGTAGCAAGTGCGCTGACACCTTTAAAAAAAAATTCTTGTCTATGCCAATATCTCAAGATGTTTTCTACAAGTTTCCATCTATTGATTTTAGCATTCCAGGTCTTAGATCTTTTATTTTGTACAGAATAAGAGATATGAATCTAGACCGATTCTTCTACGTGTGTATATCTGCTTTTCCTAACAAGATTTGTGAAAAAGACTTGTTTTCTCCAATGTGTATTCTTAACACTGTGAAGAACAAGGTGACTTAACTATTAGGTTTGCTGTATGACTCCTTTTCCACCGACCTGTGTGTCTGTTCTTGTTCCTCTAGTAACACAAAACCAGGCATGGTGATACCTCAGGAGTGATTTTGCTATTCTGAGTCTTTTGTACTTCAATATAAATTTTAGTCTTTTTTCTTATTTCCGTTGAACCTTATCAGTAGCATTATGAGCATTATGATAGGAATTTTATTGAATATTTATATTGCATCTGGTAATGAAATAATTTTCATAATATTAGTGTTGCTCATTCAAAAACATGTAAATTTGCTACTGTTATGATTCATAATCTAAACACCTGTGCTTTCCAGTTGTCTTAGGTAACTGCTGTGAAAGACTTGTTCAAACTTCAAACGAGTTGGGACCCCACAGGTTAAAAACTATTGACCTAGACTAATTGAGAAAATAAGAGGCTATAAAGTAATTAAAAATCAAGAATGACAAGCAAGATATTTCACAAAAATGCAAAATCTGGTTCACTGATGAAAAGCTATATAATAACAAAATAAAAAACCTTGAGTAACTGTATAAATTATACATATATGTCCAGATAAAACTTGGCTTTGAAGTCACTGAAGACGTAGAAGATGAGTCAGAATAATGTCAAGTAAGAGATTAAATGAGTAATAACAACTCTCCCAGCAAGAAAATTCCTGGAATATATGGCTTCGTAGCTAAATTTTACCACCAAGGAAAGATAATAATAACAATTCTTCTCAAACTACTACAACAGATAAAATAGATAACAGATTTTCAAACTAATATGACAAAACCACTGTTATTTTGATGCCAAAGCTAGAAAGAATACAGGCACAGAGAGAGAGAGAGAGAGAGAGAGAGAGAGAGAGAGAGAGAGAGAGAGAGAGAGAGAGAGAGAAACACAGGAGGGGGCAAACAGACAAACATACAGAGGCAGACAGAGAGAACCAAAAATCTGTCATCATGACAACTATAGACACAAAATTTCTCAACAAAAGAACTAGTCAATTAAACTCAAAATCACTGAGAAACAGTGTGTACTATGGAAGCAAACTAAATGAAGTCAAATCACCTCAACAGATAAGGGAGAAAAAATATCATCATCACAACAAAGACTTACAAAAAATTTAATGAGGGTCAGCAACCTTCCATAGCACGTATACACACAGAAAGAATACTAAATACACTAGTGGTCACATGGTCTATGCCCACAGCTAACCTCATATAACACTGAACATAGCTGAAGAATTTTCTCTGGGATCAAAAGAAAGAATTGCTACTGTCACAACTTTAAGTCACAATAACAGTTAAATTCTTAGAAAAAAAATACCTAGAGACAAGTAGGATGGAAAATGATAGAATATTTAAAATTGATGGTATTTAAACAGAGGAAAATTTAAAGATCCCAAATAAAACAACAACAAAAACAAAAACTATTGAATTTGTAAAGATACAAAATCAACAACAAAAATATAATTTTTAAATAAAAATACAAATTTATTGAGAAATAAAAAAACACTTATAACAGATAACAAGAAAGTAAATTATTCATAAATGAACTTTTTTATGTTCACAAATAATTCATACCAAGCATACCTTTCCTTCTGTGAAGGGGGTCTTGATTCCAACCAGGAAGTGTTTGATTACCCACATAATAGTCCTGCCACTATTGCACCAGTGATCACATCTTATCAGGCTGACTTCTATTGTAACTCACAGGGCTCATAACTGAATAAACCTATGACTGTACTGGGTAATGTGTGTCATCTGAAAAGAGGGAATCTCAGTTAAGAAAATGTCTTCATAACATTGGGGTATGGGCAAGCATTTAGGACATTTTTTTTTAATTAGAAATTGATGTGAGGGAATACCTAACCATTGTACTTAGTTCCATTCCTCGAATGGTGGTTCAGCCATGGGGAGCAAGCCATTAAATATCACTCCTTCAAGAGCTTTATATTAGCTCCTGCCTCTCGGTTCCATGCTGGCAGAATTCTAGTCCTGACTTCCTTTGATGATGAAATACTGTAGCAGTTTAAGCAAGTAAACTCTTTTCTTTCTAATTTACTTTGGTCATGGTATTTTATCTCATTAATAACAACCATACCTAAGACAATAACTTTTCCTGAAAGTGTGAAGTGATTGACCCTTAGTAGATTGTCTGTTGCGTCTCTTTTAAGAGTTAAGGAACATCTCAGAAGAGAGGAAAAAAGATTCAAGAATGTAAAAACTGGAATGTGTTTTGGTTTTAGACATGACATGACTATAATACTCACGAAATCATAGTAGCTATGGATCCCCACTTATGTCCTTCACAACCATATGACCCTCAGCACCCATTGTGAGAATGGAAATGACTCATGAGGTCCCATCCATCCGTGAGAGATAATTAGCACTAATAATAGCTGGAAGTAGAACTTGATACTTCATTCCACGGTATACCCACTGATAAATTGCTCCTTCACACGTAAATAACTTTCCATCTGTGCTCAAACAAGCAACTTTAATTAAGATTAGACTATAACATAAACAAAAAGACATGAGGTAGAAGAAAACATTGATGAAAGATGGAAGGGCTTCAGCACTAGCTAAAGGGAAAATGAGAGATGGTAATAAGTGTGAAGGGGCAGTGAGAGATGGACATAGGAGGTAAAGAGGGTGGAGTCAGATGATTATAGGGTATAAATTCATTATTTAATTGTTTGAAACTGTCGGATCATAAAGAGAGAAAGAAAGAGTTATGTGATGGTGGTCCTTATCTTAAAGACCAGCAGAAGCAGAAGGCTCTCTGTGAATTCAAGATCAGCCTGGTTTACAGAGCAAGTTCCAGGTCAGGTTCCAAAGCTACACAGAGAAATACTGTCTCAGAAAAATACATAAATAAAGGGAGAGAGAAATTAAGTATAGTAATTCTTCAACTTTTTAATATGTGCTGTATATACTGTGCTTGGGAAGAAGTGGTAAGAAACTTATTGGACTATCTGGGCATTTTCAAGATGTTGAATTTTCTGATACATACTATAGCAATCCTGATACATCAAATGGTGAGAATTATAAGGATATGATTCTTGTTTGGTGTTTCTGCTCACTTCTAGATTATTTCCATTGTCCAATTTGTAGGCTTAAAATACAAATAAATATACCAGGATTCTGTAAATTATTTAACTAAATTATCAACCATGAAACTTCTTCTTCAAATCATTGAGTCATACACTTTCATTGAGCTTCTAATTGTAAGTATCTGAAGTGTAAGAATTGTTTTAAATGTGCTTATACTTGGGGCTGGAGAAAATTTTCAGTGGTTGTGAACCCCTCAATCACCAGTTATGCACATAACGAACATACATGCACGCAAAACTCTCATACACATGAATTGACATGAATTTTTAAAAGGTATTTATATCTGGTCTTGCTTTTCTCTATTCTCTCAAAAAATATCCCACTCTTCTTCTGTAGGTTTTCATCTTACTTTCCATGGAATAATTTCCATGGAATAACCTCCTAACCATATCAAAGCAATCATGAGTAAAACCTGGGAATATATTCTCTGGGAACTGTGCACAAATATTTTCAAATAAGTGAAATATTTGAATTGGGATTTTATGTGCTTCTGCCTTAAATCTTTTCCAAAAGAAATCTGTAGCCAGTAGCAACCTCAGTGCCAATAAATGTACATGACTCAATCCAGCCGAGGACAGCAATGCAGTTACTTCCAATGAACAGTGGAAAATGAGGCGGAGGACTTAGAACTGTCCACAATCCCACACTATGTCTGCTGCTTTCCATCCTGGGAGCTCTGCAGACAGACATAATCACGTGACCATAAAGCATAGCTTAAGCAAGGAACATATTTCATGTAAAGTCACAGAATTAGAAATGAAATAACCAAAATACCTCTTCAAAGTGACATAGAGATGATATTACTAATTGAGACAGATTTGCATTAGCTAAACATAACTTCATTATCATTTTGTATTAGTAAAATAGTTTAAAATAATCAAAATGTAAAACTATATTTCTTAGTAATCATGCTAACAAGAATGATGTTCTTTCTTCTCCCTCAATTTAATCATAACATGTAAGTATGAATTATTTATACTAAATATGCATAATTTTATTAAATAAGGAATAGCTTATATAACAGTATCATTTGGGCCATAAATATTTTACTTACATTATCTTATTAATAAGATTTGTGGGATTTGATAGATTAAAACATAGACAGAATCCTATGCTCCCAAAAGACAGAAGAAACACATTTCAGAGCTAGGATTCAAACCCAGCTCTTCGTTGGCTAAACATTGTGATGAAATTCTCTCCTGCATGGACTGTGAACAAATGAACTCCCTCAATCTATCACACATATCACTCTATAAGCATATTTGATCTTTCCATCTGAGTGTTCATAGAAAGCCCCAAGAAAAACTAATTTCTGCCCCTTTCAAGAAAAAATGATGTACACTTGAGAAATAGCTCACTCTGCATTACCTAATTAATATCAAATACCACTCCACCATTATTTCTCAATTTAGGCTACATAAATAATAGACTAAAATGACTTAGAAACACCTAGTGAAACCCTTTCATTTTATAGAGAGGAGAAACCAGCAGTATGGACAGCTTCAGCAGTCTTGCCAGTAGAAGTGTAGCTCTACCTGTTGTATCCTTGTCCAGGACGGCCTTTGAGTATGTGCATACTCTTCAGTTTTATCTGAGGTTTTATCAAGTAGGAGAAACAAAGACTATTGCCTAATTGACAGAATAATGCCTCAGAAATAATTCTCATGCATACAATAAGGAGCATTTATTTCCTTTCAGATGAATGCCCCCTCTCTGCTAAGGGCAATCAGATTATCATTCCTTTGATTTTCCTCCTTAAATACGCCCTTCAAACCTAGCATGTGTTTGTTCTTGCTCTCTCCATCTCACATATGCACTTCGGAGTTCCCAAGCCAATTTCTTTGTTTTATCTCCTTCTAAAAGTTTGCAAAATCTACTTGGTCCAGGAAATAATGAAGAAGAATATTTCTTTCTAGAATTATCTGCCTAGCTGTGTTATATATTTAGTTCTGTTAGAAGCTTTGAGATTTATTTCAGGATCTATTTTCAGTTTTGATACTGGTATATATATATATCAATTGGAGAAATGTAATATTAAGAAATAAGCTAAGAATAAAAATTTCAAGATATCTCCCCATCACCATTTTAGGTTTTTGTTATTGTTTCTAGGTGTTTGGGGACAGGTTTTCATAAAACCTACACTGGCCTCGAGCTCTCTGAGTAGTTGAACTTCTGATCCATCTACCTCTACCTCCCAAGTGCTAACACTACAGGCATGTACCATCACACCTGACTAAGACATTGTTCTTTATGTCATGTAATTGTAATCAAGTCAGTTAATTTTTTCCAACTTAGAATCTTTATGTGTAATCTGAAGATAATTGCACCTTCCCTGCTTATGTCACATGGTTGATTTGAGATTAAACTTGATAATGATACAAGGCTGTTTACCTAGCTGCCACTCACTGTCAATTAAGTTATTCATTTATGCAATGTTTTTCAGCTCCTAGCTTATTATATAAACTAAGTCTTAAGCATTGAGCACATCAAAATGATTCAAAAATATAAATAATTGATCTCAAAGCCTAACATAAATACAGAAAATAGAGAAGTATATAATTAAAGCTGGGATCAACTGAAATGAATTCATAAGTATGATGCAAAAAAATAAAATATAAATTTACTTTGAATTCAAAAGGTCAGCCTTTAAAGGAGTATAACCAAAAGAAATAGAAGAGGTATAGGAAGGGAAAGAGATAGGAGGGTAAGAGAGGGGAGGGGAGAGAAAAAGACATGGGCAGGCCAGTGGAGAAAATCACTCCCATAACAGGACAAAAGGCACATTGTCTTGAAAGAAATAATTTTTAGTTACATCAGAATAAAGAACAAGTAGAAGACAATAATGTCAGATAATAAGAAAAGAGGGAGAAGAAATCAAGTAGCAGGCCAAGAGAGGAATTAGTTTTCTGCTGAGTGTAATAGGCAGTCATCAAGGCAAATCAGGCAATGCACTGATGCAGCATAAAGTGTTTATAAAGGAACTGTTTAGTTCAACATGGTGGTTTTAAGGTCCGTTTTCTGCTAAATGAAGAGACATGAAGTCAAACTTGGGAAACCATCAGGAAGAAAAAAGCAGAAATAGAAATAATAATCTTCTTTATTTAGGAATGGCTGAACAAAGATGGTATGTACCTCAGGGAGGAATGCAAAACCAGCAGTTAGGAGACAACGTGACAAACTGCTGAAGTTTAAATTTGGTGTTACCATGTCCTAAGAAGGTACACAGATGGAACTGGGTCTCTGATATCTCAAATTATCTGTGTTTTGCTTTGTATGAGACATTCTGAAGATGTAATTACATGGTGTTCAGAATTGATTAGGTCTAGAGTAGTGGTTCTCAACCTTTTTAATGATGAGGCCCTCTTACAGTTCTTCATGTTGTGTTGGCCCACACCATAACACTATTTTCATTACTATAATTCATGACTATAATTTTACCACTGTTATGAATCATAATGTAAAAATCTTATATGTAGTATATATGTAACACCTGTGAAAGGGCCATTCCAGTCACTAGAGGGGTCTGAACCTACAAAAACCCACCAGTTTAGAGAGTTTCTCTCTCTTGAAACATAAACATCTTTAGGAAAGAGTTTCACAACTGTCCCAGTGCCTTGAGAATGTTATGTCCAAAAAGCCACCTTGAAGTAGAGATTAAGCCTTCAAGATGTTAATGCTTTGATCTTAGACACCCAACCTCCAGAGATATAACAAGAATCCATCAAATTCTGTCATAACAGAACACCCAAAGATAATCTCATTATCTTATAATGTTACTTACATCTTCCTCCTTTTGAATTGAATTAGGCCCCCAAAATTTTCATGACATGATTACAAACTCAGAATTTTTAGACATATGAGGTGTAAGATAATGACAAAAGTCCATGATCCATAATTTCTAAAATCCAAAATTGTTTTTGTAAGTCATTTACAATCAGTATTTGACACACTATAACTGAGTTTAGAAGGAAAAGGCAACCTGAAATAATGTGCAACTTGACATTTTCTATTTCCTCCAGTTAAGCTTGACAATTGTATGGTTCTTGACAGAGCAATAAGCATACTTTATTACACGGCATTGTTAGTGATGTCTAGCAACTGTAAAAACACCTTTCTAAAAACCCTAAATATCTTCACTTTAGATGCCTAAAAATGTTAGATAGTGAAATATGAGCAAGTAATACCTTCCTGGAGTCCTGTAGCATGGGACAATCTGTGGTTGACTAAGGATGAGAAACATTCTACTTTTATTTATTATAATTTAGTTAGGAGAAAATTGTCACAAAAATGGTTAACTACCTATCTTACCCCATTCAAGAAAATGGGATTTGGGCCAATTTAGAAGGTATGCTATTTTTGTTTATTCCTTTGTTTTGTTGTTTTTGGTGTGGTGTGGTGAGGTGCAGTGGGTGCAGTGGTGTGGAGGGGTTTGCTTGGTTGGTTTGCTTTGCTTTGCTTTGGTAAGGGCACAAATACTTAGTCTAATTACTGATGTTCACCAGACTACCATTATAATTTTATTTAAAAGTTTTGTGAAAAAGAAAAATATGCCCATAGGCATAATGATCAAGCTAAACCGGGAAACCATGTGCTTGGTAATATAGACTGATAAGAGTTGGAGTGGCTGACATTGACACTTTAGGTGTCCTTCTGACAGGGAGGCAGGAACAGGGGCAACTGTATTTACTAACAACAATTCTCACCACATTTTCAGAGTAAAGAAATCAAGGTCTCTGATAAATTTGATTTTTAAGTGATCTCAAATCTCTCTCTAAAAGAACCACTATGAGATCTGCTATCAAGAGTATGAGGGTGAAGAGCAGGAAATTCTTTGGTTGTACAGTGATTACATGGCTTATAGAAGGATGTCAAGCTCAGTTCCTAGTAGTGGAACAAAATAAGAATTTAATAGTGAACCAGGAATGGGTTAGTTGAAGAACTGCAAAAATTCACATGTACACAAAGGCCAGCGACAAGTAAAATAAGGAAGCATGGACCAGCGTCATAACATGAAGCTCTAGATGACCTATTCAGCTCACTGTATCTACCTACCTGTTTAGATAAAGTGGAAGCAAAAAGTTAAACCCAATGATCAGAACTAGACTGGCAGTTCTGATCTTACATAATTACAGAAAGGATAGGGATTCTAGTCTGAATAATAATGATATAAATTATATCACATTGATATAGTGTGTGACTGTTTTGGTCAGTAACAGATGAGAGCTGTTCTATAAAGCTAAGTCATTTAATGATATTATAGCGATCTGACCTTGCTAAGTATAGTTTGTGATACTTTGGTAAAGATGAAATGTCTATCAGTTCAGCCCCCAGAGAATACTCCTATCATTAAGTGAGATATGACTTTACTATTAATAAATTGTTGGTATTATTTTAAATATCCACACATAGTAATCCCTCAACTGGGAAACTACCTAATGTATTATCCTCCTGATATTCATAACAGATGTGCAAGTCCAGACACACAGAAGCTCTAAGATGCACAATTTCTAAGACAGAGAAACAGAATTATAATGCCTTGAGCTCTTACAGGGCAGGATTTATAACCAGGTCTATCTCAAAATCGTAACAATTTGAGTGGTATCTGCCAATGTAAGTGAAATAATTTCCTGATTCTAAAGACATATTTTGAAATGAAAAGTGTAGGGAGCCAGCCGCACCCTAAAGATGGTGCTTGTATCCGGCCTATAACTAAGTGGTTTAAGGAAGCTCCTTAGTAAACAAGTCACTGTGCATGGTACCTTGTAATTTTCCAGCAAGAAGCCTGGCCCCCAGACAGATACATCATATCTGGTGAGGGTGTGCTGACCAATGGGAAAGGCCCACATCAGGGATAAACAAGGTTGCCTATAAAAGCAGCCTGCCTGGGAGGCTTGGGGTCTTCTGTTCTTTGCCCTAGTGTGTGAAGCTTCAATAAACCTGCTGCAGAAGGATCCTGTTGTACTGCGTCTTGTTTGCGGGCAAAGAAGGCGCGGGACAGAAAAGGGTACTTTTAAGGTACACAACACACAGCAAAGGAAGGATAAATGCCTTCCTTTCCATCTTCTATCTAGAGATAGGCCAAATTCCAGGAGACAAAGCTGTGTCATAGAGCTGAGTCTTCATCTGTGAATCCAGATGGCTTCTGGAGTTCAAAGGTATACAGTTGAAAAATCAGGTTCTTCTAGCATTTTTATCTCAAATCCAAGAGTTTGCATCCCGTAGCGATCAAAGACCATGATCCCAGTCTGTGGGATTTTACAGGCCTTAGTTGGTTTTTACCATTCTGAGCTTTACTTCACATTGTTCCATGCTGGATATTTTAAATGTATTTTATCTGTTTGTTATTATAATATAATTACATCATTTCCCTTTTCTCTTTTTTGCACCAAAACCCTCCAATATATCCCGTCTTGTTCTCTTTAACAATTATGCCATTTTATTATTGTGTGTAATGTATATATATATTCCTAAGTACATAAGTACAGCCAGATTACTGAATAAATCTATTTGATATATTCCCTTGCCAAATCTCTAGCAAAGTCCAAATTGTATGGAATTTATTAATTAATACCTACATATTACTACATGACCAATATTTTTCTCTCTCAAAGGAGTTTTATAGATATATTATACATATATCTAATCGATCAATTGACTTTATTATATGCAAATAAATTATATGCAATTTCTATTTAAATTCTTAATTTTTAAATTACTCTTATAGTTTGTGAACAGCCAGCTTTCGTCTGGGGAGATGGTTCAGTCAGAAACATGTTCTCAGAGCACAGGCACACAGGCTTGCCAAACCGCAGCAGCTAAGCAGCTTCAAAAGTTCTTTTATTCAGTATCTGTTCTTTGTTATGTTATGATCTTAGATAAATTAGAAATATCAAATATAAAGCTGAATAATGGCATTTCCCTTGAGAAATTTCATCTTTATCTGGACCCTACTTTGAAATTTAAATTTTATATCCTTGTGACTCACTCAAAAAAATGGTAGGGTGCATTGAGACACATGCACATTTGAGCAAAAAGTTAATGGCTTTAATAACATTCTTTAGAGCATAGAAATTGTCACTTCTATATTTTCCAGAGGGGAGTCTAGATTTAGTACTTTTTACTGAGTTAATTAACAAGATCCAGAGCCCGTTATAATAAACCTCTTGGCAAAGGCAGCCAGCAGTCACTATCTTATTTTAATAACTGCAATCTTTTCTTACAGCTTATCTACCACCAGTGCCAACCCTACAAAGGTTACTTCCTGCTCTGAGTGCTGACTGTGCAATGTCTTTAGACAGACCTTGCTGCTCTCTAAGTCCAGAAAAAGTGGGGACAAACAAAACATTTAAGTGGAGCGGGGAACAGTTTGAAGTTGGGAAGACTGAACAGATGGTTTCAAATTGTATTTTTGCCAACCAAAATGGGCTATAGTATGTATTCATGAGTAACACATATTAGCACCAGTGAGGCCAGTATAACTCCTGTATGACCATGTGTATGCTCAGAAGATATACAAAAAGTCCAAGATACATTGGAATGTATTTTAACACTCATCTTTCTAAGATTTTTTCATATTTTTTATTCTTATGACTAAGTGACCATCTGAACCCAATTGTTTCTACTTTTCTACACAATAATATCTTTCATGTAAATGTCTTGCATATAAGAGAACCTCCACAGACCACTATGAAGAGTGTAATTATCATTGGCCTTAATAGTTGCATTTATTTTATATGACCTTCACTTTTTATCCATCAAAGAGATCCCTTTGCCTAGGAGAGAAACTTATGACAATCTACAGAAATAATTAAAGGGACAAGGAGAAGTCTGGTAATGTTTTCTCTTTTCATCAAAATCGAACTTTTCAGAATGAAAAATTCCCTACAAATAGGGTTGCTGTTTGAAAAAAGGGTTTCTCTGTTCCCTCTCTAATAGGATATCTCTATTCCCTCTTGTCCTCAGGAGTATAGTAAGAACTAAACTGGAAGAAACAGAGTAGTCAGAAAATAGTAAAATGTCTCTCATTATTGGAAAAATGAGACTATGAAACATGGCAAAGTGGGACAATGGATATAAAGAGTGAGGTTCCCTTAGCCTGAGGACAGTATGATGGAAAGACAGAAAGAGACTGGAAAGATAAAATGGACAGATGACCGCATACCACAACCTTCCCCAACAGAGTTCCACAGCATCCTTCTGGAAGTTCCAAGAGCTTCCTTCCATGGAGTTCCATAGCCCCCTCTGCTGAAGATATTCTTCCCACATCTCAGGTACTACAGCTCCTTTCCCTGAAGTTCTACATCAAGGAGAGAGATGTGCTCTGTGGTGGGGATATCCTCATGTTGCTGTTGTGAAAGGGAAATAATCTACTTGAAAGGAGCCCTAAACCCACCCAAGGGACATAAGTTTTATTCTATAATGTGGATGCAGTCCAGGAATGTCAGCTGAGGTGGCAGATGTGGAGTCCATTTAGGAAGGAGTTATTTACAGAGCATGCTACATCAATCAGATTTGGACTGACTAGACAGACCAATGGCTAAGAGGAGATGGAATCTGAAAGGAACTGAAAGTGACCTGAGATTCTTATTTCAACCCTTGGAATTGATTTGAAAAGGTCAGCCCAAGTGAACTTGGCATGAAGGAAGACAAATGTGGCTACCTTTTGAACTAAAGCACAGGCTCCCTCCAGAGAGGACTTAGGATCATTTATAGAGGCCACAAAATTTCTCTTATTTGTAGTTAGGAAGGAAGATATGAAACTATTTTTATCACATATAAATTGTACAGTACAATGGGTTTATTATGACATTTCCACATCTACATTGTATATGACATTTTGATCAAACTTGTCTCCTCTACTACTCTCTCATCCTGTCTTCCCTATGCCTTTCACATCCCAAGCCTTCTCTTTTCCCCAACTAGTCTCAATATAAGAGAAATATTTATATTTCTGGGGTTTATTTTGCATTTCATGTTGATCTGTAGTCCTGTTCATTTTCTTAAAATGACACATTTTTAACTCTTCTCTTATGGTAAAGAAACTCTTCTGTGTATATCTCACTCACTGTTTTGTTGCTATGAAGAGACTCCATGACCAAGGCAACTCTTATAAGAGAAAACATTAAAAAGATTACAGGTTTAGAGAGTTGTCCATGAGCATCATGGCCATAACCAGACAGGGGTGACCAAGGAGCAGTAGCTGAAAACTTTATATCCTGATTTGAAGATAGAAGGCAGAGAACCTGGATCTAACGTGGGATTTTGAAACCTCAAAGCCCACTCTCAAAAATACACCTCCTCTAATAGGACCACACCTCCTAATGCTTCTCAAATATTTTGATAACTGAGGAATCAAGCATCAAAACATGAGCATATGGTGGCCATTTTTATTCCACCAACTACACATTATATGTTCTTTACTCACATCTCTGTTGATGAGCATCTAAGTCTATTCCATACCTTGGACATTATAAACAGTGCTACAATAAACATTGTATGTTGGACTTCTACAATAATCTGACTGGGTTTTTAAAGTATAGGGCCATATGTTTTATGGTGGTATTATATGAAAATTCTATGTCTGATAATCATTTTAAGATTTTGTTTGTGTGTCCCAGGCTAGTTTAAAATCTCAGTCCTCCTGTCTCAGACTCCTGATACTAGGATTATGATTATGTGCCACCAAACGCTGCTATTTTCAGTTATTTGAGAAATCACCATGCTGACTGTGCTAATTTGCATTATCCCCAGCAATGAGTATGGATTCTTTCCCCTTCCACACACAAATTCATAACAGCGCTTGTTCTTCTGGATTCTTTTTTTCTTCCTCTAATTTCTGAATATACAGACTTAATACTCTTTAACTATTTTTGTTAAATATTAACCTGTCATAGTAAAAGATGTACTCTACCAATCTCTTTGATGAGATTAATCCTATCACTATACCAGTATGTCATAATTACAAGGAAAATGTTCTTGGCAAGAAATAAACAAGTGAGAAAATTACCTTCACTGAAAAACCTAAAGGCTACAAAGAGTGAGACAAAAAGCCATCAGTCACTTTTATTTTCATATAATATTTATATACCCTAACTATACAAGGCCAATCAGCATGCTAGATACAAATTCAATTTGTCACAAACATTCTAACTAAATAATATAAGTGGGATGCTGTGTATTATTCTTTTGACACATTCTATTCAATATGCTTTTTAAATATACATATATGTTTCTATATCACCAACATGTAGGGAACTATGTTAGGTCACCAACAATAGACTAGATCAAGATAGATACTGTTCTTGTTTAGTTCAACCTCTCATAAAAATGTAAAGACATAAAAAAGTAAGGTGATAAATAGTGAAACAATTACAGTTCATAATAAACACCAACACAGGCATATACAAAAAGTCAATCAAATCAAAGTAAAAGTATATTCTTTATTTGGAGTACATAGGAAAGATCTTCAAGAAAATTGTCTTAAAATTAAATAATATGAGAACATAGAGTTAAGAATAAAGAGAGGGATGAGGGTAACATCCTGAGAAAAAGAAATATTCTGTCAACTGCAATGAGGCCAGAAGTTCCTTGAAGTGATCATATATCTAAAAGCAAATGACAGCTGCAAGCTAGCAGGCAAAGGAATATAAATTAGTTTACAATACAAACACTATTTAGTCATAAGAAACCACTTTGTGGTTGTGCTCAAGAAACATTTGCTTTATTCAAAGATCAGTAGCAATCCTTTGGCGAAAACATTATAGTTGGTGTTATAGGCTTGATCACCATCCCATAGTTCTGGGAATGGGAATATCAGAAGAGAGAAGGCATAAGGTCATCAGGAGCATACCCTTAAAGCAGATATTGGGAATCAGTTCTCTTCCTCCCTCTCTCTCCCCTCACTTTAGGCTGCTATGAAGTGAGCGTTTCTGTTGCTTCAAACACTTCCTACCACAAATGCACTGTCTCCCCACAGGCAAAAGGAACTTCTGAAACTATGAGCCAAGATAAACTTTTATTTTATCACAAGAATCCAAAGATAACTGATATAGAACAAGAGAAAAAAGAAAGTGATCCAGTTATGAATAACTATAACAGTGTGAACTGGATAGGACAGACACAGGGTGAGAATATATGGATTGCAGACTACTGGAAATTGAGAGACTAGTTTCTAACTAACAGGGCAGTACTGTAGCTGAAAGGAAGTTTAACAATCAGGATTAGTAATGATTTTAGTGCTTGCACTTGAAGAAGGGTGGAGACAATAATTAATAATTTACTTGCAGGTCTAAAAATGGAAATAACTAAATTCTAGATATGTGTGAGAAATTGATGTGCAGATGAATGGCTGAGGAAATGAAAATGCACAGGAGGCTGGCTCTTCGGCTTCAGACTTCATTACTGTGAACTGATGAGATTGTTAAAAAAAAAGTGAAGAAAGTGGAAAATAAAAAATAGTGATGTCTTAACACCACAAATGACGTGAGGTGGTATTGTCCTGTGTTACAAAATTCACAAAAGAATGATTAAAAGAAGAGGGCACTTAAAAGGTAAAGAGTACACAGGTTGCCTAAAGGTGGCATCCATATTAAGAAATATATAGTTCAGTTCCATCATAAGAAAGTCCTACCTCAAAGTAATCCAAACCAGGACCACTCTTGAACATCAAACAAATGAAGCCCTGTGCAGAGGCCCAACTGACTGAACTTTTTATGAAACTTAATTCAACTTATCCTGAATGTCTTGAGTGTGGCAAGTTGTGTTTATCACACATCATTAGCTTAGGTCATCATGGACGGTGGGACTGCTTGCTTATACTAACATGTTTAAAGTAACTCTGTCTATTAATCTCTTATACAATAGGGAAGCTGTGTAGCCTTAGAATGAGCTTAGGTGCTAGCATTAATCGTGAGATCAGAGAAATGCCAGGATCCATTGCTTTCTTTTCATCATAATTTGACACATACGGAGTAATTTCTGGTCTGTACTCTATAGAAAGTTGAATTTTAATCCTTAAAATCTTAAATCAACCTAACTTCTAATTGCTACATGTCACCAAGTATACACATTTTATGTCTTCAAATATTGATGGCCATGAAAAGAATTGGCAGTTTTACTTTTATTTTTTTTTTGTTTTGATAATATGTGTTATTTAACCAAATGCATCAAGGATATTATTATTTATTCTTTATTGTTTTCCCAATTTCTTTCTTAGTCCATTTCACATACTACTGATTTCTGTGTATTAATTTTGTAGCCTTCTACTTTGTTGAAAGAGTTTATCAGCTGTAGGAGTTTGCTGGTGGAATTTTTAGAGCCATTTACATATACAACTGTATCATTGGAAATAACAATACTTTTACTTCCTTCCTCCATCCTTGTATCGCCCTGACCTCTGTCAGCAGTGTTATAGCCCATAGCTCTAGCTAATATGACAAGTACTGTGTTGAATATATATGTAAAGAGTGGACAACGCTGTCTTGTTCCTGACTTCAGTGTAAATCCTTTGAGTTTTTTGATATTTATGTTGTAGTTGGCTATGGGCTTGCTATAAACACCTTTATGATGTTGAGGTATGTTTCATGTATCCCAAGTCACTCCAGGACTTTTACTATAAAAAGGTGTTGGAGTTTGTCGTTTCTTTTCCGCACTTAATTTGGTGATTATGTGATTTTTGTCGTTATGTATGTTGAACATCTCTGGGGTGAAACTTCCTTGCTTATGGTGAATGATCTTTTTGATGTGTTCTTGTGTTCAGTTTGCAAGTACTTTATTTGAAACTAATACAAATTATAAACAAAATGGTATCTACAATATGACTAAAGCTTCCATGATGAGATTTTCCTACCTCTCTGATGTGGGAATGTCTTTCTATGCTATGAATATGCTGCGAATGGCAATCTTTAAATAAAGGAGCTGTTTTGGCCCATGACAGACACCATAGAAAAAGTAGGAGGGAAAATTTGAGCATAGGTAGGAGGAGCAGGGCGGAGTGAGAGAGAGACCGAGCCAGAAGCCCAAAGAAGCAACATGTAAGGAGCACAGGTGAGCCATGGGCCATGTGCAGACAGATTAATGAGAATGGGTTGATTTAAGATGTAAGAACAAGCTAGCAATGTGCCTGAGCCATAGGCCAAACAGCATGAACTTAATATAAGTGTCTGAGTCATTTTGGGGGCCTGAGCAGCAGTAGGCAGCTAAGGGGTCTGGGGCTGCAGGTCTGTGGGGCTGGGCCTCTGGCCTCCCGGGACCAAGAAAACTTATTGCAACACCCATCCTCCTTTTTTTTCCTTATTTTCTCTTTAATTTTGTTTCAGTGGTGAGGAGGTACAGGAGAAAAGGGTAGATACAAAAAGACAAGGAAATAAATGGGATCATAATACATGATGTAATAAATACATAGGATAAATTTTTAAAAAGAATTTTCGCATCTATGCTTATTAGAGAGATTATTCTATAATTATCTTTCTTTATGTAGTTTAGGCATCAGGTAACTGAAGCCTTGTAAGAAGAATTGGGCAATGTTGCTTTCTGTTTATATTTTATGAAATAATTTGGAAAAGGTTGGTGTTAATTCTTTGGAAATCTGAAAAAATCCTGTGCTAAAACCATTTGTCCCTAGGATATTTTTGGTTGGTAGAATTTTAATGATTGCTTCTATTTCACTGGGCAATTTAGGTCTGTTTTAATTGCTTACCACACCTTCTTTAACTTTGGTAGGTGGTATATGTCAAGAAAATTATCCATTTTTTTATATTTCCCTATTTTGTGAAATAGCATTTTTAAAGCTCTTTAAAAATTATTTTATATATCAACAACAATTGTTTCTTGTAACATCCCCTCTTCCCATTTACTCCACAGCTTCCCCTAACTCCACCCCATCCCATCCACTCCTCAGAGAAAATGAGACCTCCCATGGAAAGTCATTAAGTATGGAACATCAAGTTGGGGCAGGACAAAGCCCTTCCTTCCCTCTCTGTCACAGCTAAGCAAGGTATCCCTCTCTAGGGAATTGGTCCCAAAAACCCAATTCATGCATCAGGGTTCCTCTTCACTCTGCCAGTGGTTTCACAATCTGCCTGAACTACACAGCTATCATCCACATTCAGAGAGCCAGGTTCTGTTCCAGTAGGTTCCTGAGCTGTCAGTCCAGAGTCAGTGAGCTCTCAGTTGTCTTAGTGTGTTTCCCCATCATGATTCTGATCCTTTTGCTTATATAATCTTTTCTTCTTCTCTTCTACTGGATAAGGAGCTCAGCATCATACTTAGCTGTTGTTCTGTGCATCTGCTCCCATCAGATGTTGAGTTGAGGTTCCATGATGACAATTAGGATAGTCATCAACTTCATTACTGTGAAGGCCAGTTAAAGCACCCTCTCCACTATTGCTTGGAGTCTTGGCTTAGATAATCTTTGTGGATTCCTGGGAATTTCCTTAGCACCAGGTTTCTCCCTAATATCAAAATGGTTCCTCTATCTTTCTTTGTTCTCCCTTTCTATCCCTCCCTCAACTCAATCATTCTGTTTTCTCATATTCTCTTCCCATCTCCCCTTACACTCTGTACCTCATGTTCCCAAATACTCAGGAGTCCGTATCTATTTCTGCTTCTAGAGAGGATCTATGGATATCTCTTTTAGAATCCTCCTTGTTACCTAGGTCCCTTGAAGCTATAGATTATAAAATGGTTATCCTTTGCTTTACATCAAATATCCACTTAAGAGTGAACACATTGAGAATTTATTTAGATCTGTACTAAATTTTTAAATTGGATTATATATTATTTTGAGATCTAGTTTATTGAGTTCTTTGTAGGCTGCCTTTTTGTCTTATTGATCATGTCCTTTGCCTTACAGAAACTTCTCAGTTTTGGGAGATCTCATTTATTAATCTTTGCTCTCAGTGTCTATGCTGCTAGTGCTATATTTAGGAAGTGGTCTCCTGGGCCAATGTGTTCAGGACTATCTCCTAATTTCTTTTCTATCAAGCTTAGTTTACCTGGATTTATGTTGAGGTCTTTGATCCACTTGGACTTAAGTTTTATGTGGGATAATAGATATGGATCTATTTGCATTCTTCTATATGTCACCGTCCAGTTATGCCAGCACCATTTGCTAAAGACGACTTATTTTTTCCATTGTATATTTTTGGTTTTAATCCAAATATTGGTATGGAATATTACCAGAGTCTTCAATCTAATTCCATTGTTCTACATGTCTGTTTTTATGCCAATATCAACCTGTTTTTATTACTATAGCTCTACAACAGAGCTTGATGTCAGGAACATTGATGCCTCCAGAAGTTCCTTTATTATACAAGGGTATTATGGCAATCCTGGTGGGTTTTTTTCCTATATGACATTGAATATTGTTCTCTTGAGGCCTGTGAAGGACTGTGTTAGGATTTTTATGGGGATTGCACTGAATATGTAGATTGATTTTCTAAGATTGTCATTTTTGCTATGCTGATGCTACCTATCCAAGAACAAGGGAGATCTTTCCATTTTCTGATATCTTCTTCAATTTCTTTCTTCAAGGATTTGAAGTTCTTGTCATACAGGTCTTTCACTTGTTTGATTAGGATTACTCCAAGATATTTTATGTTATTTGTGACTGTTGAGTATGTTAATAGTTCCTTGATTTCTTTTCCAGCCCTTTTATCATTTGTATCTAGGAGGCTATTGATCTTTTGAGTTAACCTTGTATCTGATACGTTGCTAAAGAAGTTTATCAGCTGTAGCAGTTCCTTGGTAGAATTATGGGGGCCACTTATGTACGCTAGCATATCATCTGCAAGTAGTGAAAGTTTGACTTATTTTTTGCAATTTGTATCCCCCTTGATTTCTTCTTGTTTTTATTGCTCTATTTAGGATTTCAAGTAATATATTGAATAGATATGGGGAGAGTAAACAGCTTTGTCTTGTTCCTGCTTTAAGTGAGATTGATTTTGAGTCTCTCTAAATTTAGTTTGATGTTGACTGTTGGCTTGTTGTATATTGCCTTGTTATAATTAGATATGGTTTTTTTTTTGTATCTCCAATATTTACAAGACCTTTATCATAAACGGTGTTTGATTTTATAAAAAGCTTTTTCAGCATTTAGTGAGATGATCATGTGTTTTTCTCAGTTTTTTTTATATGGTTGAATACATTGACCAAATTTTGTGTGTTGAACCATCACTACATCTCTGGGATGAAGTGTACTTGACCATGGTGGATGATTTTTTGATGTGTTCTTGGATTTGGTTTTCCAGTATTTTATTGAGAATTTTTGCATCAGTGTTCATGAGGGATATGGGTCTGTAATTCTCTTTTTAATGTATCTTTGTATAGTTTGGGGAACAGGTGTCTTTTGCCTCACAGGGAGTTTGACAGTGTTTCTTCTGTTCCCAATGTGTGAAGAATTCAGCACTGAAATCATCTGTCCCTACTTTTTTTTTAGGTTAGGAGACTTATAATAACTGCTTCTGTTTTCTTAGAGGCTAAAGGTCTATTTAGGTGGTTATCTGGTCTTTACTTAATTTTAGTAAGTAGTGCCTACCCAGAAAATTGTCCATTCCTTTTAGGTTTCCTAATTTTGTGGAGTACAGGTTTTTTTCAAGTATCACCTGATGATTCATTGGCTTTTCTCAGTGACTGTTGTATGTCCCATTTTCATTTTTGATTTTTGTTAATTTGTATATTCTCTCTCATTCTTTTGGTTAGTTTGGATGAGGGTTTGTCTATATTCTTGATTTTCTTAAAGAACCAACTCTATGATTGTTTGTATATTCCCTTTGTCTCAATCTTATTGATTTTAGCCCTAAGCATGATTATTTCCTGCTGTCTACTCCTTCTGGGTCAGTTTGCTTCTTTTTGTTCTAGAACTTTCAGGTGTGTTGTTATGTCTCTTATGTGAGATTTCTGCAAATTCTTTATGTAGACATTTAGTGCTATGAAATTTCCTCTTAGCACTGCTTTCATTGTGTCCTATAAGTTTGGGTAGTTGTGGATTCATTTTCAATGAATTATAGGAAGTCTTTAATTCCTTTATTTCTTTCATAACCCCAAGGTGGTTCAATGGATAATTATTCAGTTTTCATGAGGTTCAATGCATTCTGTAGTTTGTGTTGTTGTTGAACTTTAAGTTAAGGGCATGGTGGTTGTACAGGATACAAGGAGTTATTCCATTTTTTATCTTTTAATATTTATTTTATAACTATATATATGGTCGATTTTAGAGAAAGTTCCATGGAGTGCTGAAAAGATGTATTCTAGTGCTTTCTGTAGGGTGGGTTTGTAGATAGGTATTGTTTAAATCTGATTTAGTTATAAAATTTTTTTTGTTCCGTCTATGATAATTTAGAATGTTTCTGAGTATAGTAGTCTGGGTTGACATTGTCTGCATAATATCTGTCCAGGAGCTTCTGATTTTCAGAGCTCCCAGACTTAGGTGTTATTCTGTTGGGTCTGCCTTTTAAGTTAGTTGGCCTTTTTGCTTTGTAGGTCTTAATTTTCTTTCTTTGTTCTATATATTTCATTCTTTGATTATTATATAGTGAAGGACTTTTGAGGAGTCTGGTCTATTTGTTGTTCTGTAAGCTTCTTGTGTCTTCATAGGCATTTCCATTTTTAGGTTGGGAAAGTTTTCTACTATGATTTTGTTGAATATATTTTCTGTGCCTTTGAGCTGGTGTTCTTCACCTTCTTCTATCCCTATTATTATCAGGTTTGGTCTTTTCATGGTGTCCCAGATTTCCTAGATGTTTTGTGTTATGACTTTTTAGCTTTAGTGGGGTTTTTTTTTGATGGATGAGTTTATTTCCACTATCATATCCTTCACACAAGAGATTCTCTCTTTCATATTTTTTATTCTGTTTGGTTATGCTTGCATCTGTAATTTCTTTTCATTTACTCAGATTTTCCATTTTCAACATTCCTTCAGTTTGTGTCTTCTATATTGCTTCTATTTCCACTTTCTAAACTTTAACTGTTTTCTTCACTGGCTTGGTTATTTTTTCTTTGTGGGATTTATTGATTTCTTCCAATTTTTGTTTGACTTTCTTCAATTTCTTTAAGGGAATTTTTTATTTTTTATTTTCTTTAAAGGCCTCTATTATCTCAATAAAATCATATTTAAGGTCATTTTCTTCTGTTTCTTCTACATCATGATGCTCATGACTTGCTGTTGTAGAATTACTAGGTTCTTGAGGTGCCAGATTGCTCTTTATGCTATTGTATGTATTCTTGCCCTAATGTCTACTCCTATCTTCCTCCAATTGGTACAAGTGGTGTTTGTGTCTCAGGGAGCCTCTCTTGGTCCAATGTGGGCTCTTTGTCCGATAGGAACTGTGCAGCTTCTGTGTTACAGGGAGTTGCTGAGATAGCAGGGTGATGGGTGAGCTTGGGGAGGGGTGGGACTTGTGTAGTGAGATTATGTTGTATCATTGTTAATAATTGTCCCTGCCTATGAGTTTAATAAAAAGCTCTGATTGTCCAAAGGCAGACAGGAAGTATGGGCAGGGCTACCAGACTAAGAAAACTCTAGGAACAGGCAGAACAGGGCAGGATTCCAGAGAGAAGCCAGAAGAAGCAGAGGACAACTTTGCTGCTTTGAGAAAAAGGTACTGAGCTGCATGGCTGAACAGGATAAGAGTCATGGGATAGATTAAGGGTAAAGAGTTAGCAAGTTATATGCCTGGGCCTTAGGCTGATCAGCCTAAAACTATTGTAAGTGTCTTGTGTTTCTGCAGGTCTGTGGGTCTTTGGGCCTAAACCTTGAGGCTAGGCCGAAAGTCTGGGACAGAAACCTCATACTACAGACTTATGGATTGCAGGGTCTGTTGGTGGTGTTAGTAGGAATTCCCGCAGGCAGAAGTCTTTCCTGCTAGCCTTCAACTGGGGCAGCAATGGGTGGAAGTAGGGTAGCATAGGTTGTCCTCTATGTCTAGGTCCTAGAGACTGGTAAAATACTGATTTTTAAATTATGTCCTATGTTTTTATGAATTCTTTGGTACCTGTTGTGATGATTTACTTTTCATCTCTAATTTGTTAATTTGCATCTTCTCTTTCTTCTTTTTAATTAATTTGCTTCTCTTAAATAGCAAACTCTTTTTTATTGATTTTTGTGTTGTTTTATTCATTTGTTCCTATTTTATTGATTTTTGGCACTAAGTTTTATTGCCATATGCTTCTTTAGGTTTATTTCTTATTCTTTTGTAGTACTGTCAGTTGTGTTGTAATGTTACTCATATTAAATCTCTCCAAATCTCATATGTAGGCACTTATTGCTATGAACTTGCCTGGTTGAACTACCTTAACTGTGTCACACGTGTTAATGTATTGTGTTTTCATTTTTATTCAATTCTAACAAGTTTTCTATTTCATGCTTAATTTTTGTTTTGACCCATTTTTCATTGTGCAGTGAATTGTTTGGTTATTATGAGTTTGTAAGCATTCTGCTGTTTCTGATTTTTTACTTTTGCTAATGTTCATTTGTCTGTTTTCTATAAGGTTTTAATTTGTAGTGATCACATAGAATACAGGGTTTTATTTTAATTTCCTTATGTTTGTTGGGACTTGCTTTGTGTCTGAGTATAGTGATCAGTTTGGAAATAGTTCTGAGAAAAAAGCATATTCATTTGTGTTTGGATAAAATGTTCTGTAATTATCAGCTAAGTCCATTTGATTTATGATGTCAATGAGCTTCAGCATTGCTCTGTTTACTTTTTGTCAGGGTAGCCTCTGTCTATTGGTGAGAGCAAGGTGTTGAAGTCACCCACAATTATAGAAAAAAGTTAGTATGTTTAATTGTAGTAGTGCATAAATATTTAGAATTATAATATCCTCTTAGTGCTTTATTAATTGGCTGCCCTTGTATTTAGTGCATAAATATTTAGAATTATAATATCCTCTTAGTGCTTCTGTTCCTTTGGTGAGTATATAGCACCCTTCCTTTTCTCTTTCGAATAATTTTGGTTTGGAGTTTATTTAATCAGATATTAAATTGGCTACAGAAGTTTTTCTCCCACCCTTTAATCTTTAACATCCACCCTTGGTATCAAGGTATGTCTCTTAGATGTAGTGGAGGATAGATATTGTTTTCATATCCAGTCTGTTAGTCTATTCATTTTTTAATTGGGAAATTCAAACCTTTGATGCTGAGTGTTATTGATGAGAAGTGTCTCTTGATTCCCATTATTTTGTTGTGGTGCTGTGGAGTTTTGTCACTCCCTTTTGATTATCTGGCTTGTAATTATTTATTTTTTATGTTTTCTTGAGTATAGACAATGTCTTGAGATGTAACGTGTTTTGTTTTGTTTTTTCCTAGCTTTGTGTATGTATAGATAGATGTTGCTTAAATTTGATTTTAACATGAAATGTTCTTCTTTCTGCATCTATTGTGACTGAAATTTTTCCGGGTGTAGTAGTCTGTGCTTTCATCTATGATTTCTTAGTGTTTGTAGAACACCTTCCAAGCCCTCTGGTTTTTAGAGTCTCCATTGAAAAGTCAAGTATTTTTCTAGTGGATCATCCTTTGTTTGATACTTGATCTTTTTCCACTGTAACTTTTAATTTTCTCTCTTTATTCTGTATATTTAGTGTCTTGATTATCATGAGGAATTTTTCTGGTCTACGCTGTTTAGTACTTTGTATGCTTCTGGTACCTTGATAGGTATCTTTTATTAGAAAAGTTTTCTTCTATTATTTATTAACAATATTTTCTGTTCCTTTGACCTGGCTTTGCTCTCTTTTCACAATTTCTATTAGTTGTAGATTTTGTCTTTTCATAGGGTCCTTAATGTCCTTGGTGCTTTGTTCCTGGAAATTTTTTATTTAACCCTTTTTAAAAACTCCAGTATACATTTTCTATACCTTGCCTTCAGTACCTGAGAGTGTCTGTCATTTATCTCTTTAGTATTTGGTGATGTTTACCTCTGGGGTTTTGTTTGACTTTCTAAATTTTTCATTTCCAATCTTATGTCAGTTTGGATTTTCTTTCATGTCTTGGACAGTTCATTTTATTTTGCTGTTAGTTTGTATTTTCATGGATTTCATTATTGGATTTGTACATTTCTTTAAGGTCTTTGAATATACTTTATTAGATACTATTAAAGTATTTGTCTTGTGCTCCAGATATACTGCTTTTCTCAAGGCCTACTATAATAGGATTATTGGGTTCTGGTGGAAGGATACTATTCTGGTAGTTATTAAATGTGTTTTCTGCTGGTATCTAAGCATCTGGGTTAGGGATAATTTGTTTTATAGGTCTTGATATATTGTTTTGTCTTTGTTGGGTGGATGTTTTATTCCTTGGTTTCTGTTACTCTACAACAGATCTGTCTACTTGAATGTATGCTGGTTATGAGTTTCTTGATAAAGAGTGCTTTTGAGTCTCTGCAGGGTTTGGCCACTAATGGTCCAGAGTAGAATTTCTGAGCATTGGAGACTTATACAAAAGCTAGTGTGGTTTAAAGGGGAGTGGGTGCTATAAAGGGTTCACAAGGAGGAGGAAATCTAAATTCTCCATGAGATTTGGTGGGGTCTTCAGGGAGCAGAATCAGAGAGATGGTAGAGGTCCATAAAAGTGGCCTGCTGCAGGGGTTGGGGTTAAGACAAGGAAATTAGAAATCGGAGGACAAGGATGTAAGTAAAGATCCCAGGACAAGGATGTAAGTAAAGATCCCAGGCCAAAGAAGGGGAGGTTGAGTCCAACAACAGGATTTCTAAAGTTTCTCAGAAGTAGAGGAAGTAAAGATGGACACTCCTGGTATTGGTCTACTTTAGGACTGGGAGAAGACTGGGAAATTATATATAGAGGATAAGAATGGGAATAGCTATCTGCCTACCTGATTCCCAGACAGGGTGCTCAGCAGAGTTTCAGGGCAAGATTGCTTCCAGGTGTTGGCAGTTGAGAGGTAGGAAGGCTGAAGGAGATCTGCGGACTTTAATTAGAATAGAAGAGAGGAGAGGTTCCAGCAGGTGGGCTGCTACGGAGCTGGAAATGAGAATAGGAAATTGAAGTTTGAGGATAGAAACATGTTTGAAGATCATTAACTGAATCCCAAGCTGATGTGGCCAGTGGGTTTCTAGGCAAAAAAGTACCTCTTGGTTTTGGTTCCTGAGACAAAGTGATGAAATAAAAGATAAGTCCTGAAGAAGACCTGTGGTTTCATCTTCTGTGTTGTCTGACAAAACTTTTCCTGAGAAATACTTCCTTCTCTCTCTCTCTCTCTCTCTCTCTCTCTCTCTCTCTCTCTCTCTCTCTCTCTCTCTCTCTCTCTCTCTCTCTCTCTCTCTCTCTCTCTCTCTCTCTCTCTCCTCTCACCAGACAAGGAAACTACAACAGACCAAAGTATGGATATCACAAATGTCCAGGTTGGCAAACCAGTGAATTTTATTGGGGTTACTTAAAGAACTACAGTGAAGGTTTACTTACGAAAGCAAAAGTTACTCAAAGACAGCAAGATATCCAAAACCTACCCCATCTTCAATGGTACCTCAAAATCTGGGACCATGGACCACAGTGTATAGGCTGAAGACAGCTTGAAAATTGGAGAGTGTCCTTTTCAAGTGAATCTGGACTAAACCTCTCCATGCAGCTCAGCTAGTTTCTGCTTCTTCCAGGTAGCTGGTCTGGTCTCATGGTGGTCTTTGAAACTTTATTGCCCACTCTGACAAGGAAGATCCCAGTGGATCTCATCAGTTTTCATAGACTTCCTTGAAGCTACTTTGTGTTGACTCCCTTCCTATTTTAGAAGTTTCCTATAGGAGAAAGTGTTTCAATCTAGGAGGAAGCTTTTACACACTCTCTGGAAATGAAGGCAGAGACAGGAGAGGTCCTGGCAGTGGGAATATTACAGGGCTGGGAATCAGACTGAGAAATGGAAACTGAAAACAGGAGGGGGAGTGAAGTTTTCACACCTGATTCACAGGCAGAATGACCATCGGGGATTTTCTTGTTTTCTTTTGCAGTTTGTTGTTGGATTTTTTATTTTTTTACTCTAGTCCCACATTGAATGCCAAAATGCTGTTGGTCGGTTTTGCTCTTTTGAGTGTCCACTTCTCAATTCCCATATAAATCTTGTTTCTTTCCAGATTTTCTTAACCCAAATTAGCCTTTATAGCTTTTACCTCTAAGCATTTACCACCTTTTACTTCCGTATATCTTTCTTACTCTGCTTTTGTTGTGTAGCTAGATGGCTGCCCCTTGCTTTCTCATCTTGCTTCCTCTCTCCTTTTCCCCATATTTCTCCCTCTATTTATTCTCTCCAACTGCCAGCCCCACCTATCCTTTCTCCTGCCTCATTATTGGCAGTTCGCTTAGTAGGACATCAGGTATTCTCGACAGGCAAAGTAACATAGCTTTTCACAGTTAAACAAATGCAGTATGAACACAACATATTTTGCATCATCAAAGCAAATGTGCAATAGCAAAAACAAAATTAGCACACCTTAAAATAATAATCCACAGCAGCAGCTTTGTTTTAACTCAGAAAGGTTGATAAGGTTCAGAAAAGCTGTGAAAAAGATCAGTCATAATTCTAATTTAAATGTGTCACATCTTCCTGCCATTTCACAACCATATTGAATATGAGGATGAATGTTGTTTGGCAGGCAAACTTTTGAATAGATTTTTAAAAGAAGTTTCTGTACAGCATTTTTTTCTATTCTTAGGAGAATTTCTATAATTACATTCCTAAGAACTTTCAATAATATAAAAAACAAGCTACCTTATGGGAACACAGATAAAAACCCACTATCTTCCTGAGATTTTTAGGGATTAGATATGACTCACAACCCAAAGACTTTGGGAATATACAATGCTGCCTAGAATAGGTTATAAAAATCCATTTCTCATATTACCAAAACTTTATAACTTTGAAATGTTCACATTCAGAATTTTATTATAAAATTTCCAGAAGCTGAAAATCTGGTTTTGATCCTATAAACATTCACATGCTTCAAAGAATGGTAATTACAGTAGAACACAAACATTTAAGCCCCAGATAGAAGACTGGATTATTTTTTATCACCAAAGTCTAAACAGATCATACTGGTATAACCAGCAACCTTTCTTAAAAATTGACATAATTTCAAGTGAAATCCAGTGAACAGAGTTTGAATTCTCTAAAATACATATTCCTGGGAACAGATATTCTACATTGAAAGCATAATATATTTCTCACAAAATACTCCAAGCTTTTTGTAATGCTTATGAAGTAATTTATATGAGAAAAATATACACTTCAACATTTTAAACCATTCCAATTACTACTCTAATCTAATCTAATTAAGAAATAAGTCAGAAAAATAAAATGTATGTGGCTTAAAGTACAAAATCACAAGCTTAAAAATGATGAATATAAATTTATTTAGATATTTAACATCTAAAATATTTTAATATACAAAGATTACAACCAAAATTAATTAATAATTGCTTACAAATGGCGAACTTAGTGCTTACAGTCTGCCCTAAATCACAGATAAGACATTTGTGCTGCTAATGAATCTTATTAGCACACCTACAAAAGAAAAAATAATACAGGAACTAAATGTTTTCTGACTGACGACGATGCAGGTGGATTCAATAACCTCTGAGTTTCATTTTGCTTTTGTAGTAAAAATGAAGTCTACGTGGAGCTTCTGCCTTTGACAGTAACATACTCAACAGAGAGAATGTGTTTATTCACACAGGTGTCATTTGTTCCCCAATTTAAACAAATTTTATTTCATACTTTTAAAATCATTGCAAATAGTGATTACATTTATGTTTTTGAGGAATTATTTTCTTATCTCTAGAGAAATATAGATGTATAAAAGCTGGAATAAGTTAGAGACAGATCACTAGAGCCCACAACTCAGCCAAGAACTGTGTGTGTTGTTTTGTTCTTATAATTTAGATTGAATCCCAAGAAATGCCTTTGGCTACAGATTTCCCTGATATAAAACATATTCATAAAAGGAAGTAGTGGATTTCTTGCTCTGAAGCCTTCTTAATACAATATTTTTCTTTGTTTGTGGCTGTGAACAAATGGCTTTGTCAATAGATAAGTAAATTATAGGATCCAGCTCCACAGTAATGAGAAAATACCACATCCAGTTACCACCAACTCTGTTATTAGTGGGTAGTCACAAATGATTCTAGAGAAGCCACAATGATTCAGTTACAGCCACCACCATTTCAAAATGGAAAATGATAATTCAATTATTATGGATGTTTCTGTTTAAAATGCTCTTTACCAATACATAATGAAATCAGCTCAAGGAGCAGCTGCCTGGGTCCTGTTTCCTTCTCACATGTCATTTGTAGCAGGAGATCCAATCTGAATACCCACCACCAAAGTACATTCATAACAGATTAACAATGGTACTATATCTTTTGAGGTGGGATGTTAAGCGTGGTTGACTATGTGAATAATGGCACAAATTATAAAAATGGAGTCTACTGAAAAGTTACATTAGTGTCACCATGAAGTACAAATGATTCAATTCACATGACATGTATACTCCCTCTAATGGTCTTTATTATCTGACTGGTTCAGAGGTTGTCATTGTATAGAGAAAGGCATGTAGTGAGATTTGTGTATTTGCTATGCATTTTTCACCTTCCAAGATTGAGAGAAAAAAAAATGTGTGGATGTGTATTCAGCTTTGAAATGATATACACAAATAACAAAAATAAACTAAGCAGGCTAACAGGATATATTTGCATTTGACTCAACAGAGTGTATTCATATATTTGTGTGTATGCATATATATACACACACACTTATGTATCAAAAATAATAAAAGAAAAATATATTATCAATTTAAAATGAGAAAATGGAAAGGATTTGAAGAAGAATAGCTAGAAGATGTTGATGGGAGGAAAGAAGTGAGGGTAAAGAGTGTAATTCTATTTCAATTAAAATCGTATTGAAACATAAAATTAATCTCTAAAAAAAGAGGGGATAAAATGCACTATTGACTCACTGGATAGTGCTAGCATACGTTAACAACTTTAAGAGCAGTGATAGTGCAGATGTAGTAGGCATCACATCGATGTCTCTCTGGAGTAGTCAGTTTGTACTGAGACACCCTTTGGAAGCAGACACTGACAATCCATGCAGGCCAGCAGCAGAGGCAGGCAAAAGTGGAGCCAAGTGTGGAAAGGCAGACAGAGATGGAACAGCAAGTTAAGGGCCATAAAAGAATACAAAGCATGACAGAATCGCTGAGGCCAACAAAAGATCAAAACATAATAAAAGTGAAGGTTAGATCTGATCACATAAGAACAAAATGCTTCTCCATGAAAAACAGCTTTCTGAACCACAGTTTAAAGACAGTGATTTAAAAGAACACACCAAAAGTATCTTTCTTAACTTCTTTAAAGAACATATTAAATTGACAAGGTAAACTCTTATCTGTGTAGAAAAGCAGTTAAATTTACAAATTCCCATAACAGAGAGAACGAAGAAACAGCACCCCTAAATGTGTAAAATACAGATCTTTGAGAACTCAAAGGCCTCTGTCTATATCGGCATCAAGAATTCATTCCTCCACCTCAGGGTCAAGAGATGTCAAAAATGCATCCACAGCTATGGAGCCAAAACAGCAAGTTCTGTTCACAGATGGCATTGGTATAAATTAGATAATCATTTTTTTAGAATATTTAGAAAGAATTTTAAATATGGTTGAAACTATGATTCTGAGAAAAATACAAAATTATGAACACAGTGGTGAAGGACATTCCCAACTCCATTGGTACTTTGCTATGCCAAGCTATGGAGTAAGAGAGGCACTGAAGCCTCCTCCACTCAAGGACCATAGACATCTCCATGCAGTCTCCAGCTTCTCATGCTAGCCTGTTAACTGGCTGACCCCTGAGGTGCCCACAGAAACTGTCTGTTGACAGGAGTAGAGCCTGAAGCCATTATCCTCTGGATCCTTCTTTCTCTACCACTAACCTCAAACCACACCTCACCATGGTTAACACTAGGTAAGCAAAATATGGATCCAGTGACGATCTGTAACGTGGAGTGTAATTATCAAATCAGCTAATAGAAATAACAGAGACTTCTAATTCTAGAAATTTAGCCTAATTATATTTAAGGTTACGATAACTAAAATAGTTGGAAAAATGAGAATTGTACAAAAATAAATTCCAGAAATATTATTGAATATTTCTTTATGTTTTACTGAACATTTCTTTGCTGGACTATCTTATAAAAATTTGAAATCATGTCCACCCACTTTCAAACTTTTTTATGTTTTAATTGGTTTACCAGATAATAGGTCTCCATTTAGTTTATTCATAGTCTATTTTTATTAAATCTTTATATTATTTTCTTGTCATTCCTGTCTGATCCCTCCCACCCCAGGATAGCCCTTCACTACCCTTATTTGCCTGTGTGTCAAAATCTCTCCTCATTTTAGGCAAGCCCCATCTACCATCACCTGGTTTTCAGAAGTACCCTAAACAGTCACACTTGTGTCCCCCCATGTGAGAAAAAAAATTCGTGTATGTATTTCTAAATCTTGTTTTCCTCATTAAGTATAACATTTTTTCAGTACTATTTATTCTGAAATTCTATAATTGTATTTTTCTTTATAGCTAAAAGAATATGCACATACTGTAATATTTATGTGTAGTTAATATACATAATTGAATAATTATGTACTATAATATTGATTATCCACTCATCAGCTGATAGACATCTGGGACAATTCCACTTTCTAACTACAGTGAATAGAGCTACTGTGAGCATGGCTGTACAAGTGTCAGTGTAATTCTCAGGAGCTGGATGTCTAGGTTATACAATAGATCTGCTAATCCAATTAAAAAGCTTAAAAGGGAGTTTGAAGGCAGATACACTGCAAAATTAGACAGTGGCTATCCTAGAATGAATAGATCCCTAAACAAAGGTGGAGACTCTGGGACACATCTATAGGAGTTGTTTGGATAACCCAAAGCCTCCTTCCAACCATACATGCTCTTGCTATATTCATTTGGTTTGCCCACCAAAATTAGCTGACAACCCTGTTGTTAAAGACACTATGTGCTTCAGATGCAAGGTAGATAAATCAAAAGGGTACTTATCTGGTAGTTTACCCCAGGCTAACTGGTTTCCATGGTGCTGAATGTTTTTTCATGTTTGTTTTTTGTTTTTTGGTTTTGTTTGGCTTCTGAAAGTATAAAGGCACCAACGGTTTTATCCAGGTGTAAACTCCATGAATTAGAGGATGATTCTAACAGGCATAATGTGTCCATAGATAGAGGAGTAGAAGTGGGTAATCAGCCAATCCTTAATTGGATTGAAGGCCTTCTCTATAAGGGGAAAGAGAGAAGAGTCTTGATTTAGGGGTCTTGGATAATGCCGAGTTGAATTCACACAGCATCAAACCACCTTCTCAATATCTACATGTATACCCACAGGTATAGCCTTCTCTCAGACATGAGGAACCTCTCTTTGCACTGAACAGAAGTTGATACAAAGAATAATGGCTGCACAAAATTCTGGAGTCTCAACCCCAAATAAGGCATTTAAATTACACCCTTTATGCTCAGGAAACATTATGGAATAGGAGAAAGACTGTAAGAGCTCGCAGATGAGAGAAGAGTTGCAAAACATTATCCTCTAAGATTGAAACAGCCATAGCAATAATAAACTTACCAGCTGTGCCTACTGGCTTCCCTATAGTAAGGGCTGGAAGAAGGAATTCATGGCTCCATATCACCCTCTGCTAAACTATTTGAAACTAAAAGCTTCAAGAGTAGGAATATCTAGTTATGTACAGGGTAGGGAGAGAGTAATCAGAATACATTATACGTGACTTTGTCAAAGAACAGACAGCATTAATAAAAAATTAAACAAAAAACAAAATGAATTGAAAATTATATCTTATTCTAAAGGGAAATTTAGATGTTAAAAAGCAGCACAGAACTGTTAACATGAATTATGATTGCAATTTATATATACAGTATAGACTCAATTATTGTGGAGTGTTGGAATTATGAACAAAGTCATGCTGTTTTCACCAGTTATTCAAACATTTCATACCAAATGTTTGCAGTATTAAAAAATATTCTAATCATGTTTATCACAAGAATGGGTCAACAAAAGAAGAAGCAGGATAGGAAAGAGAAGGAAAAGAAATAAAGAAGAGCTCAACGTTTGCACATCTGGCGCTGTTGCTTTCAGTTACATCAAAGCTGCCCTAGCTCACGGGTCGGAGCTTGTCAAGCATAGTGCTGCAGACAGGTGCAGATGAGCTGAGACAAGCATTCTTCAGCCCGGAACAGTGTGACATTTTGCTATGGGAACAAGCACCGTACAGGTCACCAGCCGCCTTGCTGTTGACTCCGATGTTCAGAACATGGCCTTACATTCTGTAGACATAATCACAGTGTTAGTACCACTAATCCTCATAAATGAAATACCCTAGCTGCAGAAAAGGAGAGGGCTTCATACACTTATTACCTACATTCGTACAGAGTTCCTAAGGTGCTTACATGAAGAAAAGGTGAACTGGGGCTGGAAAGATGGCCGAGGCGTTAAGAACATTGCCGACTTGCAGAGGACACGGGTTTAATTTTTAGCACCTGGATGGCAGCTCACAACTGTCTGTAATTTCAGTTCCAGGAAATCCAACACTTTCACAGACAAACACGCAGGCAAAATACCAACGCACATAAAATAAGAATAAATAAATTATTAAATAAAAAGAAAGGGTGAACAGAAAACATATCCCCAGCATCACAAAACCTAAATTGAATCAGTACTTGCTAAAAATTTATTACAATAATATGCAGTTGAATTATGTTCTAACGCGTTGTAAATATTTATCCCGCCTACTCATTTAATAAAAAGCTGATTGGCCAGAAGGCAGACAGAAATTGTGCACAGGGCTACAAAACTAAGAAAACTCTGGAAACAGGAAGAGCAGAGACACCAGGAGAGAGGCAAGCAGACGCAGTGGAAAGAAGACAGCCATTCTGCTCTGAGAAAAGGACCAAGCCACTGTCTAAACATATTAATGGAAATAAGTTGAGTTAAGATGAAAGAGCTAGCTAGCAATATGTCTGAGACATAGGTTAATCAGCATGAAATTAATATAAGCCTTTGTGTGATTATTTGGGGCTAAGTTTCATCAGGGTTGCAAGAGGCAGGAATTTCTGGGCTAGAAACATTACAATAATTCACAATAAATCTATTATAATTATTTTTAATAGAGGATAAAATAATAGATTTATCCTCTACCTGAAAAATTTGCTACTAAACCTGACAGAAGTTTATTTAGCATTTCATTGAGAAACATTTCTCATTATTCAAATCAAGACATTTTACAATAACTATATTTTTGATAGGTAATTTTTGTGTGCTCTGTTGACTTAGAATCATCATGGAAACACAACTATGGGTGTATATCTGAGCATGTTTCCAGAAAGTTCACCTGAGCATGGAAGACCTGCATTAATGGCAAGCGGTACCATTCCATAGGCCAGAGCCCCAGGCTGGACAAAAAGGAGAAAGCTAGGTTAGCAGCAATGGGAGATGTTCCTAATACAATAGTAAAAGTATAGAAGTCAACAGCTTGTCAATGGTCAGGAAATGACTGGATAATAAGTCAGGTTTTCTTCCCTGGCAATGTTTTTTATAATGGCATAAATGAACCCTCTGAGGATAAAATACTTTCTGGAGTTCTAGTACACATACTAAAACTTGACAGAATACTTACATTTGAATGACCCAGGATGAGACAACATAAATTTAGAACTCTTTCCTATCCATCTCTACCACCATGAAACATTAAATGATTTCCCAGGAGTACCTTCCTAGTCTACCACAATGGGATTTTAAGTGAGTTCCTGGGAGTCCATTGGCCCCATTGAATTTATTTCATTGAAATAATTGTGTACTTAGTGCTTTGTCAGAGATAAGAGAAATGAGATTGATATTACAATTCATACTTGCAAGCAATGACTAAATAAGCAAAATTGTAAACCAAAGTGCAGATTTTCAGAAGAATTATGAGCTACTCCCCCAACATGTGCCACCAAAAAATAAAAATCATCAAATCTTTGGTTTTTAATCATACTTTCTGACATTATGGTTAGTGTTACACTTTTGAAGTTTAAAAATGAAGGTAAATTTAGATTATTTTCAGGAACTCTTTCCATGTAATGTAGAAATATAAATGTATATAAAAGTATATAATGTATATAAAAGTATACTTTTTTTGCTTTGTAAATGTGCTATATTTTTAAAGGCCTTAAGATGAGAAATAACACAAAACTTTTGGAGGTGTTCAGTTCTGAGAGAAGGGTACTAGTAAGAAAAGGCCTGGGACTGTGAGGTAAACTCTTGCCTGCCCTGGAACAACTGAACCACAGCAAAGGCAGCTTTCCCTAGGGCACATACATATTCAGTACATTTTGAATAGAGCTGTCACCCTGTTTTCTGTGGCTAGCAACCTTTCCTCCAGCTTATCACCTGGTAATCTGCATGGCAGAGTATGCGCTGGTCTGTATTTTTCAATGGACAGTATATGCTCTCCGTGTGGGTGGAATTAATGACAAATCATGTCTATCAATGTACAGTATGATCAGCTTTAGGCACTGTGGGGCACATGGAAGGTTCCAAATAAATGTGTGCAAATAATTTAATGCATGCATGTATTCACATATTCTATAGATAACTACTGAACCGGTAAGAAATCTTTGGTTAGCCCTATCTCAAGCACCAGAATTGAAAAGACTGTAGAAAAAAAATATGAATAAGACAAGACATGTTGTAGCAAACGCAAGCCAGTAACTAGAAAAGATTCTTGGAAAAAGAAATATTGTTTCTCAGGAGTAACAATAGCAGGATGGCAAACCATGTCCTAGGGAAACTAAGGATCAGGAAGGTTCTAGAATAAGAAGACTAAGATCCTAATGGGTCTCTGCGCAGGCCTGGAAGGTTGGGAGGTAGGCTCTACGTGAAAAACTGAATGCCGCACCTATTTGGTGGGTTAACGTGCAAGTGAAATGGGAATATAAATCAAGACATAGTCTAGTTAGCAGCCACCCGGTAGTGAGATCACAGCTATAGGGTAAGAAACCCCTCATATGTTGAGGCATGTAGTTGTGGAAAGGTTTTAATTATGGGATCTTTGGACATAAATATCTGCAAACACGAGGTTGATCAGCTTTGTGGTAATCGTTGTTTGAAAAAGCAAAGGTTTAGCTGAAGTGAAATTATTCTAATCGTTTCATGTTTGAAAACAAACATAAAAACCATCTACTCATGAAGAATTCAATCATACTTTTTTTTTAAGTGATAAATATTTGAGTACTTAGTAACAGGAAGGGTCATTATTTGAGAAAGATTAGGAGATGTGGTTTTGTTGGAGTAGTTGTGACCTTATTGGAGGAAATGTGTACTGCTAGTGGACTTTGAAGTTTCTAAAGCTCACACCAGGCCCAGGCCCAGTCTTCTGGGGGAGAGGAAGAGAGAAAAGAGGGGAGAGAGAAAGAGAAAGAGAAAAGTCTACAGACCAGGATGTTACTCTCAGCTCCTGTTCCCAAGCCTACCTGCATGCCACCATGCTCCCCAGCATGAAAGGGAAAAAATAAAAATGAGTATATTGAGAGATGCTGGAATGGACCAGTTAGTTATGGCAACTGATGTGGCATGAGCATTGTAGTTCACACCACCCTCTTACCGTAAGATTTGCACAAGCACTAAATGTATACATTCGTAACTGAAATGCAGGTGTATATTCACTTTAGATAAAAACATAATTTTAGACTATGTATGGCCTGACCCATGGAAACTTTGTGTGCAGACTGAGACTGATCCCAAGAGTCAAGACTCTTATTGCTAAAGCAATGAATGTTCCATTTGTCTCCAGATGAGCGGTCAGTCTGCTTCTTTGTCATTACCTCCTCAATATGATCATCTCTCTGCCATTTCTGCCTCTCCCCCACCCCCCAGGATATTCACAGTGAGTCTTTCTTGCTAAGTGTATTGCTATCTTACACTGCTATTGTTTACTATGTGGCCCAGGATATCCTGGATCTCACATTCCTGCCTCAACATCTCATGTGCTAGGACTCCTGTTGTGTTCTTTATTGTTGATCTATAGCAAACTGTCCATTTCAAAATGCTTCAGGGGCTTTGGAAATTCAGTTTTTGAAAATCTCATCCCTTAAAAAGAAGGTTTCATCTCTCTTACAAATAAAACCCAATTGTTTGCTTAGAAAATTTTATATGACTGATCACAAGTTTGAAAGAAATTATATACAAAATCAAGAAATAAGATGGAATCCCTGGTCAAAGTATTTTTTTTACAACACAGATAGATGAAAAAGCAATCAAATATAGAAGTATGAGTAGAAAACCAATTTCAGAAGTCAGATAATAATAAATTTATTATTATATTAGAGCCACAATCATATACTCTTTATTGAAGCCCATATACAGAATTTTTTACTCACTTCCTCATATATAATACATTAATACTATATAAAGTAACTTCATTTTTACTGCCCAAAATCTAATCTGAAAGGTATGAAATTATTTTTTTTTATTCAATTATTTGTTCTCATTCTTAAAAGTCTCCACTGGGCTAGTACATTTTTATAGCTTATATAAAATGTGTAGCTTATTTAGAAGACCGGAGCAAACTGTTACCATCAATAAATAAATGACAATATCTGGTCTCCTTCAAAACAAAGTGACAGTAACTTCATGAATAACTATGTTTTTCTGCTCCTTGAATATGATTGGATTCCACTGGAAAAAAAAAAATTACTTGCTTTTATTCATCCTTCTAAACACTCACATGACTGAGAGAGCCAGCCCAGAATGATCTGATTCATCCTAAGACCTTAAACATGAAAGTCATCCTCTGGAAAGACAAAATATATGGCATAAGAGCTCAAAATTAAAAGCTTGAAACCATTGCACATTTAGAATACACCTTTGTCCTAACATTGTTCTAGTTTCTTCTATTGAAAAGATGTAAGAAAGTGAGTTCTGAGGGTAAGAATTCTATCCTTTTTCCATTTTTATTCCCAGGGATAAGAGGCAGAAAAAAAAAAAAAACAAAAAACAAACAAACAAAAAAAAAAAAAAAAAACAAAACACTTCTCTATACTCAGAAGCAAAGCTAAAGAAACACAGCCAGGAAGCCACCCAAACCCACTGCAGTTAAAGTCAGTAGCATAACACAAAGATTCAAGAGTAAAACACCAGCAGGAGGTAACAACAGTAAGAATCTTCAAAATACTTCAGAAAAAAATACATAACTAAGGAAAGATAAATCATAGCCCAATGAGGGCTGAAAACATGAAAAAATGAAGAGCTATCATCACACTCTTGTGGCACTTCGTCCAAGGAGCCTGTGTCCAAATAGAAGCCAGATCCATGTCTTAAAGATACTCTAATGTTAACATCCTAGCAAGAATCTGTACTACACCACGGTAATGATGTGGTGAGTATCCTAAGTACTGAAAGCACATACTTGCTATCCCGCATGGCAGTGTACCCTCTAATAGGTCAAGAAGTTTTCAAGGAACTTAAAAACTAAGAGTCCAATAAAAGTCACTACTTTCTCTATGGCTGAAGAGGTGGTTCCTCAGTTAAAAACGCATAGTACTTTTGTAGAGACCTGATTTCAGTTCACAGCAGTCACATTATGCAGATCACAACCACTTGAACCTTCAGTAACTCCATTCACGTATCCCAGTGCCCTCTTCTGACATCTTACAAGCACTCAAACTAACTAGGTAGCTAAGCATAGATATTTACCTCTTGATGTGGGAATGCCTTTCTGTATGGTGTGAATAGCAATCTTTAAATAAAGGAGTTGTTTTGGCCCATGACAGACACCATAGAAAAAGTAGGAGGAGGAATCAGAATAGGTAGGAGGAGCAGGGCGGAGTCAGACAGACTGAACCAGAAGCCCAAAGGAGCAACATGTAAGGAACACAGGTGAGCCACGGGCCACGTGTCAGACAGATTAATAGAAATGGGTTGATTTAAGATGTAAGAACAAGCTAGCAAGGTGTCTGACCCATAGACCAAACAGCATGAAGTTAATATAAGCGTCTGAGCCATTTATGGGACCTAAGCAGCAGTGGGTGGCTAAGAGGTCTGGGGATACAGGGTCTGTGAGTCTGGGCCTCTGGCTGCCCGGGGCCGAGAAACCACATTGTAACAACCTATATACATAATTAAAAATAAGTATTAAAAATAATTTTAAGGTCATATTCTCAACCAACCCCACTGTAGAGTCTATAAAAGAAGGAATCTAAAAACCTTTTACATATGTTTTTCTATGATTTCTCTGTAACTTTCCCTGAGAATAAACTCCTCTCTTCCTGATCAAGAAAGTAAAATAATCTTAACCTAGGCTTTTTTATTGAAAACTCTTTATCATGCTAATCAGTTTCCCCTCGCTAATCTCCCAGATTGTCTTCACTTCTCACCCATAAAACTACATCACTTCTTCCTCTCTCTCTCTTTAGAAAGTAAACAAGTAAATTTAAAAAAAAAAAAAAATGTAGAGGAGGAAGCAATAGATGGGAACTAATACAGATACCCAAAACTTGACAATGTACAAAGAATGAGAGATGTTGGAACACTCAGTCCTAAATGAGATGGCTCCATCAAACCTCTCCTCCTGGGCCTCAGAAAACTATGCAGAAGATGGAGTGGAAAGAAAAGAGCCAGAGGAGATGAAGGACACCAGTGGGAAAAGGTCTTCCTGCTATAAGACTGGTGAGTTCATAGAGACTGTGGCAGCATTCACATGGCCTACACAGGCCTAAGAAAGATGGCGTCCCAATGTTAAGAAGGTAAGTAGACACGCATCCCCAGCCCTAACCCAAAGCCCAAAAGTTACCTCCAATCAATAACTGTTCACAAAAAAGTAGTTTTCACTAATAGTGTATCATTAAAATTCAATGCTTAAGGTCAGGCCCCGTGACCACATGTAGATAGCCAACCCCAAAGTAACTCAAGCTACTTTTGAAGATTTCTTTTTTACTCATATTGCTTTGTTTGGGATTCTATTTTTTATCTTACTAGTCTTTTCGGGTTCTAATTTTGTGTTTCTTATGGTGTGTGTGTGTGTGTGTGTGTGTGTGTGTGTGTGTGTGTGTGTGTGTGTGTGTGTGTGTTGTGTTGTGTTGTGTTGTGTTGTGTTTTGCTTTCCCTGCATTTTGTTAAATTTCTGGTTTAACCTACATTTTAATTTTGGTATTCTATTATTTTCAGCTTTCTTTAAAAGTTTGTTTTATAGCCAAATACATTACCTACTAAGCATTCATATGTCTATAATTTTTTTTCTTTACCATATGCTTCATGTTCTAAAAGTTTCTGAATGTTTTAAAACATTGGAAATGATTTTATTTTCAATAAGATCAGTCACAATTTCTTTTTAATATGTGTGCTACTAGCATGATATATACTTGTGTATATCAATAAGCTTAAGTAATAATTCCATATGTGCATATAGTTGGTGCTGATAACATATAGCCTCTTTAGCCCAAACTAAGCACATAATGCTTTCCTAATTTCTAATGGTCACTATTCTATTTTAATTAAAATTTTATTTTATGGAAAAGCAGGCTGGGCTCAGGAGTGCACATCTTAGGTAAGCCCTCTACCAGAAACCTATGTTACCATTCCTAGAATTACTTCGTTAATTGTATGTGAAAATGGCTATTTTGTACAGAAAATTTGAAGCATCTAGACTTCAAACTTTACTAATGCACTATTCTTTGGTTGGTAGCAATAATAACCAATTATTTGCTAACATAACAAATGGTTTTTAAGGATCTACAAGATACACTAACTAAAAACACCTAAAAAGTAGTTTATGTTTGCATAGAACTATTGACCTAACAACTTAGAAAAATGTGGTTTAAAATGGGTTGGGAGCATGAAGGTCCTTGTACCCACAAATATCCAGGGAAACAAGAGATGTTAAAATGCAGCAACATCATTTTTAAAATTTGCGTATATTATTATTTTTTATCTTTGAGGATATAAAACAAATTTTAGCAAGCTGAAGCATTCTGTGACCACAGAACTGTCACAGGAGCTAGTGAGACTGAACTGTCTCATTCTATGATTATGTTTGCAGAAATATGGCTTCACATCACTTTTGAAGATAATAAAACAGTGGCTTGTACTACACTTCCCAGACAAGAACTCCATGTACAGTGAACTACCGACTTTCTCATGCAGAAATGTAATACAGGTATACCAAAATTTTCATGAAAAGAAAAGGCATGCCAGAGTGTCAAAAGTTGTAAAATTAGAACACTTCAAAAGTCACTTAAACTTACCTTAGTATCATCCTACACATTTATTTTTGGAGAAATATGCTCTGACGTTTTCTTTTCTCCTTTGCACACTTGATGATAGACCTTGTGTTGTCTGTAGCCTTTTATATGCACTGCCCAAGCTCTCAATACTTTTCCACAATATACTACTGTTCAAGCCCAAGACCCCACAGGACATAAACATTCAAGCATGTTGTTAATGCCAAGATATGTCATGCAATGACCACTATGCTTAAAGACTTCCCAGATTCCACTGTAAGTCTTAAGAAAGGTAAAAATTCCAAGTAAAAAGGTGAATAGCTCTCACAGAGGGGGCCTTGTGGAAGTGAGCTGAGAATACCATGGGCTATTGTGGACAGGAGACCTCAGCAAGGTGTCCATTGGTACCAGATAGATAGACCTCCTCTAGAATAGGAAGGTGACATCTTTATCATGTTGTTCAGACCCAGAACAACCAGGTGAACTAAGAGTTTCCTTACCACTCAGTAATAGGCATGTGGATAAGAGAAGAGGCCATTAACTATTAGGTAATGTGAGTCATGACATGGCCATAGCTTGCTTTGTCTTTCATGAGCAACTTTGTCTTTCATGAGCAACATTAAGGACTAGCTCCCAAAATGGGTACAGGAAAAAATTTTCTGAATAACTAACACTAGCTTTTCCAAGCCCCATCATGAGAGAGCATGGTTACCTACTGACATCCCTAATCCCAATGCTCCCTTTTCAGTTATTTTCCTTGTACTCTTGACTTGAGAAGAATCTTGATGCCTGCCCTGTGCATTTCTCAGGAATTATACAGAAGGGAGAAAAAGAGTGGAATTCAAGATAAATGATAGAGTTGCTATGGAATGCAGTTGCCACAATTCTTGTAAAGTTAGTTCCTTCTTGCCAATACAAATGAAATATCCATAAAGAAGAGACTAAACAGCTCCAAGATAACTGAACAGAGGTATCTATTGGCCTCCATTGTAGAGAAGAAACAAGGCAACAAATGAATGTCTGCCTCATTTCGCTTATCTGAAGAAAACTGGAACTCTACAAGGGAACAATGAAAACATAATATTGTCAGAGACAAAAGGAAATGACAGCAAAGGTGCATTTCCCTGGTCAGGAGATACTACATGCTTTCAGGGAAAGATAAGCCATAGAGCCCCAGTTATCCCGCTCCCTTAGATGATGTAGTCTAGTGATTGTGAATACAGGAAATTTGCATTCATAGTTCTACCTATGCCTGTTTAAATGTTTTTCTCAAGAAGGAAATTCACTCTGGGCAGCTATCATACCATAGCCCAGAGAATCTGTTTCTGCAGGGTAGTAATGTCTTGAAGGCTGCTGAATAGATTATCCTGATGGAAGGAATAAGAAGTTGTCTGATGTTTTCTCTGCCAGAGACAACACCCAACCCACCAGCTCTTATTCAACAGGCCTGAAGATCATGCCTCTCAGTTTCCATATTGTGAATGCTACACAGAACTGCTGTCTTTTTCATCAGAGGTAACACTGTTAGAAGAGAAGGCCTTGGGTGCTGAACAAATCCATCTGCTGTATAAGGCCCTGGAATCACAAATGCTTCTGCCAGAAACTAGGAACAGATAATATGACAATCCTGCTATGTTGTATATGTGGAAAGGAAACATGAACACATCTAAGGGATACATACACTTATGCTTCCAGCAGCACTGTTCATAGTAGCCAAGATCATTAAATCAACAATATTGCTTGTAAGTGGATGAATGAATGAAATTAATAAAGCCTATTTATGCAATGGATTATCGTCAGGGACTAGAGATAGAGAGAAGTTAGACAATAGATACCAAAACACTATTAATAGTGTTCTATGACACAATAGGGTAACCAAAGTCAATATTAACAAGAAAAAAGGCGGTATTCAAAGGTTTCCAACTCCATCAAAATGTTACATGTTCAAGAAAATGAGGCTTATTATCTTGACTTTATTACTACACTGATATACATGTGGTAAACTGTCATACTTCGAAATAAGTATAGATAGGTGCAATAGAAACAGTTTAAAAGTGATAAGTAAAGAAGTTTTTGGCTGATACAAAATATTACTGAAGAGAACAACATATATGCCTAAAAGCACAGAAAAATCTCAAAATATTTACTATGAGATGAACATACACACACACACACACACACACACACACACACACACACACACCTTTTATTCTACTGACATCAAGCATCAAGCCCTCAGAAAGGCAAATCTAGAATCACTGATGGCTAATCAGTCATTGCCAGGTGTTAAAAGTGAAAGAAGAAGACTCCAAAAGAAAGGTTTTGAATAAAGACAATTTCCTGGTTTTCACTGTGCTGATGGCTATGCAAGCATTAAAAGTTTTCAGCTGTGCACCAAGAAATGAGTTCATTACATTAAAATTAAACTATACTACCACCAAAATAAACAAAAGGACATAAGCGAGTGAATAAATAAAATATTGCCTGGAACATATATAATGCCAATTAAGATGATACTGTAAAAGTTAAATAAATTATATATTATTAACTGTCATAGAGAAGAATATGGCAGTCAAGAGAAGTGTGGCCCTTGAAGAGATGTGATGGATATTAAGTTGTGAACACAGTCTCACTGAGATGATGACAGTAGAGCTAAGTTCGAAAGCAAGTGAGGTGGAGTTCTTACAACCCTCTCATTTGGAGGAGGTTAGAGAATAGAAGCAGAAGCATTTGGAGTTAGAAGCCAGCCTGGACCACACGACACCAATCTCATGCAACAAAATGAAAAGAAAAACAGAGGGAAGAGAGAGAAAGGGGACACTTACGGGGGGATTAGATAGGAACATAGTTTGGTAAGTCTTCTAGTTCTCATGTCTATCATGAAGTGTTGTGTCTTGGGCTTAAAATAAAAGGTAGGAGAAAGTGAATAGAACATAATAACAGGACTTCAGCATAATACATTCTTTAGACAATGGCAAAAACCCCAGTGAGGTAATGGTGGGCCTTTTTTTTTTTTTTTTTTTTTTTTTTTTTTTTTTTTTTTTTTTTTTTTTTTTTTTTTTTTACTATTTTTGGAAGAGAACAAGATGTGTTTGTTTCTTATAAAGATTTTCCAAACAAATACAAGCCCAAATGTAGAGGATGAGATGGAAAGGGATAGTGGACAGCTCTTCCCTTGCCCTCCCTCGAGATAAAGACTGGATAAGGAATTATTTCCTCCATCTGTCTGACCTGGGGCTGCGAATTGACAAATTTGTCTCACAACATTCTCATCTGAAGAATGTGAACCCTGTGAAGCAAAGAGACAACAAGGCTTGGGGGAAAGCAGCAGATTCTACTCTTTCAAACTCACAGAGTACACCATCAACATGCCAAATGGAAAAAATACCTGAGATTATTTCTCTAAATACATACCATATATAGGAAGCAATGGGATGATTTTTATTTAAAGAATTAACTTACAAAAGGTAACTTTTGACAAAGAGTAACATATTTTTTTTCTGATTAAGATTTTTCTAAACAAATACATGGAACCATTATTTTCAGACCAAATAAAATGTCAGTACCATTTGGACAAATTGAGAAATGATGGCTGACAGTTGAGCAGTAACAGACATGTCTTCTCTCCACTTCTTCTATCGTCATTTCTGTCCTTCCCTTCGGATTCTCTCAAGTTTATGCCAATGACTGTCTCAGATACTGATTTCTGGAGTCAGTTCTGGGACAGCTAACTGCCACCCAGGACTAGTGAGGAGGATGTGAGATGCTTGGTCCTGGTGGGCTCACAATTCATCTGGATTACAACAGTAATCGAGGCAGAGATCACCTGCAGTTCAGGGGATTTTAAGTTTGAAATAAGTAAGACATAAATTATTCCCCTAAAGAAGAAATCAGGCTCTTCAATTCAACTTTACAGACTTCAGCAGTTCCATTTACAGACACCAATATGTCCTACACATTCTGTCAAACTAATATTCGCACAGTACAGCTCACCTGCTATCATTCCAGACTTCCACTAAAAGCACTGTGCTCTGCTCTGTCCTGGGCTCCGCATTAGGAGAATCTAGTGACTATATTAAAAGTAAAATGCAGTGGATTCTAGAAATGGAGCCCGGGAAAACAGGAATAAAGTCTCATTATGCCTGGGTACAGTGTGTACCCAGGAGATGGGGATAACTTATTTTCCAAATTTAAAGGAGTAGCTATTGCTATTAAAACTATACATTATAAAGAAATTTTCCATGCAAAGAGTAGCAAACTATTTGGTTAGAAGTGTGATTTAATTTTATCTTTTAACATGTGTTTGGATTTAATTTGATTTTTAGGGAGCCATAAGCATAAATATTTGTACATTTCCCCAGAAGGAATAAATTTTTAATGTACCAGGGCTATTCTGAAAGCTACCTACATGCTTCCTAAAAGCATATGACTTCTGAAGTTCCAATCCAAATAAAGCAATGTTTAGTGGTTTTTTCATCTCTAAATGCTACCATTGTTCCATGGTGTCTGAATTCGCCACATGAAAAAGACATCCTGACTGTTGCCTGTTAGTTATGTTAATTACCACCCCAAAAAGCCTTTCTTTGTGGCTTCCTGCTTTTTTACTGGCTACCTTGATATAATTTAAAGGGAGTAAAGAAGGTTCTAGAGTATATTTCAATGGGGTGGCATGTTTTTGGAAGTCTTGGCTTCCATGTCGAGCACCAAAACAAACAGGAAGTTGTACCAGTCATACTGGTGACATCCCCTGATAATAGGCCACAGTATGCATTTTTCCCCCACAAGAAAGCTACATAAATAAAAACCAGCTCTTTCTTTGTTCTTCCCTTCATCTTTTTCAGTATTTTTAATATTTTGTCCTTGGACGTTTCTTCTGCTTTCCCATACTTCATGTGATCTCTCCTACCTTCTCTGCCCCAATCCTCCATAGTCAGACATTTTCTTTCTGCCTTCAAATGTGATTTTTGAGACTGTGTTCTCCTCGGGTTACACCTATTATTGTCATTACCACCCATCTTTCTACCACTGTTTAAACATTCATTCTTTGCCTTTCGCACAGAACGGCATTCTGTTCATTGTCGCTCAACTCTTCCTGAGTTCTTGCTTTAAGGAAAGTTTTGTTTTTCATTAGTCGGTTACATGAAGCATTTGGAGGCCCTTCTCAGGTATGTCCAGACATAGTGCTTCACTGAAACTAAGTATTTCCATATAAAAGTGCACACAAAGCTTCAGCTTCTTATGGGAGGAATCAGAGTCTATTAAATGGTAGGATTTTAAGAGCTAAGAAGAGGCCTTGAAGGCCATCTAGTGCCGTAATTCTTTATTTTATGGAAGAAAACAAGAAGCAGCAGTAATTGACTCCTTCCATGCATCAGGCTTTGTCTTTTATGTTGCTTTTGCTGTTATTACTAATACATATTTATATGTATATAATACATATTGTTGCATATATTATTTATTTCTGAGATTTGTCCTTATATATCCCAAGATATGTTATATTATACTTATATATTATTATATATAATATTATATTATACTTACTGTCTATGATATTTGCCAACCCGTTCCTCAGTGCTGAGTCTAGGGAAAGAAAATAACAAACTGCATGGTTGGAGAACCTGACATTTCCCAAGTACCTTGTGTTCCACCTCATTTAACAGATAAGTTTTGATAAAGTCAGGAAATTAAAGTGATCCTCAAAGATAAGTCATCACCTGCCATGGATTACAAATCTATGATAAGACAGAAATGGAATTTAAATCCGGGATTATTTCAATTCAAATCTTTTTGGACCTTTTGCTTTTTGGCTTGCTGCTTTTCCCTGTGGATGCTGATGCTGCTGATCAGGGCTCTCTGGGAAGTTGTGTGGGTGATGACAGCCAGGGCTTCTCCCATGTTAACCACGGAAGTGTCTCAGAGAGATGAACGATGGTCCCAGAGTTTACAAGCCAGGTGGTAATTTGATCTCTTCAATCCTGAGCTCTTCTTGTTCAGCTCCACACCAGCCTTAAGCTATAGGTCACCATGTCTAGGCTGTGATGACAGGCAACGCCTTGGTGTGACTCCTCTCTGTTTTTAACAAATGCAGTAGCAGCGTCAGAGTAGGAGAGAGTATGGAAGAAAATTGCAGTGATTTAAGTAATTAACTTAACAGTCTTTGCTCTAAAATTAATAGCTGTCACTATTTTTAAAGGCACCTCCTATGATTTACTCTACAATAAATAAATAAATAAATAAATAAATAAATAAATAAATAAATAAATAAATAAGACCGTTACTCTTTGGTAGCTTTAATCTTAGTGGCTTTAGTTTCTTTTCATTTTTTCATCTCCCTTTTCCAAAAATTCTTCACTCAAAAATATGTGATTTATTTTTTTCTGTTGCAAGGATATCTGCTCCTTTTCTGTTTTAATAATGTTATGTTCTATTCCTTCATATAACTCTTTACATGTAAAGAACAGCAAAGAAAAAGGACTAAAGAATCTTACAAAAGATAAAAGTTCTTACAAAATATTAATAAATGATTTAGCTCACACATTTTAATGCTTTGGTAATTACTAAATGTCTCATGTCTTGATATTTGGTTAGGAGGCTAACACAGTCTCTCCACGTCATCCTTCATTTCAGAATATTCAGTTTGCCTTGATGTGACTACTTAATCCTGTACCCGAACAGCAGCCTGTGTTTAGACCCCTGGGGGCATACACGGATTTGCTGTGCAATTGTGTAAAGATACGGTTCCTGTGTTGCACCTCTGAGTTGTTGTTTGCGGAGTGCCTCTTTTGATCATGACTCTTATTACAGAGGCTGCAGGAAGATTCATATAAAATTAAACTGAAGTGAAATTTCATCACAGTCCTATAGTTTGCCTCTGATGCTCAATTCTAATTCTAAGGGAAAGAGTTTGAGAAAATAAATTAAAGGAAAATAATGTAGAAAATTATAGCATCTAGTGGTACCATCTTCTATTTTCAGTGGTTTCAGGGGAACTGAGAAGTTCAGGGGTAAACCTAAGTTCTCAGATGTTAGAGAAATACTAAAGTAGCAGGCAATTGTTAGTGAATATCCAATGTATGCCAAAAATTATGCTGTGTGAATTATTTTGACTGACTACCTCATGACTTTTGAGTATTATGCTCACTTTAATAACAGAAAATGCATCTTTCTTCTTTGGGCACTTCTGCATCTCTTTTCAGGCCATGCATTCTTGTCATAGCTAAACTGAAATATGAGCTTTTGTCCATGTGTTTGAAAACCCCATCAAAGCCTCATGAGTCTCTCAACATAGCAAGCTTCTTCACTAAGCATAAATTATTCTACACTGATATACAAAATACATCCTCGTAGAAACCAATTATCTAAAAGAGAATTACTAACACTGGTCTCCACAGAGAGTTTAGTCTAAGAAATTTAGTAAATTGATAAATTTATTAAAAGCTTCAGTCCTGAAGAGTGTGACTTGTCTCCATACACATAACAGCAAGCTGTGACATCTGTAACAGCTGGAAAGTAATGAGTCTTCATATCCAAGTGCCAAGATAACTGTCAGAGCTAAAACTAGACACATGTATCACAAGGTGCATGCCTCAATCTAATGCCTCCTAAGTAGGCCACTCATCCCAGCTAATGTTCTAGATAGAAATATAGGCAGTGGTTGAAAACTCACTTAGACCATGAATACTTCTTCAGGGATAATACCCATTTAAGATGGGCTTATGATGACATTTTAGAATCAATATTCTCCCTTAGGTGTTCTCAGGAGTCAATATAAACATGCCAACTTTAGCTGATAATGTCAATAACTATGTCCTCCTATAAAAATGTCAGTGGTGGTAAGTTTGTCTTGGATCATGCTCTGGTTGTTTTCTGATGCAACCATCCAAAGTCTAGACAAAGTCCAGATTGCAGAAAAGAGTTTTTATAGAAACCATACGTTTTAGGCCAGAAATAACTAAGAATATCTTCGATTATTTGATGTTTAATGTGAGGAATCTTAGCCTAAAAGAGATTAACTGGAGCTAGGGAAATAGGGATCCAGCTCAGTGATACAGTGTAGGATTAGCACGCAGCGTACTCAGGTTGAACTCTCAACACTACTCTTGCACACACATAAATTGACCTGGCTGAGATTGTTGATTCTGTGGGAGAAAATTGGGCTTAAGGATTCCTAGGTTCCTTCTCCTGCATGGAAGTGCTGGGAAAGGCTAGAAGTGACACAGCTCCAATTCCAGAAAGTCAAGCAGAAGGAGGAGGAACTAAGGGCAAATTCAGTGAATGTGGATCATCTGATTAACATCTGATTCCACAGCAAGCCAAAATGATTTCCTTTAATGCCCCAAAGGCTCCAGTAGCTTACATCTGATCGTTACTTTGAAATGTGTATTTCATCTGTACTCTGTCTACTCTGGGCTTCCCATCCTCTGTTAATTTCACTTAAAACAATAGACAGTTTTCCTAATCTTGGATTTGTATAATCACACTCCTCAAGCATCCTGTGTGGCTTTTCGTCTTACAAAAACAAATTCCAGAGGTGAGGCTGTATCACTAACTCAGCAGAAATCTTCTCTACTGCTTCTTAAAAATGTCATGTTAATCCTGAGTAAAGGATAAATAAATGTGTTAAATAAAGAAATTAACATCAAGTAACTCGGCAGTTTTCAAAATAAGCCTGCATATTGAAGGCAGCCAACTACACCATATGCTCTTCTCTTCTTAGTGTCCACCAGCTCCACTCCTGCTTTTATCTTTAAATAATTGTAAATTACATCAGTTGGGTGCACTCATTTTTCTCAAAGGCAGTTTAAAGATCATCCCTTCCACATTCATGCTTACCCTCCACACTCCTGTCCATCTGCTTTAAAGTCTCCCAAGCTCTGGTCCCTTTGCTTCCTTTACACCTCAACACGTTTATGCTCATTCCAATGTTCTGTCTGATTTCAAAAACCAGCCTTCTTAAATAACTAAAGCCCAGCCAAATGGTATTGAGCATATGAAATATTACTTTCTGTGACCTTTCTCAAAGTTGCAAACTATAGAAATCCCATCCTCCTTCTAGCCTAAGTAGCACTTATCATTTCTGTCACTTTACTGACATTTAGGAACTAATGATTCAGTAGATACAGGGAAAATAGCTCCCAGGGTATATTCCGGCCTTTGACATCACTGATTATATCTTAGACAGCCCTGTTAATACAGTTATTCCCTAAAAGGAAAATGCTGGCATGAAATATCAATGCAATAAAATGAAGCCACAGATGAAACACGAAATACGTTTGGTAAACAGTGATGCTTCCTTTTAGAAGGTAGAAGGTGTACCCAGGCCAGGAAGATAAGTATCATGGTAGACTCCTTCAATAACATCATCTATTTCCAGTGAACCAGAGGAAAGGTTAAGTCTGCTTATTTCATGTCGCTCAGAACTCTTGCCCTAGTAATAACTATGTTACTTGTTCCTTCATTGCCTATCATTTTTTTAACTATTTATCTTTTAGATCTGAGTTCTCAAAACTCTGTTTGATACTGTGCTAGGTGATCTCAAGGTTAGACATGACAAACTAGATTTTAATTCTAGCAGATAAAATCCCCTGAATTTTTCCAGTAAGGAAATAGAGAGGGAGGAAGCGCTAACTTCCTGTCTGTTAGTTTTGCTCGTGAGAGACAGACGCACACACTGCCAGATGCCACACAAGAGTTTACTCAGGGGAGTTGCTGAGAGAGAGAGAGAGAGAGAGAGAGAGAGAGAGAGAGAGAGGGAGGGAGAGAGAGAGAGAGAGAGAGAGAGAGAGAGAGAGAGAGAGAGAGAGAGAGAGAGAGGAGAGATTTACATGGCTGGCAGCTCCTTTCAAGAGAGTGGGTGGACACAGATTTACGAAGCCACGCCTAGGGGCGTGCCCTCCATATGCGTTGGATTTCTGTTGGTGCCTTGTTTGGTTGACCGCGTGGCCACTACAGTGCTGTAAATCATTACACTGTCTTGGTGTAGCTATTCTCAACAGCCCATTCATTTCTATCACCTCTCTCTGACTAGCCTCATGGGGTCCTTAGTGTACTTAGGAACTGGGGAAAGCTGGGTCTTTGGAAGGCTCACCAACAATCCCCTGGGTCATGTCCAGTTGCTTGGGTGGTTTTCCTAGTGCCATAGTGTCACATCCACAGAATTCTTGGAATCAGTAACATTCCTAGGACAGTGATGTTTCCTACAATTACTAACTCTAGGCTAACCTCAGTATTCCTTTCTGTGTTTTTACTTGACCTATTCACAAATTCTTCATGCCAGAATTAACATCTTGCTTGAAATAACCAAGAAGAAATTTTATTCTTATGGGAACGTAAGTATATTATGTAAATACTAATCCATAGGAAGCTGCTTTGACTATATTTGAACACTACTAGAAATGGATATCATTCACAATGATGATATGGTTTTAAAAAATGCAATTCTAAATGTGAGGTTTGAAAGTTGTGAATGTGCCTAATACTGTATGGCTGACTACATAAGCCAAAACAGAACTAAAAAATGTTATGGGTAAATGCATAATTATAGTGATTTTTTGTTAATGTCTCTGAAAGTGGCATAGAATGAAAAAACAAAAGAGAAACCGAGATTTGGATGATCTGGACACTCTGTTGAAGATGGTCAGTGGGAGACAAAGTTGAACAAAGGAGTTGGGATTCCTTTTAGCTTCTGGGCAAGGAGTGAAGAAATTCACAACTAAAGTACAGCCAGTGAGAGATCAGAGGAGAGGCTGGATTTTGTATGTATGTTGAGGATTGAGACAAGACTTCCTGGCATGGATAAATAATATGAGAGAATAAAGGGATCACAGGTCGTATACCTAGGTCAATGGCAATGTTCCCTGGTAAATAGAAAATGTGACTTCAGAGGAAACCCTGCCTGCAGTCTGGAAATTCAACATTTAAAGTATCAGGATATAGCAAACCAACTAGAGAATTAAGAGGAGAGCTATTTTTGTAGTACAACATGGGCCCAAGAAAAGTCCAGGCTACACATTATCTTTTGAATTCCACATATATTACGCTAATATTGTCAGACCAAATACAGATTCCTAATTATTCCTGCTAAAAATATGAAACAAAACATTACTTCCCTTCTTCTAGCTTGGGTGATGTGCAAGATTTCATATGTAAGTATACGAAATTAAGAAGGCTAGTTATAAATAATATTGTCAGAAATTGTTCCATTTAGGACAAGCTAAGCATCTCCTTGTCAAACAGAGTTAGATGAGAAAAGTCTCTTTGGCTGTCTGGTACTGTGAGTTTTTCTATTACAAAACAGAACTTCAATGACGCATGCTGCTTTGACGTTCTATCACTGGGATGGCGTTTTCTTGGCCACTGACTCAAAAAACCCATCTGGCCATTAAACCCACAGTATCTCATTAAGGCCAAGGATGCCAGCTCCATGACATCTAAACAGGCAGTTCTGCTGAAATTCAGAGACGCAGGATATAGACACTTCTTCAGATGTGATCAATGATTAATTCAAAACCAAATACAAACTCACCTAAGTCAACACTGAAGGAAGGGCCTCCTCACAGCCAAGAGTCAGAGATTTGGAAGAAAACCTGAAAGCAAACACTTTTCAACCTTCCAAAAGCAATGACGTCCAAAGCTGGCCTGTAAATTTGTTCATCTAATTAATAACTCTAATGAGGTATGTTGAAGGGGAAAAATAATTTATTTAGTAATTATACGGATCCTCTTTTCTGAAGAACAGAGGTATTTTTCCTAATTATTTTACATGACTTAACACAGATGATTTTAGTAACAAGTAATGGACTCCTGGTTTGCTCTCTTCTCTGTGTTTGTGTTATTTACCAATTCAGATAAGAGTTAAACATTAAAATGTGGCTGCAAGCCACTTCAAATGCCTTTGGAATTCAGCCTTTCTTTTGATACAAAGCTCAGTGGGAGGGGCAAAAAGGCCAGGAAAGCTCTAACAAAAGAAGTTCCTCTCACAAGAAGAAAAGCAGAGATGTTGAGAAGGACAGTATTTTTCCTAGCACCCTGTTCATGCCTTTTTTTCCAGCATATCATTTATGAGTCCTAAGTAGTTGACACTCTGATAATTTGCAAGCAGGCATTCATTGTCCACCCTCTTTCTGCTCTATATAGATCTATATGTATGTGGGGATATATATTTAATAAAGCCAGTCTGGAATACCAGAGAACAGATCCACCCACAGTCCAACCAGGCAGAGGTGGCACACACCGTTTAGTCCCAGCTCTTGGGAGGCAGAGGAAGAAGGATCTCTGTGAGTTTGAGGCCAGCCTGGTCTACAAAGCAAGTTCCAGGACAGCCAGAACTGTTACAAAGAAAACCCTGTCTCAAAATCAAAAACCAAAGAAAAATAAAAAGGCTGGAAAGAAGTCTCTGTCCCCTGATATTTCAGGCTATTTTTATTAAGTATATGATTTATCACCATATCTATACATCTCTGGCTTTTTCTCTCCTTAGCACACAAGAAGCATAATATTGAAATATAATAGTGGTTAACTATGAGGTAAAGATCTTTAGTTTTTATGTGGGTTGTTTCAACAATGTCCACTCTTTCTTACTCAAGAAATGGATGTTCAGTAAAGATGTAAGTTTCCAGAGTGAGCATAAGGGTACAGGCTTTAACCAAACAAGTCTACACAGGCTGTGAGGGTGGGAATACAGATTAATTAATGCTCACCCTAATTAACTTTTGGAGAAGCTTGAAGGAGACAACCTGGCCCAAGGCAGCCCTCTGTGAACCAAGATGTCCTGGCCTCCCCTAGACCAGATCCTATTACACCTTTGTGTCAGCTGGTTTCTAAGTTTACCCCTTTAACAGATAGTCTATAGTAAGCTGACTGGACATTTCCAATGCTCTATACCAAACTACTTGTCCATATTATAATGTAAATGGCAAAAATAATATTGTAAATTCCTGAATCCTTGTCAGTCTTAGTATTTAATTAAAAAGCAGCATTTATTAGAATTATCAAACAATAGTATACAAAACAATTTAAATCTTGTCATTGAAAAAAAAATAAAACCTTGTGGGGATATAATAAAACAGTCAGAGATATCAGAGGACAGACCCACTTCCTCCTGTCTTTTTTTTTTTTTTTTTTTTTTTCCCCAGACAGAGTTTTCTGTGTAACAGTTCTGGCTGTCCTGGAACTTGCTTTGAAGACCAGGACATCCAGAAAGACCAAGCTGGCTTTGAACTCACAAAGATTCTCTTGCCTCTGCTTCCCAAGTGCTGGGACTAACAGTGTGAGCCATGGCTTCTTCTGCCTTTCTGTCTTTCTATGCCTACCTTAAATGCTCTCTTCACTCAATTAAGGTGTGGCCCTACCACTGCCTGCCTGAGAGCCTGGAACTCCACCTATAAACTAAGATGACCTTGAAGAACTCAGTTTGGATTAAGAGTGTAGGTCACCACTCTTGGGATACTCCCTGTGCTGGGATTAAAGATGTGAATCACCACTCTCTGATCCTCCTAGACTGACTGTGAGTAGATACCTCTGATATCACCAAATGTTTTATTATATCCCCACATATCCCCTTTTGTGTCAAATTTTTAAAAACCTCACTTCTAAACTCAATGTTGACTTGTCTGAGTGCTGAATTAGACAGCTCCATCTACTTGCCCCTTAAAGCAGTACATGATCAGATTTGTCATTTTATTTTGGCAAATGCATCAAAGAGCTTCAGGTCAGCCACAGGACTGTTTGCCTTACATTTTTCAGAGAGGTGAAACCTCTTCACTGAATCCTCCATTTAATCATCCCCAAATCCTGAGTTATATCTTCTGATCCCCGTTTCGATTTAAAATAAAATTCATCTTTTCCTGTTCTGTGTGAGTTTGCCTCAGGCTCAACTTAGAGATTTATGAGGAGCATTCACTGTTTGCTTGCTGACACTTTAGAGTCCTAGTCTGCAGAAGCAGTATCCACAATGCTGTAATTTGTTGAGAGGCAGGGAGGAGAGTAAATTCACATGGCGACACAACACCTGCACACTGGGAGCCAGAGCAAACACCAAGAGACTGACATCTTTTGGATTCAAGTAGCACATTTCTGAAGTGTGCACTGTACTCCCTTGGGCCTACCACATCCTATCTCTGCATTTTAGAGATGAAACGATAATGAAAGTAGTGGCTCTTTCTGAGTTTGTCTCTGGATTTTGCTTTGGCGTTCGGGGAGTGGATTCTAACTAATATTCATTTTTTTGTGAATAACAGTTTCTTTAACTATTCATTGGAACTCAGTATCTAGAGGCTGAGAATACTTGCAGCATTCCTGAGTCAAAGCCCTGAAGTTTTAATTCCAGTGACAGAATTACAGGAGCATGTGGCAGAGGGTGAAGGGCTGTGAGTCAGTGCAGAAGACTGAATGACAGCCCAAACTCCCACAGGAACCACTATCCTACAGGAATAGTCAACAAAGTTCATCCCTGAAGTTCAACACTTTCTAAAATGTCATATTAAATAACCCCAACCTTTGCCACCCTGACAAACCTGCTCTGGTTTTTGTATGTCCTAGGCTAGTCTTAAACCCCCGCCTCTACCTCTTCATTAATAGGGACTACAAGTACACACTATCACACCAAGTTGTGTAAAGCCTCTTTTGTCCTGATTTCTGAGATAAATAATTCCCTTCCCTCCCTTTAATAACCCTCCTCTTAGGTTCCAACTGTTCTGTTGACTTATTAACTTTCAGAGCACTGACCCCAAACATGAAAATCCCATAGGCACTAAGCCCCATCCCTGTGACTGTGTAAAAAAATACTTTCCTATTTTCTTGATAGTATTTTAAAAGCTCCAGTCTCCAATGTTCCATCTTTTTCCTATCACTTTCCTATTACAATCATATACAGAATGCTTTTTTTCAACCATCATTTAGAGATTTATGAATGACAAGCTGAAACATTATCCAGGTCTCCAGGTCCATTCTATGGGCATCATCTGTATCCATGTGTTCCATGAGAATTTCAATCCCTAATCTGTATAGGAACACACATATTTGTTTATAATGCACAAGTCAGAATTTAGATGGTAGTCATATTTACCATTCCCCACATTCACCAAACTCAGAGTGACTCCAGACTATTCTCTACAATATTATCTCGTAACAAGTCTATTTGGCTCAGATTCTAGGTGTCATTATTTAGTTCTGTATCTTAATTCAAGATCCCAAAGATTTTTGTTTGGATGACTGCAGGGTCCTCCCAAGTAGCCATCAATGCTTCATGGAGAGACATTTTGATGTCTTTTGAAATTTGATACAGCTAAGAAAATGAAAAGGTGTCACTGTACGCAGAGAGAACACTTGCCACACGACCATAAGAGTACATTTGAGATACTTCTTGATTTCCTTGGAGAAGGAAGACCATGCTTCATTACATTTTCAAAGACATTCTTCTACATTGAGTACCTTATCATGAATGGCTTAGAGAGGGCCCTGTCGCTCATCTGCTTTTGTACCTCCATTGACAATTCCTACAGTAGTGATGAAAGCCACTGGTGTGACAGGCTAAACTCCTCCTTTTCTGCTCTCTGCTGGCTTTCCTTGAACTGGGATTTTTTTTTTTTTAAATTCAGCTTCAAATTTAATGCCATCACAAAATCAAGAATGGGTTCAATCAAGCAAAGAAAAGCAAAAGTCACCATTGTCATCTGCTTCCCAAAGCCAGACCCAAAAGAGAAGAGATGACTCAAATCGGTTTGCCATTTTTCAACTAATCAGTAGTGATTTGTCTTGTAAAACATAGCAAAAGCCACTGTATTTGAATTCCCACACAACTTTCCAAAACATTTTCCAAGGTGACATAATCAAAATATCAGCATGAATTGACAGTGAGGGTCCCTCAGCCATATCTTTGTTTGTGACAAGCCTGCACCAATTCCTCATTCTTCATTAAGAGATCTGTTTATTCATTTCACCCCGTCAGGACTTAGAAATCTACATTTTTCTTTGCAATGCCTTCAGGACATATTCACTGAAGGTTGGCCTGAGGGCAGAAGAAAACTTTTCTTCTAAAGATTTTGTCTTGGGGATTCATTTCCAGAGTCCCTGAAATGCTTTGTAGCTAAAGAGACCACTGTTCAAAGAGAGGTCAGAAGCTCAGTAAATCTGCATTGCCCTTCCCCAGCCTTCTGGAGACTGATAATCTGTGTAGGAGGCTCCATAATCCTTTGTACCCTCTGGACTTCTTAATTTTCAATACATGACCTTTCCAAGACATTCCTCCTGACTAATTTTAAATAAAACATGATTATCAAATGTGAGTAACAATACATTCCTTATACGTATTCAAAAATTATATTTAAAAGAATCCTAGATTTCCCTTAGGAAAAAATTCTCATCATATAAAATTATGTGTCCTATTCTGGCAACATAAATGAATATGATCATTTTTCTACAGATTATTTATTAAAAAATAATGCATCTTCCCAAACTGAAACTGAGATGTTTTCTTTCTATGATATAGTATGCCAAATGCTTGTTTTAATTAGCATTGTTACGTTTTATGCAACAATATAACAGTTCTGAACCACTCACCTGTGCAACAGGCCCTTCCCATCCTCTTCATCACACTTTCCCATGAAGGTTTCCTGCCTCTGTTCTACTTATTTCCTCAAGGAAAGAGTAGAAATAAACAGAAGTCTAGGAAAGGGGAAGTCGTAATATCTTACTGAGTTTTGTGTTTGATACAAATTAGTTAGAGGAATAAAGAAACAAGGTGAAACATTTAGGGGTGCAAATATTTTTAATGGTTTTACAGATTCTACCCTTGAGAGAACTCAGGGGAGAAAAGTAAACTGAGTAATTTGCAATGGCACAGATAAATAAGAGCCCTGGAGAAAGGATTCTGAAGTCTGTCACTGACTGGCAGCCATTATATGAGGCCCAGGCATGAAAAATGAACAACTTGTCTACCTAGATGACTCCTTACAAGATGCATGATTAGACCACGGTTCTACATTGTCTGGATCAAATGTCACTAACAAGACATGAAATTTACAAAATGAGTGTTGTCAGACCCAGAAAGGATATTATGACAGTGTAAATGGAACAGATGACAGAGCTAGATGTTTCAGCATGATTTTCAGGAGTTAAGGCTGAAGGTTCAGTGAGGAAGTCAATACTTTGTTGTATCTGAGCATGGCCAGAAAACATCTGTCCTTACACTCCTAATTCTAAGAATCTACAATAGTCTTTACCCCAACATGTCATTCCTGGACACAAAGCACCAGACTTAGCCCAGATAAGGTGTTCCTTGCTTCACTTTATTGGGTTTTGAAATCAAAACAAAAAATACAAAATAAAAGTAGAACTATCTTTAATGTGATTTTATACTATTGGTTCATAATTCTTTAAAAATTCATATATCTGAATATGCTTAAGTGCTAATTTTTAAAACTTATTATCATTCCTACACTATTTGTCTCTGTAACCCAAGTATATATTGATCACATTCTTTTTGTGGGACATTGAAGCTATGTCTGTGAGATTATATGGACAGCATTTCTCAGTACTTAGACCTTGTAATTTGCTCTGCAGGCCAGACTGACATTGAACTTACACATATCTACCTGCTTCTGCCTCCAGAGTATAGGAATAAAGGCATATGACACCATACCAGATTGTCTAATGCTCTCTTTTTTTAAGTGACAAATGTTATAAAATGAAATGTCTTTAATATTTTAGATTTGGAGGTAGGGAAATACCACATTAATGATGTGAAAATGAACAAAGATGTGTGAAGTCTATCAATCTGTTACATATATCTGTGGAGATGTAAGAAAATATGGCCAGTCTAAAAGTGTTTAAAAACTTGAAATGAATGAAGAAGAAACATGGACACTAAGAAAATCCTAAGGCAGGATATAGTGTGCCCACCAAATAGTGCCATTTTCACAGTCATACCAACTTGGAACCTCTTGATTAGTAAAAATATTTCAATGCTGTGAATATTTACTGTGCCACCAGAAGTTTTCTCCTAAAGTCTCACTTGAGACTTGATAAATAGAGTGATATTCCATCTTAAGCCACAGCACTCCTCTTGACTTGCTATTCTTAGACACTTCAAGATGCTCATCATGTTAGAAGTGAACAAAAAGCTAGGCTGGCTGGTGTGGTTTGCAAGTCAAAGTCACACAGGCTGCCTTCTCTGCAGCATCCGACTGTATTCTTCCTTGAGAATGGAGTGAGGAGAGAACTACTTGGCACATTTCTTTTCAAGGATTCTTTTATTCTGTCACTTCTCAAGCAGAGAGAGGAAACAATACCTTTCCTCATCCCCTCCTAGAAATTCTGTGAATTTTTTTCCAGCAGCCTAGAAACTCTAATGAAAGTCCCTTTAGTGCACATGTATGCAGAAGGAACTGTACTTCCTTGCTTAGGGAGTGGGAGGCATTTCACTATGAAGCATATGTGTGATACACTAGCTTACCTTGTTTAAATACAAAATTTGCTATTAGATTTTTAGGCACATATATTTTAATGTAAGACAAAAGTCAAGAGAATCCTAGTTCAAAGGAAATAAGAGCTTAAGTCCTTTTTTTCTTGGGGGGGTAGATATCTAAGTCACATATATGTAGCATCCAAGTTTTAAAATGACAGGTTCTCCACCAGATGGAATATCTAAGCCACAGAAATGTCTAAGGCTTACATTTTAGTTCACACTGTAACAAAAGACATAAAAATCTCAGTAGCAAAAGTAAAAAAAAAAATCATGATATTTTGGTGAGATAGTAACAAGAATATATTAATAGCCTTTTAACATATGGATGTGTCCCTGGTTCCTGGACCTGTTCCAGCAGAGGATGGAGAGGCGGATCAAAAAAAAAAAAAAAATGAAGACGAGAAAAAAATGAAAAAGAAGAAAATATTCTTTTAGAACACTGTGGGTTTAAAAAACTGTATAGAAGACAAACACATACATCCTTAAAGCCCGAGGATTAAACGGACTCTATCTTCTCCGTTGCCTATTTCAGAAGTACTGTCCTTCCACAGTGTTCTAAAGTCAATAATATTATTTGAACTTTCTGTTGATGTGATAAAACACCATCACCAACGAAGAGTTAGCTTTGCCTTCTTCCCTGAGAGAAATAAGATCCTATAGTGGTAGTATGGCATGGCAGCTAGACTGAGCAGCTGAGAGACCAAATCCCCAACCACAAAAGCAAATCAGAGAGGGAACAGGAAGTGGAACGGGGTTACAAACTCTCACAGCTTGCACCTAGGCTTTGTATAGCAAAGCTGTACTTTCTCCAGCAAGGATGCACTACCTAAACTCCCAGAACAGGACAACCAACGAGCAACCAAATGTTTGAGTGCATTCAAACAACCACAACAATTAAAATACCTTGTGTTATGATTTAGATTTCAATTACCCCAGTCCCTTTAATTACATGATATTTAACATCCCATTTGTTTCAAATATTTCTGTAATAATTAAAAAGTGTGAGTAGGTTTTATTAGAAAAACTTCTCGAGTAGGTTTTATTAGAAAATTCTATGTTTTATAAAATAGATAAATAATTCTAATTATAGATTAAGAAATCTATACAGAAATCTATACAGATTTCTTATAGATTATAGATTTCTTAATCTTTTCTACTATCTAATACGCAAACATAGTTTCTTTTCAATATACAACCCTTAATGACATTAGAGAAAGACCCTTAAAAACACTTAATTTTTAGTAAATTAATAAAGTTCTATGTATCCAAATATTGCCCTTAAAATTACTTTTTAACTACATAACTTATAACTTATCACTGAAATAATTTTTATTTCATAAAACTAAGGAATGTCATTGGTTCTCTTCCCTCAAAAACTAGATAAATTGAATACTTTAAAAATAAGAAATCTACTACAATTTTAGTGTCAAGTAAAGTATCTCCATAATAACATAATAAAGTTTTACAGTTTGTCTATAACAACAACAACAAAAACAACAACGCATCCAACTCATTCCACACCTTTCAAACTTGCAAACACAAGTACTTTTAATTATTTAATTTTTTTGCTTTTATGGATTCCTTGTGGTTTTTACCACATTCATTCAGATCCCATTTATCTTCTTGTTCCCTTGAACTGCCAACCTCTCCTACAAAACAAAACCAAATTTAAAAGGAAAGCCCAAAACAAAGCTAAACAAACAAAAAGAGAAGAATCCTGTCATGGAGGCTGTAGTGTGGTCCACTGAGTCACACAGTCCACCCTTAGTCTATTCATCTTCACCTGCAAGTGTTCATTGCCAAGGGACATTGTTCTGGCTCCAGGAGCCTGGCTCCTGTTATACCACAGGCTGGCTCCTGTTATAATAGGCTCTCACTGGGACTTTTCTTACATATCCTATTGTAGTCCTATGCCATAGATCTGTACGTTCCTCCCTCGCATGTTTCAATAATTTATGGTTTCAATGGATGTTGAGGTAAGCCAACTCACGGTTTCTGAGCTTTGGGTAGTAGCTGGGTTCGTCAGCTTTCCAGCTTTCCCTGCCTAGGAAAAGCCTCCACCACTGCCTTGGCCAACTCACTCAATTCAGGCTGTAGCAAGGAGAAGGCCGGTTTTGCTCTCAAGCCCTGAGATGTGGGTCATCCACACTCACAACACCAGTTCCACTGTTCTGCTCAGGTGAAGTGCAGGGCCCTCTCTCCTGACTGCTGGAGGAGCAAAACATTAAAATATTCCCAATTTAACCACAAAAAAGCAAGAATCCAGACAGAGAACTAAATAATCTGAATGTCACATTGATACATATGCATGTGAAATAGGAGTTTTAAAAGTATTTTTCCACTCACCTTTCAATAATGAATTGACATAATGAGTAATTAAGTAAAAAAACATTTTCCATCTACTGACCCATTTTTGCTAACCCCTTCTCCAGGTTTTAGGAATACTACTCTTCTATATGCTTCTGAGGCAGAGCACAGAAGAGAAAACAATGATTCCAATGGAAAAGCATCCTGTAAGTTTTGTTCTTTCAGACAGACTGCCTTAATTTTAACCAAATGTGGAGTTTTCTTCAAGTAACGGATGCTTTATTAAGGTCTCAGTCCTTTACAGATTGTTTCTCAACATTCCTTTCCTTCAAGCCTACTGAGTTATCTTAGGTGCATATACTCAGTGGTAGAGCAGCTGTCCTTTTCCATTGGGTGTTAATGGGGTAATTCTGTGTAAGTATCAGTTTACTTGAATTCCAATGTGTTAATTTTTCTCGGCTTGTCCAGGAAACATCAAAGCCATTTCTTATGCCTTATTGAGTGCTTTGATAGAAATGGAAACACAGAAGTGATTCCATGTTGCTTCGGGCAATTCTAAATCAGATCAGATGCTCATTGAAAATGGAAAATTCCCAGAACTCAAGATGAGTCAAATTATATCTAGATGACAAACTCAAACACAGAAACCTGAAAGGAGGCAGTTGATAGGGATAAGAAAACAAGCCATTGATATTGATCTGCTTCTTAAATCACAGCATTGCAAAGTAACCATGGGAATTCATTGTCACTCCAGGGGTTCTGCAAAGACTGTTTCCAAGTGGAATTCTTAACATGCCATCTCTCATAAAATACTACAATATCCATCTCAAAACAGACATACACTCATGCTACAGTTCCCTTGCAGCAGTTCTTACTTCAATTACAGAAGAGCATTATCTGCCTCAGTGGATGACACTGCATTAAAACAAAGGGTTTCAACTTTGAACCTGAGTTCATTTGAACCTGTCCACAGCAATAAACCCTCATGTGTTTACATCGAGTCCAGCTCCCTGGTCGTCTTTGGGGATCCCTTGACACAGCATAACACTTTGAATGTTTCTACTTTGAATGTGTTTGCTTGTTCCTTGCATGTATCAGACTATTTCATGCTTTCAATTTTATAAAGCTTCCATTGCTTATATAGGTCTTCACTCTCTCTTCCAGCTCAACATAGCCAAACAGCTAGGAAGATTAACTACCTGAGCAATTTAAACTAGGATTTATCCACAAAGTTCACAGAATGTTCACCTAGCCTGAGCACATACTGGCCCATGCCCAGCAATTATACTACTTAGAGAGACATTTTATTTCTTTGAAAGTTCCTTGAGATTTGAAACTTAGTTATAATTATCATCATCTGACCAGTATCTACTAAAGTCCCTGGGTCACAGCAACTAATCAGTGTCTATTAAAGAAGATACCAAATTAACAACAAGAAGTTTTCTCTATGAGATGAGATCTATATCAAATTAATTACAAATTTGTATACCTCTTGAGTATACATCTTACTAGAATAGTGGTATAAGTAGCCTATAAAATAAGCATTAATTTTGATCATTACCTTTTTGAGTAGCAAGCCATTGGGATGAACCAAATTACATATACAGTCATCAAGCAAACAATCACTCAACAAGCTTTGTGGTTAGAAATAGTGCTCAATAGCAGAGTTCTTACCTGGAATGCCTAAAACCCTGGGCTCCATGCCCTACACAAACAGGCATACACACACACACACACACACACACACACACACACACACACGCACGCACGCACGCACGCACGCACGCAGACACGCATGCATGCACGCACGCACGTATGCACATACACTGTGGTGTGTGAAGACAAAATAAATCAAAAGAAAACTGAATTTGATCCGGGTTTTGTGGCACATGCTGAGAGGTTGAGGCAGGAGGATCACAAGTTAATGGCCAGTCTGAGCTGCGTAGTGAGACCCTCTCTCAATACAACAATAAATAATAAATTCCAGGTACTTTACAATACTCAAAGTATAGCTCTTGCTATATCCTGCTGAAAAACTATACAAATATATTTATGGCTTCTTGTCAGAAAAAAAAAATGCAAAATAAAACTGTGAAGTAATAATTGTAAACAAAAAGACTAAAAATTAACAACATGCTTTTTTATGTTCAACGGTGTCTGAAAAGTAAGAAGAAATACCTGGTACAGTTTATTCATAAAAGAACGTAACCTAAACAAAATTAAGTGTCTGCTCTTTCTCAGAAAAGTCTGATGGAGAGCAAGAAAAGCATGCTTCCCTAGCAAGGAGATGAAGACCTAGAGTGGCCTTATGAGGAAGAGGAAGAGTACAGTACACACCATTCTACTGCCTAGTGAGACGAACCCAAGATTGAAGGAGACATCCCTGGGGGATGTCTCAACCATGGACTATAAAGAAATTGCTACAGAAGCCTACCACACTCACATGTCCTGAGCCAATTTGAGGAGCTACAAAAGAATTCATTTCTGAACTTGACCTAGAAAAAGTGTTCAGCAGGTGGTACCCTTGCCACCTTAGGTTTTGGTACACATTGCCATATTAGGAAACATTCACCACAGTTGCTCTGGACAAACAGGCATCAAGTACACTACGGTTCAGGAGGATCAAGATGGCAGCTCCCCTCTTAGAATACTAAGAGGCATCTATGAAACCCATTCTGAGTATCACAAGATGCTAGGGAACTCTGAGGCAGCCACACTCACTGACTGATGGCCCATCAGCACAGCTGAACAGAGTCCTTAGCTTCTGCAGCCCTCAGAAACATGCAAGCAGCATGCAAGGAGAGGCACATCCTGACAAGTTCTCAGAAAGTATAAAAATGACTTTTATTCTCTCTTCAGAACAGCCCAGCATGAGAAATGTGAACACACTGAGGCTCCTACTGGTAGCAGCACAGCCAACTTGCCCAGGCCCATCTGTGTGTCCCAGTCACCAGTGTAGCTAGCCTCCACACTCTAACCAGGCCTACCTCAGGCCATACTAAAAACACCTCATCTGAAGTGCACATGACTGTACTTCTGTGTGCCTCAGAAATGGACTGATTCCCCTCAAACATGGCCATGCATATCACACACAGAATCTAGAATATCAGACCTAAGAGATCTGCATCCCAGCTTGTGAACAATCCCACAGACACTGCAGTTCAAGCCACTAGGAACAGACAACTAGTGATGACAGCAATTAGAGCTGAAGGACTTCCCTGGACTTTATACTGCTGGAACCAAAGCCAAGAAACTTGACACTGACACTGTGGCTCACATCTCCAGGAGATAGACTTTCCCTGTGAAAGATACTCTACAAAATGGGTAGAAGCACCTGAACTTTCAAATTCACAAATCTGTTTGCAGAAAACAGACATGGAAAGGATGCAAGATGACCTACATTGTTTTGCAACAGACATCCCAAAGAAAAGATCAACAGAATGCCTGAAATATAATTCAAGATCATGACAGTAAGAGAACTCAGTGAAATATAAGAAAAATATAGACAGAAAGTTTAACCAAATTAAAGAAAACAACATGATCTGAGCAACACAGAGATTATTAGAAAATCAAAAATTCCAGAGCTGAAGAGCATATTGAAGAAAATGGAAACACAACTGAGTTCCTCAACAAACTCAAGCTACAGATGGAATTTCTATGCTTGGAGATAGGTCCTTTGAGGTAATGTAACTGGGGTGGAAGGCAAAGAAAACCAGTGTAGAAAGATTACAAGACTTACCAAACACCATTATGCAAGCAAAGATTTACATTGTAGATGTTCCAAGAGAGCGGGGTGAGAGAGTATCAAAAATTGATGCAACAACAATAAAATAGCCAAAAATTCTCAAATCTTGGAAGACACCGACACTCAAGTCCAGCAGCTTAAGATGGTTCCAGCTAGAGTCAACCAGAGAGACCCTTTCATATTTTATGCAAGCTTTCAAAAATTTATGACAAAGAAAAAACACTAAAAACAAGAGAGTGGATCTGGCAGTCACCATTACACTAAGGGCAGGTTGTGTGGGAGAACTTTACAGACCACGACAGAAGGAAATGGCACAACCGAAATCAGAAGAGGATCAAAGCCAGTCAAAACTCTAGACCTAGCAAAGCCACCTTAAAACACAAAGGGAAGGACAGGATCAGTAGAAAGACTTCACCACCATTCTATGGGCCTTAAAACAAGTGCTGGCTCAGCTTCTAGTGTGTGAAAGGTAAGGACTCTGTCAGGAAAACCCACAAAGACAGTCTTCGCTAGCAAGAGATAAACAAAACAAAGATAAAAGAGCATCCACCTTATCAACACAGAAAACCACTAAAGCATCGTGGCAAACATGAAAAAGAAGCAAAAAGCAACCAGAAATATCACATTATGGCAGGCAGACGCCTCCTTGTGCTGATCATAAAAGTAATCACATTAAACTCCAAAATTGAGAGATAAGAAAAATATTACTGTTCTTTGATATGTACAAATAGATTAAAAGTGAGTATGTAAAAAATATAATCTAAATAAATGAAAACCAAATCAAGGAAAAATAGCTATGTACATGATAAATTGGGTTTTAAGTAAAGCTAAAATTGTATTATAAAAGGAAACTCATTATGTAATAGCAAGTCATTAACTCAGCAATAGGATACAAACATTGTGAGAACAGCCTACCAAATGCTTAAGTGTTTATGTAAAACAGACATTATTAAATCTAAATGGTAAGACTCACAACAATAGCAGCTGGTTAGTTCAACGTCTCATTTTTTACTGATGGACAGATCATCTAGAAGAAAAATCCACAGAGGAACAATAGAGTTCAAGTGCAGACCAGATGGATCAGTAGGCATTTGCAAAGCACTCATCCCTCAGCTGGAGTATGCATATTCTTATCATCACAAAAAGCACATCTCAAAAAGTATTGGAGATATGAAGCCATACCATGTTTCCTTTTTCTCTAACTATAAAGCAAATTAGAGGGCAGTTATAAAAACTTCGGAACTTGTATAAATACATAGAAGTCAGATAATATGTTTATCTATAATCACAAGGTGATGAAGAGAAAAATTTTAAATTTCATAAGAATAAAAATACAATCAACCAAATCTAAGTTTCAGGGGAAAAAAAAAATTCAATACTAAGAGAAAATTCTAAAGCAAGCAATCAGTGTCAACATGAAGAAACAGAGCAATTTCTCTAAAGCACTTGTGCTTTTATCCAAAAACTAGAATGAGAGAAAAAAAAAACAAAAAAACAAAAAACATTGCTCAAGGAAAGGTAGAACAAAGTCCACAGAAGAGCAAAGAAATGAGAGCTAAGAAGCCACAAAGACCAATGCTTCACAGGAAACCAGCCAGAAAAACAATCTTTACATAAATGGAGAGACACACAAGTACACAAAGCAGTATCAGAGATGAAAAAGAAAACAAAGCGAGAGGGACCACGGAAACAAAAGTGTGTGATCACATAAACGCTAAGTGTAAGGGATATTGTAAGTATCCAATATTGAATAGCAAACCCTCCACCCTGTTAAAGAAAAAAGAACTTCTCATTGGATTCCTTTGCCAATGTTTGGGTTTTGTATTTTTGTTGGTTGTGTGTGTGTGTGTGTGTGTGTGTGTGTGTGTGTGTGTTATTTATCTGTTCATATATGAGTGTGTGGACATGGGCATGTACATATATGACAACCAGAGATAGACATCTGGTATCTTTGTCCATTGCTTTTGGCTGTATCCTCCCTGAGCATCTTTTACTAAATCTGGAGTCCGCACGCCTGTGTATCAGTATACCATTAAACTCTCTTTTTCTTTAAAGTTAACAGTGGTCCATGGTCGTGATCTTGGGGCATCTTGGGGTATCCCCCGGTTACAAACAAACATGAAACACAAAGCATTGTATAAGTAACAGAACAAGATGATGAATCCTGGTGTTGGCTAACACACTTGCTTCAGAGAATGAGCCACCAAGGAGTGATGAAACAGATATGGGAATTCTTATTGCCACTGAGCAATTATAAAATATGTCTCACAACATATGAAATGATTGGAATGTTGTTGCTAATACAAGACAGTTATTGGACAAGAAATGATTAAAGTCACAATCACCCAGATGAAATAATGCTAGGAGCCACAGAAGTACAAAATAGGTAAGTTTTGACATAGACAAGCCTAACCCATCAGAGCCAAGGACTTCTGATGGAGAAAATGCCAAACTACTCAAGGAGTTTGGGTGTTAATTGCTCATGAATGTGCTAAACTGATTTCTACAGAGGACTTCTGTTTGTGAAGGCAACTCCCTCCATCTATTATTTCCTTGAAATTTAAATCTCAGTAATCTTTAGCAGTGTGATATTCCATTTATTGGGCACAACCTCCCCAATACCCCAAAGGCAAATCGATATGTTCCTCTATCCCTGTGTGAAAACAGACACACAGAAAAGTTCTCCACCTGCCCAGAGCAGACTTAATGTCTGCCTTCTCTGTGGATACCCTTGCTAGGAAACAGAGTAACTCATTTAAAACTTTTCTCAGGTATCCAAGGGCAGCCACAGACAAGACAACTCACTGATATGTCCTAAAGTCACCACCCTTAGTGATAAGAGACCTATCCAGAGCTAACTAACTCAAAAAGCGTTCTAAGTCTTTCCTGTGCCTGGAATCATTAACACAAGACCCTAACTTCAAGGTTTAAGGATGCAAATTAAGCCCTCATAAAATCTCTCCTAGGGAAGGTGCTTTAGTAGAACAAAGAGCTGCAATGTCCCCTTCATTGTTTACTTAGTCCCCTAGCAACTAAGAATACCCAGGCTATGGCTTTCTTTGTCAGGGGACAAGACACCTTCACTGTTGTGGCATCCTGCCATGAATGATGTCATGTGACAAAAGTGGTTGTGACAAAAAGATGTTGTACTTTAAAATGTATTAAAAAGAAATTGCCCTAAGTCTGAATCCTTTGCAGAGATTCCAGTAGATCCCCCATGCTGGTAGCAGTGTATTGACCTCAAGTTCTGAGAGAAAACCTATCTATCTGGGGCAGGACCCCGAGAAGGTTTTCATTAAAATAAGTGCAGAATGATGACTCCTCAGCATTGTTCTTCCTAACTCTACCTTTCATCTACATGTTTCTTCAGATACTTTCTGAGTATGTTCTACATTCCAGGCACTATGCAAGGTTCTGTCAGACTTGTGATAAAGAGGACACACACCCTCATTAACTTAGATATTATGGTAAGGTTGTAACAAGGATTATTGCTTTATAAATAATGGCACTGAATATGAACCAACTGATTTACTCAGACCCCTGGGTAGCAAGGAAGGCCATTGTTAAATCTAGACTCAAAAGAAACAATATATATATATATATTTTTCCTTTTTATAAATTGATTCATATTCTATTTAGACATTACTATAAATGCTTAAAGATCTTTTCTATGCAAAATAGTTGCATGTTTACAGAAAACATATAACATAAATGCACATGTATCCTGAGTATGTAAGTGTTCATCAACATGTAAAAAGATTTAGATGAAATCACCAAAATCAACTTGACTTTAAATCTTTAAAATGAAATTATAATTTTTATGTTAATTTCTTTAACTTTTTATTTTCTTTTATTCTTCCTCATATCCACCACTGCTCCTTCACCTGCCCCTTCTTCTAGTCCTCCCCCAGCCTCTCCCCACCCTCCCCACCTCCATCCCCAGTTGACACCCCAAAGAGAACAAGTAATCTCAATGTGAGTCAATTCTGTCTGGCATATTCAGTAAGACCTAGTCCCTCCCCCAGGTATCAAGGCTGAGACAGGTGTTCCCCAGCAAGGCATGGGCTCTGATAAACCAGTTGATACATCAGGGATAGACTTTGGTCTGGGTGCAAGAGGCTCCACAAACTGCCCTCACCTTTAGACTGTCATCAATACGCAGAAGGTCCAGATCCATTTCATGAAGGTTTGTCAGTTGTCATTTCAGAGTCTGCAAGTTGCCAACAGCACAGGATATCCTACTCCAAAACTACAGAAAACCTACAAACTCATGGAAACAAAGCATCTCTCAATTTAACCACCTCTGGATCAAAGAAGAAGTAAAGAAAGAAATTAAAGACATCCTAGAATTTAATAAAAATGAATCCACAATATACCCAAACTTATGGGACACAATGAAAACAGTGCTAGGAGATAATTATAAATTTTGAAAAAGCTGTCAGAAATATAAATGCTAAAGCATTTAACTTTAAGACACAGCTGTTGAATTGAAAATTTCACTAAGAATGGGGAGAGATGGAGGAGAAACAGTGGTTGATATGTAAAATGAAAAAATTTAAATAAAAAAGAAAAAATAGATTTAACTGACATTCTATTCATAACATTACATCACATAATGAGAACAGAAGTCATTGCAGGTTTAAACTTGGGAGTCATATTGACATGCATCACTATGTCACAGTATCCTATTAAAACATGAAATTACATTGACTACATTATTATAAGACTGTGAATATTAAGATTATATTATGCCTTTATTGATAAGTGTGCCTATGAAAATACACTTTTTAAACTCTAAAGGTATTTCATTATTACAGGGCTATGTTATGACTATCAATCCTTTGTACAGAATAATTGAAAGTAGAAAGTTTTCAATTGTTTTATATAAACCATTATTACTCTCAGGCACATAAAAGTGACATATTAATACTTATTGGTAGGTCTTATGCTTAGGATGGATAGTTATGTTTTTACACCAATGATGATCTAAATGCATTATTGAAAATAACTATTTACAGTGAACATTTCCTTTCCTTTCAACTCACTGCCCCCTTGCCTAATAAAATAAATCGAATTGTATAATCTAGTAACAATTTAATAAATAACACTGAATGAATTTGTAAGTAGCAGCGCAAAACAGCTATTACTCCAGGAAAGCTGCCTCATCCTGTGATGAGTACCTCTGGTGTAGGGACAGTTGCTCAACATTTATGGTCTTCATTTATCCACTGGTCCATTTCTCTAGTCAATAATATTTACTCCCTTATAAGTTTAATATATTTAGAAATGAAATAAATAAACTATTACTTGGTTTAAAAAAATTACTCATAAGACAAAGAGTATCATCACTCATAAGGCTGAGAAACATAAATGTAGTCATTGCTATAGCCCAAATGGATGATGTCCCCAGAATGTTCTGGCTACTGTGTGCCTGCCGGAGGAATACTCAAGGTAAGTTATGAAGTTACAAGCATGCTCTTAGATAACGGGGGCATGCTTTTTTAGTTAGGTTGTTTGTTTTTGATACAGTAAGTCTGATGGCCTAGAGTTCACTGTGTAGACCAGGCTGGCCTCAGACATGGAGATCCTCCTGCTCAGTGCTGAGACTGAAGGCATAAGCCACTGTCGCTGTGGCCAAGGAGTATATATTACATGAAGAATTTGAATGAACGATTCTAGACAGAATAAAGTGAGGGTGTAAAAGCATGGTATCATCAAGCAGGCATCAATGAACCCAAATGACAGTTTGCTCCTATCTACACTTTACTTGAGTGTGATGTGTTGGTCTATTTGATCCATAAATAATCAAGAGGACATAAATATCACAAACTCAGCTGTACAGTTATAGAAGTGAAAAGTCCCAGATCAAGGTATTGACTGATTCAGTCTGTATTGGAGATTCCCTCTGCCTTATTAACATATACCTTTTCGTCCTATCCTCACACAACAGAGGGAAAGAGGCCTTTCCCTCTCCACACTTCTTCCCTGTGTTCTTCCTACGTTGTTCCCCTTCAGTTTTTCTCTTTTGCAGCTATTGCAACAATTTTAACAAATTACAGCCCCATTGAACCCTAACGGCCCTACTTCCAACTCTCATCAAACTGGAAAGTTAAAGTGTCATATAAAATTTGGACACAATGAGCTATCAAGAAGAGGAGGACATTGAGACAAGTAAATGGTGACTGAAGCAGCCAGATGTGATGGTTTTGATATATTTTGGGATTTAAAAGTCCATAGTATCTTGTATTAAAAAAAAAATCTAAATATTCCATTCTGGAGATCCTAATTGAAGAGAAAGAATGGTGGAATTTCTGAAAAGAATGCAAGTATAATAAAATAAGATAAAATAGTATTATGACATAGGAACATAGGAAAATGTAGGCATTGGTGGAGATGATATGCATGGAGTGAAAACCATATAGGTAAACTATCATTATGTTCCCAGGAGAAGAACTCAGCTAACACTCTAGAGAGTGTAACGACTACACTTCTGTAGAGGAGACCACTGTACCCAAACCACATATAACCAATATATATGTACCAACAACACATTTATTAGCTATGACCTTTAATAGAATAATATTCTATTCTTTTTTGCTGATTAAGGAACAAGAGAAGTTAGGTAACTAGTTGGAGAAAGTATACCATAAATTCTGAGTATGAAACACAGCTTAGGGCTTTCTAGACTGTCCATGCATCACTACCATAAACTAAGAAGTCAGCATGAGGCATTATTCTAGTCTGCAAATCAAATAAACTATTGAATGAATTCCTTCAACAGCAAGCACCCATCAGGATCACATGTATTCAATAGTAACCACAAACCAATTAACTCTAGTAGCTATCATAATTAAAATTTTCTCACAGAGGTTTGTATTGAGAATTATTTATATGAAGACATTTAAACAATTAATACAAATACATTGTACTTTCATACCTCCGATTTAGAATAGATTCCTATTAACATCAGCTAGATATATGAGCTTGAGTTGATTTCTAACACTATCTTGTCAGGTAAATACTATCTAAACCATGGAAAGAATCACAAGATCTGAAAAAGCAATAGCTTCTCTGGATATATGACAAATCACTTTTCATAAATATTGGTCGGAAGGACAGACTGCAAAGGCACGTTCTCAGAATTCTGCTGACCATAGACTAATCAATGTGTTGAGTAATGTCTTGAAACTCGTCACTGCTTTACAGTGATTTGCAATGTTCCCATAAAAAAATAGAATTTTTTTGCTGAAAATAAGATAATCACTTTTGTTCACAAGAAATCTTTGTGTACTTGTCAAATATTTTATAGCAATTAGAGGTAATACAAAATACTGTATGGTAAGTACTAGACATTATTATATGCCTGACTTGCAGATTTTTAACAGAATTGTGAGCATTCTCCAAATCACTGGGGGGTTTTATTTGTTTCCTGTAATTTTTTTTTGACTACTGATTGTAACAGATACAGATATGGATACAGTTTACATCCAGTAGGACACATTCCATGAGTAATAGTCTTGGCCTTGCAAAGTCCTTCCTTTGGAGGCACAGTGAATTATGGTGAAGAAATATTTAAAAAGCAACCAAGTAATTTCACACCTTTTAATATCCCCCCTTTTCTCAGGTCTGTTTTGTTTCTCTTGTCATTGCCCATATACATGGCCTGTGTTCTCAAAGGATGGATCTGGAATTAGACAGAGCCGTCTACACAAGCTTGATTATTCGGTCCCATTTGGTCTCTATAATAAACCATATCCTCCAGGTTCTTCATCAGCGCTGATACATTGATCTCTATTTATCTAATCCATATTTCTCTCTTAAAGAACCACAAACTTGAGAGGGTGCTATTTATTGGATCTCTAAAATGTCCATATTTAAAATTAAGGACATCAGAGTTTGCAGCAAAAGTAATGCTCCAACAGCAAACTTCAGAAAACCCTTGGGGACAACGGACACATTTACAAGGAGGTAATTAATAGATGCCCATATGGCAGCAAAAACACTTGGCAGAAGCCTTGTGTTTGAACACACTGTAGAGTAAATCCACTGTAAACAGTGTTAATTTAACTTTTTCTCAACTTCAATAGAATTTAGTCTTATGTAAGCATTTGCATTGATAGGTTCTTTTACAAAGAGCCATTTAAAAAGTTTCATATGGAAGAAGGTAAAAAGTTTTAAGCCAGTTTGATGTCCTTCTGTTCTACAACTTAATGGCCTGTTCTTCTTTGAGATTAGTGTTTGGTGTACAAAATAGTGGGTAATTATTAGAAATTTTTCATGCTTCAACATTATGCACTTTACTCATGCGACCCTTCTTCACATTTGTGCCCCTCCCCTTTGCAAATATCCTCGCTTTCATATCACAGATGTGTATTTTTAAAATATAGATTCCACAGCTGAGGCAAAAGCATATTGTGTTTGTTTAAGGCAGTTTGAAAATAATATGTCCAATATATTACTTTTTTCCATTTGTCCACCAAGCCTTAGATCCTGAAAGTGTCCGCAGCTATAATGATGGGTACCATTGTACATAGCATTGTCTAAAAAAAGCAAATGACTTGAGTGACCAGGCTCTGTGAACAGTAACCATGAGTCAATAGCTCACTTAGGATCTATGTCAGTGTAGCTGGGAGCTTTTCCTTGGCACAGAGTTTGAATACTGACTTCTATATCCTGGGCTGACAGTTTCAGTACGTTTCTTTCTTCCAAATAATTTAGCCCATGTACTTATCAAGAAAAAAAATACCTTTAAGTAGAAAATCTCCTATCTAAATCCATATGGAGCTAGGGGCCTCTCTTTTCCTTTCTTTCTTTCTTTCTTTCTTTCTTTCTTTCTTTCTTTCTTTCTTTCTTTCTTTCTTTCTTTCTCTCTTTCTCTCTTTCAGTTATATGAGATGTTTCTCCTGTAGCAAAGCCACCCTTGGCCTTTTAGTCAAACCACTTACATTTTATTCTTTCATTTTCCTCTCAGGATTCAACTTGTAACCCAACATAGGTGTTTATAATCATGGCTAGTTACTATTATTGTCCAAACATAATGTTTCATCTTATTGATTTATAGGTCCTTAGTGTCATTGCAGCACTTCATACAAGTCAGATTAACTACCCATTAATTATTGGGCTTTGACCTAATCTATCAAAATGGGTGACCTAAGTCACTTAGGTAATTTAATTTTAACAGTAATAATTCTGCTATTTTATGATTCTCTAAAATTCAATTTTATTGGTTCTACTACAAATTTTATTTGAGACTATCCTCCATCCCCATACCCATTATATAATATAATCCTCACTAATATCTTAACTTGCCTTACCTAACTATTCCACTTATAACAGTTGACATGGGGACATATAACTTGGAAAATGTCATATAAGATTTCCACATAAACAGAATTTAAGTGTCATAAAATAGAAAGAGTTTGGAGTCATAAGTATGTTTATATGGATTTGAACAATTCATAAAATACACACGAATGAAAATACCACATAGTACCTGTGGCAGTTAATTTTCATTATTAACTTGACTGTATCTGGAGTCACACAGGGGACAACACATATCTGACACAAATTTGTGAGAGTGTATCCAGAGAGGACTGAAAATCAGCCCTGAATGTGGACAATTACCCTTCTCTGTACTGAAATCCCAGACTGAATAAAAAGAATAAAAAGAGAGAGCCATTGGTATACCGGATTCATCCCTTTACTTCCTGATTATGGCACATCACACTCCTGCCACAGCAGCTTGAGCCATGCTAACCACCAAACCTTCCCACCCTGACTGAATAGAAATAAAAACCCTTCCCTCTGTCAGTTTATCTAATAGAAAGCTCTAATGCTAGGTTCATTTTTATGATTTTTACATGTTAATTAAAATTAATTTAACTTAAAACAAAAAGGTTTACAATAAATTGGCATTAAAGCACACCATTAAGAATAAATGCATCTGTTGCCAAGTCTAACTATCTGAGGATTTTATTATATTTTTAAAAACTATTTTCAAAATTATAATATAATTTCACAATTTATCCCCTTCTACTTCTTTACCCCAAGCCTTCTCATGTGTAACCCCTTGCTCTCTCTGAAATTCATGGCCTCTTTTAATTGTTGTCACATACATATACCCCTAAGTACATAAATACAACCTGCTCTGCCCATATATTGTGTGTGTGTGTGTGTGTGTGTGTGTGTGTGTGTGTGTGTGTGTGTGTGTGTGTGTAATTTCAGAGCTGACCACTTGGTATTGGATATTAAACTATGGAGCGTGGGACTTTTTCCTGGGGAATGCTATTTTTCCAACTCTCACTATACCCTATACCGTAATTTCCTGTTCTTTCTTTAGGGTTGAGGCCTTGTGAGCTTTCTTCAGTCAATGTTAGCACGTCTATTGATGGCATTATCATTTAGGTCTTTTTGGCTGCCACATTAATAAGACTTCCGGGGTATAGTTTCTCTGACATTTCTACAAGACACAGTCTCACAGCAAACTTTCTGTTCCTCCTGTTCTTACAATTCTTTTTCTCCCTCTCCCACTAGATCTATAAATGTTGTGTTATACATGTATCACATAGAATTAGAAACAACACAGTCTCTTGTTCTCTACAATTTCAAGTGTTGGGTTTTTTTTTTTTAATAGTAGTTTCTGTAGTAAATAAAATTTGTTTTTATATTTTGTTCTTTCATAAAGGATAAAAAATACACTTATATGTGGATTTAAAAATAAATATTTAGATTTTAAATTATGGTTTAGTAAAGTGGTGGTTGCGGACTCTCCTGCAAGATCTATAACATGTCTTGTCCCTGGTAGTTGGCTAAATTTCCAGGAGCAGGCATGATTCCACTCTTGCTAAGTGTGCCTTTAGGTTTAAAATTCATATGGATCCACAAAGATCCCAGATAAACCCAACAACTCTGAGCAAAAATAACAATGCTTGATGGGTTACCATTTCAGATTTTAAAATATTATTACAAGTAATAATTATAATTTGAAATGTAGAACATTGGCATAAAAACAGACATGTAGGCCAATAGAACAAAATCAAAGACCTGCATTTTCAATCATTTAATACTTGACAACAATCCAAAAGCACAAGCTGAAGAAAATAAAGCATCTTTAACAAAGAATATTTTGAAAGCTGTATGTCCACATGAAATAGAATGAAATTAGGTACGTAACTATCACCTGGAACAAAAACCAAATAACTCAAAATAGATCAAAGATCTAAACCCAAAACCTAAAACATTAAAACTATTAGAAGAAAACAGACAGCACTCTACAATATGTAGGTATAGGAAAAGACTATTATTCTATTTGTTCAATAAAATAAAGCAAACAACTTATAAGTTGTATTTCATAAAACTAAAATACTTATTCACAGATTAAAAATTAAAATAAATTGAATGAAGAATAATAATATTTACCAGATAGCTATCTGGCAGATAGATTAATAGGATTAATATTAATAGGATTAATATTCAAAATATAAAGGATTCAAAAAACAAAGATTTAGGAAAAATATGATTCATTCCAAAAGGTTCTCAAGAGAAGAAAAGAATGTTTTAGAAATATCTCAAAAAATGTCATCATCCAATTAGAAAAATCAAATCAAAATGACTTTGAGATTTAAACTTAACCTGGCCAGAATAGCAAGAATCAACAAAACAGTAAACAACAAAAGCTAGAAGGTACATGGGAAAAATACTTCTTGGCAAATGTCCGAACTTTACAGCCTACTTCATACATACTTACTCAGCCATATTCATTGCTGCTCTATGCATGGTAGCCATGGGAAGAAGACAACCTGAATGTCTTCAAATTGACAATTATTTAAAGAAAAAAAATGGTACATACACACTACAAAATACCACTTAGCTGTAAAGAAAAAGGAAATCATTAACTTTTTCAGATGAATGGATGGGATTAGAAAGATCATATTGAGTAAGATAACTTAAATCCCCAAAGACCACAAGTTGTCACACATCTGCAGCTCCTAGCTCGATCTTTAGATGTGAGTCCATATCCTAGAGTAAATGTAGAAACTAGGAAAGTAAAAGGGGATTGTTGTTGGGTTAAGGAGGTTGAAGAGCAAAAAAGAAGGAACTAGTTGGGTATGTGTGATCCGATTGTGGAAATGAGAAGTGGAGGGTTCTAATTAAGGAAAAGGAGGAACATAAACCCTTAGGAAAAGAGTAAACTAATTATAAGAATGTCTGAAAAGTATTGGGAATCATTCTACTAACTATCTGTCAAAGAAAAATCTGTAATACACATAAGTCTGTGTATAAATATAATTTAAACAAAATTTTCTTATCCTTGCTAATAATGCTAAGAACCAAAGACCACCTAAAAAAATTTTAACATCAGGCATAAGAAGCCTTATTGTGAGTTGTTGGTCAACATTGTACAAGAAAATCTGAAACTATTATACACTTGCTTTGCCTTTCTTTGCCACCAGTGGTAGAAGACACTATAGCAACGTCTATATTGCTAAAGACAATTATATACTTTAGAAACAGGGTGCAGAGGTCCCTGAGCTAGAACTGATCTAAAATCTCCTCCGTGAGGACTCATTTTCATGATGCTAGAAGGTTCCATAAAGCTTCCTAAAGAGTAAAGTAACCTTGCAGGAGCTCACGTCTCTAAAATGACAGCTGATAAACCTTCATGGAAAGGATCTAAGCCCTCGAAGGTAGACAGTTGAAAGGTGTGGGCAGTTTGTGGAGCCTCTTTCAGTAGGACCAGAGTTTATTTTCTGTGCATGAACTGGCATATCAGAGCTCATTTCCTACAGAGGAACACCTGACTCAGTCTTAATACTGGGGGGAAGAGATTCTGTCTTACCTCAACTGGAACTCCCTGCAGAATGGATGAGGGGATGGAGTGAAAGTAGGCCGAGGGAGGACTGTGAGAGGGGTGGGAAGGGTAACAATGGTGGGTATAGGAAAAAAATCTTCTTAAATAAAAGTAACAATTGGAAATAAAACAGAAGAAAGCAACTCCCAGTCCTACCCAGCTATAACATTTATGAACCACAATAACAACCAGCATGGCACAATAATTCTCAAAGTGCAATACTGGCAGACATATATTTTTGCAATAACCAAAAGCTCTCCAACTGTACTTAAAGCTGACTGAACAAGAGAGAAACATACCTGGTCCTGGAAATCTAGCCAAACACCTAGTGGAGATTGAAGTCATGGATTTTAGAGGAAAACCAATAACTTCTACGCTACTAAACCAACACAATCCATAAACATATTCTAAATACTTGTCCTTATACCCTCATATAAGTGTAGTTCTCACTCTTAATCATGGAAATGTCTCTTTCTAACAGATGGAAACTATTAAAGCAAACCACAAGCAATCAAAGTGCAGAGTTGTAGAGCCCAATCTGAATGGATACATGTGCAAAACAGCCCCCATACCTAAGGCACACAGGCCATAGAAGAAGAGGTGACACAAAGAGTCTATGCTCCAACCTGGAAGCATTCTCTACTGGGAACCCACTGGCCAAACCAGCCTTGGAATCAAGCAGGTGATCTTCACTCTCCTTTCTGCCCTCTATTTCTATTTCCCAGGTCTCATCCCCAGCCCAGTAGCAGGCAGCAAACAGGGCTTGTCCTTCTTCTCTGACGCCACTCCTTGTAACTCCTCAAATCATTGTAGCAGACTCAATTATCTTTCTTTCTTTGATCTCTTTCAGCACCCTTTCTAGCTCATCCCATTCCTTTCTGTGAGCCAAAAATATCTGAAAACACATTTTCCCAAGACTCCCAGTGACCATACCTGTCAGAAACTCATACACACTTCTTATCAGGCAACCCATAACCACCACACCTTCCTATGATCGAGAGAGAATAACACAATCCAAGAAATGAGCAAAGACAAAATAAGATATCAGCACCCAGAATTATATCTCCCAAACCAGATTCCTAAACACCAGTGTAAAAGCAAAATCAATAATAGCCAGGACAATATGTCTCCAACAAACCTCAGAAATCCTACTGTAGAGGATCTAATCCTAACACACAAGACTTCAAAACAGCTGTTTATGAGTTATGTTCAAAGACCTCTAAGAGGATGTGAATTAGCCCATTAATGAAAGCTATGAAAATAGAAACAGTAAAATGAAATGAAGAAAACAGCTGAAGACATGAAAGTAAAAATAGAATCACTAAAGAAAACCAAAATTGAGGAAAATTGGGAAATGAAAAATTTAGGAAGTCAAAACCACAGGAAATATGATATGGAAAAAATAATTCGGGCACTGAAGACAAGATATGAGAAATGAATTCATCAGTCAAAGAAAATGATAAATCAAAAAATAAACCCAGGCACAAAACTTCCAGGAAATCTAAAAACCTATGAAAAATTAAATTTATAAATAATAGGTATAGAAAAGGGAAAATAAATTCAGGACAAAGGCACAAAAAAATTTCAACAAAATTATAGAAGAAGATTTCATTAACCTACAGAAAGAGATTTCTATCAAGGCACAAGAGTCACACAAAACACCAAATAAGCTAGACCAGAAATGATATTCCCCATGACACATAATAACTGAGACACTAAATCTGCAGAATAAAGGGATAATATTTAAAAACTTCAAGGGAAAGTAATAAAGTAGAATATAAAGGAATATCCATTAAAATAGCATCCACCTTCTCCATAAAGACTAAATCCAGAAGGGACTGGAAGAATGTTCTATAAGCTCTGAAAGACCACAAATGGAGTGCAGTCAAATACGGCATTTTTTAAATTATTATTATATGTGGGTCTTTCTTAGTTGTTATGTCTTTTGTTAGCAGGCTAAATAACTACAATGGTTATTTATAGAATAAGGGACTGGGGGAAGAAAAAGATAGGCCTAGGGAGGGAAAGTAAAATAAATGGTTATGGATGAATGGTATGGTGATTAGGAAGACAGGAATGTAGAAGAGAGGGAAAGAGGAATCGAGTAAGTGAATATAAGGAGACCAACCAAAACTCAGGACCATTTGGGCTGTATGGAGACCTACTACAGGAAAATTTTCTCAAAATGTATGCATTATGGAAAAAAAAAGGCTATCACAAAAAAAGGTATCACAAAAAAAAGGCATCACCAAATGGATAGGAAGACAAAGCCTTAACTAGATATCTCTCACAGCCAAATGAAACCTCTGGTGATGGGAAGGGATTATATCTAAAAGAGTTGTTGATAAAAGAGACTATGGAAATCCCCAAACAACCACGGCCATTGCCAAGGCTATTGGTTGTTCTCTCCATATTGATGGTAAAGTCCTATTTCTGAAGACATCTACAAACTCACTGAGCATGGATAAGTCAAGCTATTACCTACCTAGAGTCTGCACAATACCAGATGAAGAAGGTAAAAAGCATCAGAGCTGTAGACTCTGAGATCTGCAATTGTGACCTGCCTACAATGTACACTGATTCAATAGTGGTGTAAATGCTGTGAGAGTAACCAACTACTATATGATTGTAATTAAGGCCTACTTACAGGTGATAAAATTTCTACTTGGCACTGCCCAAGTAGCTCAGAACCTGAGGCTAGATAAGACCTGGACATAGGGGAGAATCAAATACTATTATTCTGCTAAGAGAATGTAGAAAAAGAAAATGATTCCTAAGGACATTCTGCTCAACTCATAGACTAGTTTCTTGCTCAGCCATCATCAGAAAAGCTTCCTCATAGAGTAGTTGGGGACAAATACAAAGACCCACAGATGGACAATGTACAAAGAGTAAGAGAGCTTAGTACATTCAAGCCTAAATGGAAAGTGTCTATGAAGTCTCTACCCTCAGACCTTAAGGAACCTTGCATAAAAGAAAACAATGATTTTAGTAGCCAGTGGGCACTTAAGGCACCAAGAAAACAAAGCCTTCTAGACATACTGATAACCAGTTTTGGAAGCTACGAAGGTTATGTTCCACATCAAGTAAACTGTCCATAACATTATTAAATCATATATTTAAGACAAAACAATTTTTAATAACTAATATGACCAAGTATTATATTAAATACATCACATAAGTTCACCAAGTTTATATTTATGAGAATAGAATTGTCTCTGTGCCATATTTTTCTGGGAACACAGAGACTGTTGGTGCAGCTTAAAAACATGCACAAAGTCACTGAGCTGTGCAATGGCTGGGCTGTAATTTGACCCAAAGTGATGAGAGACGCAGGCTCATGTTATTATCTGCTATGTGATGTACTTCTCAGCAGTTTTCCTAAATAACATAAGTAAATGCACTTCAAGAGTTGATGTATCCTACTATATTTAATGGAGAGAAATGTCTGAACTAGTTTCAATCATCAATTTTCCATCTAACAATTTATGTGACAACTCTGATATATATCTTTGGGACTGCCTTACAAATATGGTTTTAAAATAATTTCCCTAAACATATATCTCCTAGACATTTATAATGTATTTGAAAATTAAAATATTGATTTAATTCAGGTAACTTTATGATCACCTTCCTTCGTGGAATTGCAATTTGAGGGTGCATAGATTATTCTTCCTCCAAAGGAGCAAAGTCCTACAGCTACACACAAATTCTGACTGATTCCTTTTACAACTTTAATATATTACTTTCTGCAATGTTTAGAGTTTCTTTCTTTTTTTAAAAAAAAAAAGTAATATTTTAAAAGTATACTCCCACAGTCTTCTTTTTTCTCAAGAATTTTTATAACCAATCAGTGAAAATCTATACATTCTGCTACATGTATATCTATAGCATTCTGTCCAGTTTAGATTGATTGAGTCCATTTTTGTTTCAGGGTTTGGTGTTGGTATATTTTTTTTAATGAGTAGGTGATAAATTTATATACATAACTATAATGAAGATTCTCACATAAAAGAAGTAAAGGTAAAATACTTGCAATGTTAATTAATAGCTACAACCTGTTTATTCCAGCTTGTATTTTAGAAATAAGAACATTTTCCCAGAAAGGAAAAGGAGTTTTTCCTTTTCCTTTTCTAATTATGGCAAGAAAGGCATGGAGATAACCACAGAGGCTGTAACAAGTGACAAGAGGGCTTGTTTACTCCATACGCCATCTGCCACTTCCTCATCCCTGGAGTCCTCTAGCTGATCTCCCTTCTCAGTGAAATTCCCTACCTGCACATGCACAGCATTACCCAAAACACTACTTTTTTGTATTTTTATTCCTGAGAAAGGTTGTGAAATGTTGTAGCAATCAATCTTATCTCTCCTCAGCAGAAGACTAGACCTCGGCAGAGTAGTGCTGCAGATCTGTTATGTGATCTGTGACTGGCTTGTTTTCTGATAAATTTCTCATTTGCTGGGGCCTCTGCCAGGCATCTTGTGTTTAAAATCACTGGGATGATCAACTCTAATACAGTGTTCTATATGAAAGTTTTAGTAAAGGTTCCTTTAGCATTTACTTAAACACAGTCCTCTCAGTGTGGCTGCTCACTGCTGAGCCCTGTATGGAAAAGGAAGAAGACAGTTTTACACAGTGTACCAGCACAGAAGGCCACCTACAAATAAGGAGCTATTCCATGCTTGTCCCTTCTCTTCTTTATGTATTTAACCAAAATCTAAATTATTCAGAGGGCCTACTTTAGTCACTACTTCAAAATAAAAGTAAACTCTGTGCCCCATTTTATGATTATTTAGAATTACATATATGCATATAATATACTTTGAGCAATCTTTCCCTTACTGTCCATTTCCTGATGAATATTCCATGTCTCCCTCCCAATTTTATGCCCTATTTTGTAATAATTCATTAGATCCAATTAGTAATGTGCATCTTTACACGAGGATATTCACTGGGTCATATTCCTAAAGAAAACTGACTATCCCTCAGCAGCTATCAACTAATTTGTTTCTTTTTTTTTTTTTTTTCTAAGAGTGAGTCCCCTTCCCCAACCCATGCTTGGTTTGTACTGCTGGGTCCTAACAGTTCTCTTTGGGGAGGGAGCAAGAAGGTATGGAGTCAATGACACAGACCCCAGGAGTCAGTTGAAAAGGACTAACTCATTTGTTCAACAATAGGGAGAGCCTTATATACCCTCTTCCCAGCACCCAGGCTGTGTCATGATCTGATGATATTGATTGACTATCCCGCATTGGCACAGTGCAATCAAGAGATATGACAGCATCTGTTGTTAGGGAGATTTCAAAAATTAGGAATGTTGGGTAGTGGTTGTTGGTAGGCCCTCAGGTAGAATCAAGGTTGGGTCATAAGGAAGTATATTATGCACATGCCTTGGCAACTGGTTTGAGACAATTTCCTTGGCCCTATGGGCCTAAACTTCTACAGACTTGATCTTGTGCAAGTCTTATATAAGCAACCACATCTGATATGAGGTCATAAATGCAATATTTCTGTCATGTCCTGGAGACTGTTTCACTCAGTCTATCCCAGCTTTTCTAATCTTCCACCTTCATGTCTTGTTGAGATGTTCCCTGAGAATTGTTGGAAATGTGATATTTATGTCTTATTTATGGCTGAGCACTCTAAAAGTACTTATTCTCTGTACCTTTGAAAAGTTGTGAGTCTTTGTACTAACTCTGCCACCCATCAGAAAGAGAAGATTCTTTTATGAGGAGTGAGAGTGGTATTAATCTATGAGAATAAACACACAAATTCAGAGTATATTTTAGTATTAAGTTAATTTGACCGAATAAATAATAATAATAGGTTCACCCCTGGGGTCTTTGAGTTCTCCTAACCACAGGACCTGGCCAGATTTATGAATTTTCTCCTGAATAAAGATCCTTAAGTACAATCAGAAGAAAGTGGCTGGTTACACCACAATACTCATCCCATAGGGCTAGCTTTCCAGGCCAGTAATTATTGCATCTCACACAATTCACAGCTGAGTAAGACTGTTGATGGCCTTTGTCCCTAAGCATACTTGATAGCACTCTCTGGGACTGTGAAAGATATCCATTAGGGAGGAGCCTTTCATGTCAGTCAGTACCAGCTTGATTGCTCCACATCCTGTGACCAAAGTATGGGATGTCTTCAGCAATAGGACATTGTCACCAAATTCTGGTGAGCAACCAACAGCCCATATTTTTGTGGTTACCAGGAAACCCTTAATCAACAACTCAAGAAGAGTCCTGGCACTGAGCATTTTGGTTGACAAAGTAAGGCTTCTGGAGGAGATATTACACCCTGCATTGACAAACTAAGGCTTCTTGAGGAGATATTACACACTGCATAGAGTAATTCTACATAAGCTACACGTGTGTATATATATTGTGTATATATCCACATATTTCAGGAAGCTTAAAACTTAGTAAGTTTTCATATGACTTTTCAGAGACCCTTAAGTGTTAATTGTCCCTTACTGATGCCCTCCTCTGCCCTACCTCCCATATATTTGTAGGTACTCATTTTTTTTAAAAAAAAAATATGTATGTTGATATGTCATTAAATTCATGGTTTGCAAAAAATAATACACAATATAAGTAATATATTCTCATCCTAGTGTAATGCACACCATACCCTCGCCATCCTCTATCAACTCTGAGCTGATTTATCTCATATTGAAAGACTATTTAACAAGTTCAAATACATCCTTAAATGAGATTTAGATTACTAAATGCCCTCTGAAAAGCTGTGTTGTATCATATTTCAAAGCAAGCAACACTTCCTAAATTCTAAATGAATTTTCCCTTTTCCAGACGGGTTACTCGATTTGGTCTTTATGATCTCACCTCACAGAGAACTATTTGACTAATAACACCATTACAGTACAATAGTTTAGAACAAGACTCTTCGAAGTGTAAAGCATGCTGACTCTTCTACAACCTATTACAAAACAGTTTATGAATATACTTATATCGCATGTATGTATATATTTATAACATTTGCATATTTATATATACTAACTCAGATAAAGGAATAAAAGCTTATGCAAAAGTTAAGACTGAAGGTCACAACAGCATGATTAGTGCACTAAATGATGAACTGTAATCCATTATCTCCTAAAGATTACTCTAAATATATGCATGTTCCTTAGTTTTGAAGTTTTTTTTTTTCTATCAACCGGTAAAATTTTGCTTCTATGATAAAACATATGGTGTTATTTTATAAAATCTAAGGAGTATTATCACATTTCCTCTGTTGCCTCTAACAACAAGAGTTGAAAACTGACAGAAATTCAATTCAGTTTCTAAGCATCACATATATATTAGTAACTATGTGCTTTGGTAAGCACAAGAAGGGATTGGAGAAATGATTGAATGGTTAAGAGTACTTGCTGTTCTTCCAGAGCAGGAGTTCAGTTCACAACACTGACATTAGGTTCACTTCATCTGTAACTTCCACAGGATTTAGCTCCAGGTTTTAGCCTCCACAAGAGCCCACACACACACACACACACACACACACACACACACACACACACACACACACACAGGCACACAGACCTAAATAAATAAATAAATAAATAATAAACATCCTTAAAAACAAAAGTCTGTCAGAGCACCTAGAATATGAACAAGAAATTCTAAATTTACATAAATGCTCAACTTTCAAAGGTAGTGGGTGTAAGATGCAGAGTTAAGAGCTTCCCAAGCCACACTTTATATTTTCACCAAATTCTTCCAAGACTGTACTTTGGTGAGGGAAGTAATTGTTAAGCGTACTGGAGTATGAGCAGCCAAGAATTCACAGGTTCATGGAGGGTCTACAGAAGGAGCAGGTGTTGAGGGGCAGCATAAGACTTAGAGCATCTCAGAAATGCCGAGACAGTTTCCTTCCCAGCCACAGAAATTCACAGCAGGCAGATGTCTGCTGGAAAAGGTCCAAGTCAAGCAAGTCTAATTATGGGTTCTTAGATTGAGGGCATGTGTACAAAGACAGGCCATATTTTTCATATTTTGTTCTGGCACTAGAGAAAGCTCTTAAACAATAGGTCTGAGAAAACTACTTTTGTCCTCTACATTCACCGTGCAGGAATTTGCTTGTGTATGAGAATGTAAAACAGTACATCTGAGCTCTTTGAGTACAAAAGAAAGTACTGGGGTGTGGATCAATGATGCAGTGCTTGCCTAGTCTACATGCAACCCTGAGATCCATCTCCTGTTCCACAATGTGTGCACACACACACACACACACACACACACACACACACACACACACACACACTATCCAATCTCATGAATTTTATATTAGGAACAAAAAAGAATGTCCTGATAAAATGCTATTCAAGAATAAAATGCTTTTTTAAAAAAGCTACAAAGTAGAAAAAAATGCAATCTAATATTAAATACAAGGTAGGTAAATCAAGGAAGGTAAAGATTATGAAAATGAAGTATAAGTCAAAATTAGAAAAGATTAAAGGTGCCTAAACAGTTGATAGCTGTAAAACGAAGATTGATAAAAGTTAATACTTAAATACTTTTCAAAGTCAAAAAAAGCTTCAGCGTGGCATTTTATGATTGTAGCTTTTACTCTTCTATTAATAATAAATTATAAATGGTTCAGTGGTTAAGAGCGCTGTCAGCTTTTCTAGAGAGCATGGGTTTGATTCCCAGTACCCACAAGGTGTCTCACAGACCTCTGTAGTTCCAGGCTCAGGGATATGATACCATCTATTGACCTCATTAGACACAGCATGCATGTGGTGTATTGACATGTAAGCAAAACACTCATAAACGCAAAAATGTTTTGATGAAAAATTAAAATATAGGTAGTATAATGTGGTGTTTCTGGCCCATACTTTGTTTAGCCATGTGGCTTGGTACCTTTTCTTAGATCAGCATTTCAACTTCTTTCCCCTACATCTGCTGGCATTTCAAGGTATCTCTGCTCTGCTCTGCTCCTCCTGTTCCAAGAGTTTTCTTAGTCTGGTAACCCCGCCCACATTTCCTGTCTGCCTTAGGCCAATCAAAGTTTTTACTCAACCAGTAGGAGGGTGAATTATTTACAATGGAACAGAACATAGTCCCACTACAGAGTAGTTACTTTAAATACCTTGAATTATGGATTCAGGGCTAGTGACAGAACCCAGACTTTCAATTGTTTCAAAGTAAAAGATTCTTTTGCACAATTGGAATTTGTAAATGTCCAAAGTGAGTAATGCTAGTGTAAAAGAGACATTACCACCTACGATTCAAATTTTCCATTACTTCCTTTGTGATCTCTTTTCCTACAGCTAAACTAGCTTTTTCTCATACATTTTTGTCCCCCAAATTCCTCACAGTAACCATGAAACCACCAGCAGATTGGGCACATTTGTTCCTAAAAGAAGGAACCTCTGTGAAATGGCTCCTTGCCTCTCTGGGTCCTTTTGATCACACTGATTTTACTCTAAAATATCTGGGGACATTTTTGACATCCAGCAAAATATTTTAAGAGTCATCTGACCTAAAACATGAGCTATATCAGATACTTACAAGTTTATCTTTGGAAAGTCCTTCAAAGCAGCTGACAATAATGTAAAAAGCCAAACTTGAGTGCCTGCTGACAGGAGAGATGTACCGTTTGTATTAAGAAAATGACTCAAAGAAGACAAATGGAAGTATCAGAGATAAGCCCTAAATCAGAAGTCACAAGGACAGGCCCTCTAAACTGAAGGCCATAACTTACAATTTGAGATGTTTCTCATATGAGTATCCACGCTGTATGCCTCACGCTGAGTAGACACAAAAATGTGTTGTCTTGAGATGGCTAAGGAATTATTGATGGAAGGCCAGTTATGCTATTAATAGCTATGTGACAGGTTTGCTGTGATTGGTTGCTTCAGCATGGCCGACAACAGCGAACACAGTGTACACAGATTTGGGGGCTCATTAACTCACTGAGTTCTAGCCCTGCTCTAGCTCCTCTAAATCCAGTGCTTTTAACAAGACCCTCAGGTAACTTGGACATCCAAGAAAGTTTCAGAAATACTTCTCTGAGAACATGGTCCTTTCCTTTGTAGCAGATTGAAAAAAAAAAAGTTCAATGATAATAAAAAATAATGTGTGCCTTAATCACTTATCCTGTAGCTATCATTTAAAGTGCCTACTTAAATACATAGCATGAACTTAAACTATAAGAGACCAAAGGCTTTCACAGACATCTTCTATTAAAAATTACAGTTGTGCTTTTTATCAGTAATATAATTATAGATGAGGAGACTTAAATAAACTGAAATGTTATTCAATATCAGTCACCTCAGCATTACATGTTAAATGAATGTGTACAAGAAGGACTTAAGGATGAGAGGCAGAAAGATGGCCAAAGGAGCAAAGGCACATGCTGGTGAATTGAGAGACATTTCTTCAATCCCTGTGACCCACATGGTAGAAGAAAAATAAACAACTTCCTCAAGTTCTGCTCTGATCTTGAAGAAACATTCAACATCGGACATATATGCATGTAAAAATATGTATACACTAAGTTAAATGCAATAAAATAATCTTTTCTAAAAAGAATAATAAAGTCATTCTTCTCTCAATAAACTGGAAAAAATAAATACAGATAATGTAAAGATTCTTAAAACCTTATAGGACAATTTAGTTGAAACAAACCCCACTTAACCTAGCTCATATGTTAGTCGATTGGTCAGCTTCCCATGTGCCAGCCTTTTTCACAACATCACCAAGAAACAATCAGAGTAAAAATCACAGGAGATTGCTGTATTTGGGGCAGTCATTGTGTTAAAGTGTCATTCTAAGACTAGAAAAACAATACAGAAACTAAAGGATTACTCGCCTCTGGCAATGTGGATGAAAAGCAAATGACTTCAGAAAGCTCTTACAAATAGGTAGCTTAACAGCCTGCAGCAGCCCCCATGTGCTGAAATTCCCTTTGGCAGAAGCACTTGCCAGATGCAGGCTGAATGGCAGACCCACTAATACAAACAGGCTGTGCGCGCTATAGGCTCTCAATAGACCCATGAATCCAGAAAGCCAAAGAATAAGCAAAGAATTGAAAATACTGGGCCCATTTGTATTGTATATAAGTTTTATTTTTAAAAATCACCTGAACCTTCAGTGAGAGGTCAGTGAGTGAGTGATTACTTCAAATGACCATTTGTACCCATGGCTTCTCTTATATTGTCCAGAAAGCTATAGAGTTTTGCAGACAGATTTTAGTTTAAAGCACCACACTTTTTTTCAGTTTTGTGATACAGAGAACGTTATTCATCTTCTACGAACACTTACTAGCTATTTCTTATAAAACAGCAATGACACCTGCCTCCCAAGATAAGCAAATTTGATATTAGTGTTTTATTGAAGTGTGATGAAAAACCACTCCATCCTCCTGGAATTCTGTACTTTAGCAGGTAAAGGCAGGAATTCAAGACTACCTTCAGCTACATTTAGCAAGTTTAAGAATAACCTGAGTTATATAAAACTCCATCTCAGAAAAGAGGAGAAACTAGATAAATTTCATCTTGAGATAATATCCCCCAAGAAAGCATCATGATTATCTACACGGCAAATCTATCTATCACCACCAAAAAGTTGCTTCCTACCTTCTTTATGTATTATTTGTATTGTGATAAGAAAGAAAGATTCACACGGGATCTCTCATCCTAGAAAACTTTAAGTAAATGCTCTTGTCTATAAGCGTCATGTTGAACAGTGGACCTCCTGCAAAATTACTTACTCCTCTTGTGTAACTGAAGCAAACCCTTTGGTCACACCTCCCTCTCTGTACTACCACTGAAAACCAGCATCCTCTCCTCTGCTCTGCTACATTGACTACTTTGGGTTCATTGTGCAGAATTTGTCTCTGTTCAGTTGATTTCAATTATCCCAGTGCTGTCCAGGTTCCACCACATTGGTATAAATGGTAAGATTTCTCTCTTTGTCTAGGTGAGAATAACATATCATATAAAAATATCTCATTTCTTTCTCTATCCATCAAGAGATATTTAAGTTGCTTTCTACATCTTGGTCATTGTGAATAATGCTTCATTATCTTGGGATTGTAGATATTAGTTTAAGATTTTGATTTCATTTTCTTTGGACATGTACCTAGGAGACAGATTTCTGGATCAGATAGTATTTCTATTTAAAGTTTTTGGTGAACCTCTATACCATTTTTTATAGTTGTAGAACCAACTGAAGTTCCTACCAAAAGCATCCAAGTTTCTTTCTTGGTACATTTTTTTTTAACCCACACAGATCTTTTGCTTTTGTGAACATAGCATGATATTTCACCACTGGGTTTCTTTGTATCTCTCTGATAATCAGTAGACATTGGCCACCTTTTCATATACCTCCACCACTGCAATGTCTTACCTAGAACCATCTGTATTCCATTTCATTGTCCATTTTCAATAAGGTCATTTGACCTTTTGCTATCAATAAGAGCTCATGGTATGTTTTGCATATTCTTTATAAAATACAATATGAATACTTTGACATTAAAAGTACAGTCAAGTTTATTGGATAGCACAGTTGCATTAACCCTGTCCTATAAAATCAGAAAGCTGCCTGTCAGCTGTTAATCTATAACTGAAGAAAATTTCTGAGGAGTAAAATTAACTAAGTTAAGACACATTTGGGGAGAGCATTTTAAGCAGAAGAGCATTAGCAAAGACCATGTTATGTTTAAGAGCATGCCTGCTCTGTGTCACCAAGTAAAACAAAATGCTTCTGATCTCATGAAGAAGATCAATGATGAGGTAGTCAGGGTATGCTGCATTAAAATATAAAAAGCATAAGTAAACAGATAAAACATTGATGTTTTTTTCCTAGGAAAGTAACAGAGCCAGATCTACATTTTGTTCCTGCCTCCATCTTCAGTTTCAGTATCAAAACTCACAGATATTTCACCAAAACATGTGAGTACAAGCTGGGACTGGTGGCAACAGTCGTAACCTTAGCATCAGAAAGCCAAAGCAAAATGTTGTGACCTCCAGGCCAACCCAGACTACACAGTGATACCGGGTGCCAAAAAAATTTCCATGAAGGCACATTGAGAGTTATTCATTGCTAATACAGTAACCAAGTTAGTAAGTCTTTTGAAAATATTAAAACTTGTCAATAAGCCATTCAATGATTTATTAAGATGGGTTTTTTTCTGTTGTTTTTTTCTAAATCAAACAGAAGTCATGTGTATAATAGCATTTCATCATTTTCTCTCATTTACTTCTTAACTATTGTTCAGAGTTAATAGTGGTACTCTTGATTTTTCTGCACTCTACTGCTGAACTGCCTCTTAGCACTTAGTTCTTTTCGGTATTTTTGGGGGGTATTTTTAAATATTTTTTATTTTACAAGTAAATGGGATAAAACCATTACTAGCATAAAATTTGTGTGAAATTTGACAAAATCCTGAGAGTGATGTCAAAGTAGGAATGGAAAGGAGTTGGCAATTGATGTGGAGAATGAGTCAGAAGGGACAAGTTCAAGGGTTACGTCAAAGCTCTTGACCACCCCTCCCAATAGATGTGGGCTGCCCCGGCACTTCCCCTTAGTTTCTACACATCAAATGCACTTTTCCTTTTTCTTCTGCATCCAAGTATTCTCCATCTTCAAAGCTCAAACATTTCCCTCCATTCTCTTATTGCGTATCCAATTTTTTTCCAGTAAGGGAAGTTATAAAAAACATATTCATCATGCAACATATTTTCCCATTGTTCTGTGTCCTGTCAGCAAGTTTTTCAAGCATTGCATGTGGGGCATAGTATTTCTGCTCTTTTCTTAAATCTTCAAATGTCTTTGGAAAATTCATTTGTCCCTTTAACATTTGACTGTTGTTCCTGAGTGACTCTTATCATTTTTGATATGAATATAAAGAGAGGTAGGGGGAGGTGAAAGAAGAGAATTAGGGAAAGTAGTGGTTATGAGCACAATAATCTTTGAATTGAAAGTCCATAAAGAAAATCATAATCTCAAGAAAGAGAAAGGTGATGCTATGGTCCATGACCTGGTAAGCAAGATGTAATGTGAGACAGGTAAAGCCAGGGAACATGTGTCAATGCATAGATTAATAGAAATGGGTTGATTTAGGATGTAAGAGCTAGCTAGTAAGAAGCCTCAGTCGTAGAGCAGCTTATAGTTAATATAAGCCTCTAGGTGTAATATGAGGTTTCTGACCTGTACTGCTGATGGTCCAGGCCCACGGACCTGAAGTCCCAGACCGACTAGCCCCAAATAATAATCACACAGAGGCTTATATTGATTTCATGCTATTTGGGCTATGGCTCAGGCATATTACTAGCTAACTCTTTCATCTAAATTCAACCCATTTCCATTAATCTGTCCTGCCACATGGTCCATGGCTTACCTATTTCATTACATCTTGCTTCATGGGCAGCTGGATTGTGTCTCTCTCTGATTCCACCCTCCTTCCCCTATCTATGCTCCAATTTCTCGCCTACATCTAAGGTGCCTGCCATAAGCCAAAACAATTACTTTATTTAACAGTATACAGAAAGAAATTCTACATTATCTGGGTAAATTATTTTATAAGTATCCACGGGGCAGTGGGTGGGAGAGATTCATTCAGATTGTGGAGCTGTGCTGGACCAAGAATTTTCTGGCTATACATCCATCTACTCATTTTAGTTCCAGGGACAAGACTTAGGACAAATCTTTCTCAGATTTCCTTTATGCCAGAACCTAGATATGACTCACACTGCCAGGGACCTCATTGTGTATATACTTTGGAAGAAAAGATGCAAAACCTAATCCTTCATCTTTCATAGCAAAGGTGAACTGGCAAGTAGCTTTAGCCAATGCCAGAAGTTCAACAATGGCTTCACTCACTTAATGGGATAACCATCTCTCTGCAGCTGAGAATGTGTGATCATGTGCAGTTGGTAATCTGGGTTTTTTAGGCCACATTGGAAATTGCAAGCATCATCACTGATATTCAACAGCCCTGTCTTTTTCAGTTGGTCACAAGATTTCGTTCACTATATTAAAACCTCTATTGTAGAAATACCCTCATGAATGGATACTCAGTGATACACAACTATCTCACTCACACAATGAAATTTTTGTCTCATGTTTAAGTTGTTGCACAGTTGAAAAACATTTGCCTAGTGTGTGCAAGACCCTGGGCTCTGAGCCTTGCACTGAAATAAAAAGAAAAATTGACTTGATAAAAGGTAATTGTGACCAGTAAATTCTTAATTTGGAACATTTTTAATTTCCACATTCTTGTATTTTTAATCTATGTAAGTAACTCCCTGTGAGCTTCTCTAAGTAATTAATAATTTAACTCTCCAAAATGAGAATTTTCAAGTATGTCTTTAAAGAGAAAAATGAAGAGAAGGTTTTTTTTTTTTTTTTTAAGTCTGTGATCAGCTTTGGAAGAAACAGGAAATAATGTGTGGGGTGAGAAGAGGAGAAATGAGCAGCCTGTTCAAGGATGTAAAGAAAATAGTGGAAAGTCAGCTGTGCTTGAGAAGCAATCTTGGTAATTAGTGGTAAGTATGCATTTATCATGACTAATTACATCCAAAGCTTCTGTCTCATCGGAAACCTCCATCTATCCTAGACATGAAACTGCTTAAAAATATTCATTCACAAACATTATTTCTCCAAAGAACCTCTTTCTTAAGGACTCTCACCCTTGTGTTATTTGGGATGCTCACTCACTGGACACTCACTGGGACTGTTAGTTGTACCCTTAGCCCATACACACACATACAACAGAGAAGGCATTGGTGTGAAGATAACTGAGTCACTGTGCTTACACAGCTCATAGCATAGTGTGGGACACAGTGTGAGAAACACAAAAAGCACATGCAAGCAAGTAAAACCATTTTAAACATTAAAAAGTCATAAACTGAAGGAAACCAAGTGATGGACTGATTATACTGTGGATGTGGGGGAACATTATGTAGAGGATGGAACGCTGAAGAAGACAATACATAAGCTGATGGCTAGAAAATAATGAGACAGATACACAAGAATAGAAAAAATCTATTTTTTCTCTTTGGAGCAAAAGACAAATGAAGAGACATTGACAGGGCTGGCTGTAGCTGTGCCGAAAAGGGATAGGCAAGGTGGGTGAAAGAACAGTGCTGGAAAGTCCTATGTATCTGAACAAATCTGTTCTTAGAATATGGTGGAGGCTGTCATGAAAGAGGTATGAGATATGATTCTCTTGAGCGGCAACCCATTAATGCAAAGACAGCAGAAATTTGCATGTGTTTTTGCCAGTCTCTCTCTCTGTCTCTGTCTCTGTCTCTGTCTCTCTCTCTCTCTCTCTCTCTCTCTCTCTCTCTCTCTCTCTCTCTCTCTCTCTCACACACACACACACACACACACACAGAAAAAGAGAGAGAGAGCTGTTCCCTCGCCTATTATTTATGTTCCAAAGCATCTCTACAGTGACACTTGTCCCTGTCTTTATGTAAAGAGCAAATGTACACAAAATATACTGTGCTCTAATCTGACCTTTGACAAATGTGCCCATGAGAAAGATTGTAACAAAATCAAAATATAAGAATCAAATGAACAGTAGTCTGCTGTCAAAATTATATAAAACAATAAAATCATGTGTTTCATTATTTAATTCAAAAATCAATAGAATCAATTACTTTCTTTGAGGGATATATTAATAAAACTACATTGCTCATTAACTCTAATTCTCATAGAAAGTGTTTCTCATATCATTATTATTATGGTCGAGATTTAAAAAAAATCTGTGAACCTATATTGAAAAAAAATATGTACAAAAGATAGAACAAACTTACTTACAATACAGTAACTCTTAACATTCAATAACAAGAAAACCTGACTTAAAATAAATCACTAAAGAAGAGATTGATTGTTTTAAAAAGCATATGAAAATATGTTCCACATTTTATTCATCAAGAAAATACCAATTAAAAAGTATCTGAGAGAGAGCAGGAAGTACCCCCCAAGAGATTGGAGAGGGGAAAAGAAAGGGGGAAGTGAAATAAGTACATCTCAATTCTTAAAGTTTTTAAAAATCAATACATTAAAAATGTGTAATAAAATAAAGAAATATAATACAAAATAACAACATAAACAAACAACAAGAAAGTAATAATACACTCCTATTAGAAGGACCATAACCCAGAACCCAATAATACCAAGAACTAGTACAAATAGACAGCAATAGAAATGACTGATCATTGGTGGTTGAAATGAAAACTAGTGTAGTTTTCTGTTATCATACAAAATTAAATATATGCTTCATGTATAATCTAGCCATTGTACTCCATGTCATGGACCCCTGAAATATCAGACAAATATTATTTTAATCACTACTGTAGTTTAGATATGGTTCATATATGTTCTCCATACTTTCCTGTGTTGGAAACCTGTCTCCAATGTGGAGATACTTAAAGATATTGTTAAAAATTTAGAAGTGAATTTATTATGAGATAAATACATTACCAGGGTAATTTCCAACAAAAAAAATTATTGTACTTCTTGTGGAATCCCGATTTGCTCCTATGAATGAATTGTCCTAGAAAGAAGACTTGGCCATCCCCAGGCTCTATATTGCCGTCTTGCTGTGCCTTCCTTACCTATATTCTTGCCACAATGTCATGTGCCATGCTGTGATATAGTCACATGAGTCCATAACAGAGCCAATCAAAAGTCATGGCATATTTCTGGATTTCTAGAACTGTGAGCTATGTAAATCTATCAACCACCCAGACTCTAGTGTTGCTTTATAGCAACAGAATGCATGCTAAAGAAATTTCTCCTCCCATGGATTTTTGTCAGTGTCTGAGAATAAAATTGACACTAAAAAATCATTATAAGAAAAGCTTGCACATTTAATACACATTTATTTATATTTTACATATTGAAATTCTTGGAAGAAAAGGGGGACCCAATACTAAAATTAAAGCAAATTCTTACACACTAAGATGACAAAAGCTGTGTATAATACATTTTCCATAACCATCTAAGAATACTTCAAAGACCTAATCACCCCAGACCAAACCCCATCACGTCTTAGCATCACCTTACAGGGGACCAAGCTTTCAATATGAGAACATCAGAAGAACCATCAAATCATATACACTGTATAATGTAATAAAAAATTACAAAAGTGTGGCATGGCAACATGGCTTGGGAGTTCATAAATAGTTGTGTAGAGTAGTATTTAGGAAGATAACACACTTTGTGTGTATGTGTGTGTGTGTGTGTGTGTGTGTGTGTGTGTGTGTGTGTGTGTGTGTGTGTGTTTGTGTGTGGTCCATATACATTTTTCTCAATGTCATTCGATATTCTGTCCCTCATAAAAAAATGACACTTTCTTGATATTGAGAAAGTATCCTTCCCCTGTGAATATTTTTGTCTTTTAAGAAATAACACAGAGGTTAAAGTGATTGTATTCCTCTTTCTCTTTGAATTCTTTGCACTAGATATGGTCATTATGCTGTCATAGCTATGGTTCATATTTTCCCAAACTTGGTAACAACCAAGATATGCTTCAGTAAGAATAGACAGATAATATCTGATACACAGATGGTGAAAAATTATTCAGTGCTGACAATAGTACCATGAAAAGGGATGGGGGAAAGTAGTGGATTATGTTATTCTGTTGTAAATAATTGTCCCACCCACTGGTTTAATAAAAACTGCTAATTGGCCAAAGGCAGACAGAAAGTGTGGGTTGGGCTACCAGACTAAGAAAACTCTTAGAACAGGAAGAACAGAGTAGAAATGCCACAGAGACTCCAGAGTTGCCACACAAGCCAGCAGATGCAGAGGACAATTATGCAGCTCTGAGAAAAGGTACCAAACCCCATGGCTGAACAGGATAAGAGTCATGGGTTAGTTTAAGGGTAAAGAGTTAGCAAGGTATATGCCTGGACGTTAGGCTGATCAGCCTAAAATTAATGTAAGCATCTGTGTGTCTCTGCGGGTCTGTGGGTCTGAAGGTCTAAATCTTGAGGCTAGGCCCAAAAGTCTGGGCCAGAAACCTCTTACTACAGGGGGAGCTGTGTATTACTGAGTAAACAAAGCCAAACTTAGAGTTACATGTCCTTGTCCAGCATCCAAACCCATAGGATCTCCACCTCATAGGAATCCTGGTGTAAAGTGTGGACTCTGAGGTGATGTTGTACCAGTGTAGTTTATGGCTGAAATGTTTATGTCACTGAGGCCTGGAATGTGACAGTATGGAGGCTGTGCATGAGTGTGAACAAGGAGCATGTGCAAGCACTATACCTACAACAGAATTTCACTGTACACCTGAAACTGTTCTGAAAAATAAGTTCTACCCAAAAGAAGCTCTCATGGTCCTCTGGGACCTTGCTAAACAAGGCATCAGTGTGCTTTAAGCAAGTAAGTGACATGATCTAATTTATAATTTTGAAAAATCACTAGACAGTAGCCTGGGAGATGAAAATGCAGGGTGACAAGGCTAGAAGCGTAGAGTCCAGCTTAAGAATTTACAACAGTAAAGTCAGTGAGTAATGGTGACCTGGGTGAAAATGATGGCCTGGAAAATGGAGAGTAATTTCTATTTGAAGTAAAGATGACAGGACTAGATTGGATGTAGAAGAAAAGAAAAGGAGTAATCAAGCATTCCAAAAAGATTGAGTGATTGTATCATTTAGAGAAATGGAGACGAAGAAGGAGGGGTGTGATGATGATTGGGAGAAACGGGAAAGGGATTAGTAAGATCTGTGCATACAAGGGGTCAATTACCAGTGGTGTGCTGGCAAATGTTTAATGATACTTGCTGAACTCTAGAAATGGAGTTGAAAATGTTGTTAAAACATTTTTTGGCATTGAGAAAATGATACAATATCGTGCAGAAATAGTAAAATTGTGAATTAATTTTATACTTCTGATACCTTGACTTCTATCAGGTCCTATGTTGCTGCTTATTCATCCAGGACCCCAGAATGAGAATACATAGAAAAGGAAGGTAACAGACACATAGATACAAAGGTGAACTTTGTAATGTATTAAGAAACGTTTTCATTACATAACATTGAGAAAGAGAAAAGATTTCTAATTTGCTTCCAAAAAGTGAAACTGGACTGGAGGGAGGAAACAGAGCTAGAAAAGTGAAGCCAGGATTCACACAGTGAACACAGACAGTAAGGAGTGGGCAGTGTGGGAGTTATTTGAGAGAAGGAGAGGGTTTCATTCCCAGTTGGCTGTGGGGATATTTTGTAATATAATAAAAACATTTGGAGATATCAGAGGGATCTACCTACAGTCAGTCTAGGAAGATCAGACAGTGGTAACTCACACCTTTAATCCCAGCACAGGGACTATCCTGGGAGTGGTGACCTACGCCCTTAATCCAAGAAGCCAAAAAGTGGCACACACTGTTAGTCCCAACACTTGGGAAGCAGAGGCAAGAGAATCTCTGTGAGTTCAAAGCCAGCCTGGTCTTCAAAGCAAGTTCCAGGACAGCCAGGACTATTACACAGAAAACTCTGTTTGGAAAAACCATCAACAACAAAAAAGATAGGAGGAGGTGGATCTGTCCTCTAATATCTATGAATATTTTTATTATATTACAAAATATCGCCACAGTTGGTAGAAGAACATATATATGCTTCATGGGTGGGAAACAATAGTATAAAGGCAGGAGAATAGACACACTCATCACAGAGGAATGTTAAAAGTTCAAAGTATATGAGTCCAAATGACCAGAGTGAGAGCAATATCTGTTCAAATAAAGGTAGGTACATCTACCTTTTGTGATGTAGGAAAAAGCAGGCACATGGGGGAGAGAAATAATTTCAAAAGAAAAGTATAGGTTGTAGCTTCAGGTGAGATGTGGGTGCTGGGCTGTCAGTACAAGAAGGCCATGCTTTTATCCCTGACAGAGTAAGGGTATCATAACAGTCTTTCAAAATTGTAAAGTTTAAACTTACTGAAGGTAATACATTCATTGATAAAGTTTAATGCCATTACCATAATCAGGAACTTTAAAAGAAGTCAGCAGAGTTATTTTTTAAAAATATTTATTCTGTCAGATCAACCACAGCAGAAAATGACTCGGTAAAAACCTTATTTATAAATATGGAAGACAAGCAAATAGAAGGGCTAAAAGAAACAAATAAGCCAGAATTGTTATAAAACAATTCTGTGGTCTGAGGTGGGTTTGAGAGAGTGAAGATGGGGAAGTAAATGAGTAATAGATGGAGGTAAAAGTAGCTAGGAGATCTCATGTGATTTAGATCAAAGGACCTTCAGGATTGGGAAGCCAGTAATGAGAAATGTGTAAGCAACCAAAATGAAAGTTAATCTCTTCCAAGAATACACGACCAAAGAAGGTGGAGGTCGAGTCTTGGTCATATGACCACATGAATGTTAAGCTTATGACAATGACTGTCATAAAAAGACAGTAATGAGCTGGGAGCTAAGTGTTTCAGTGACGAAGAAAGATCAGATTAGTAAATGGTGTGGAGAAAAAAGTGACATATGCTTCAAAAATAAGGCATGAATGAGATATAAGATAAATGAGCCACTGACAGTCCAAGGGGACATTTTTATCTGCTCTGCTTCTAGACCCTAAAGGAATCATGGCTAATTAATGAACTCATTCCTCTGGTCAAGCACTGTAGAAATGTGGGATGTCTATATGCTGTGAATAAAGGACTGTTTTGGCCAAGACAGGCACCATAGAAGAAGTACGTGGGGAAATCAGAGCATAGATAGGAGAAGGGAGGTGGAGTCAGAATAGATTAAGCCAGCTGCCCAAGAAAGCTACATGTAAAGGAACATAAGTGAGCCACATGAGGCCACTTGGTAGGACAGATTAATGGAAATGGGTTCAATTAAGATGAAAGAGCTAGATAGCAATATGGCAATAAGCCATAGGCCAAACAGCATTAAATTAATATAAGCATTTGAGTCAATTTTTGGTGGTGGGGGGAGTGGTAGGCAGTTCCAAACCACAGGGAAATTGGGGTCAGAAACTGCCTATTACAGATGGTGTCTCAACATGGGACGAACACCCATAAATCAGGAGAAAGCTTAAAAAGCATTCTAGAGCACAGAATCAGAGCCAAAAGAGGCTTCCAAGTTGTGTCTCTAAATTGGGTCATGGTATAGAGATGTCCTGAGGTCTGGGCCATGGACAAAATGGTGGACTTGGAGGGAGTGTAAGCTGGACAAGGCCGGTTCCGGAAATCTCTCAGAAGACTCAGTATAAGCAACAAGCTGCATATGATAGGTTTAAAGTTTCTGTTTATACTGAACAAAAAGGGAACAAGTCAAAAACAGACTCTTAGTAGCAGCATTTTCTTGGGTCATTCTGTTTGCTAGTAGTGAGCAGAGACACAGCTCCTTTAAAAGAAACTTCCTGACTCAGCGTTAGCAGCAAAAACTGTATGGCCATTAAGAGACCCTGTTGCCAATCACTTAAGTAGAGTGAGCAGTGGGCAGCAGTGGTGCTGTGGACCCTAAGATCCCCAGAGCTGGAGTGGTAAAAGGTTTCACAATATTTAATACTGTTTCCCAGAATTGGGAAGGTAAGTGTGGCTCTGGCACCTCTGCCATGTTGAAATGCCACCAAGTGGGGCAAAGTCAGCAGGCAAAGCAGTGCTGAGCAGTCTAGAATTTTAAAATTTTTAAAGCTCTTCTGGTTAGAAAATGATTAAGCATAAGGAATAAAACATATTAAAATTTAAAAAAAAAAACCCAAACAGGTTATAATGTGTAAAATATACATAGGATTCACAGAGAAAAGGAAAAGGGTAGAGGCACTCCCTAAAAAAGAGAAATAGAGTATAAATTATAATAACCCAAGTAAAAATGGAAAATAGACACAAAATCTGTATTATGGTTATTATTGTATTTTCTTTTCTTTTACTGTTAATGAGCTAACTGAGAAAGACTTTGATTGCAAAGGCTGCTGAGTTAAACAAATATTTATATTTTAAAGGTATCAACATTGAAATTTGGGTCTAAGGATATGTTGCTTTGGAGGGGAGATTTGGCTTTTGTTTCCACAGAAGATGAGAACTTATGGATTGCTTCCAGGCAAATATTGTTTCATTAATCAAGACCACTTGAAAATTCTCTGATGGGAAGAGATGGTCACATCAGCTTCAAGACTGTAGACTAAGATGATCCAGGCTTAGAACCCTCCTCATAAGATTGCCAGCGTCCCTTCATTGGCAGGAACTAGTAATGGAAAACTACTCCCAAATTCCCAAAATAATGTTTATAAATGTTTGTTTGATTATAAATGGTTAATGGTCATAGTCAATCTCTTTCTAAAAAGAAAAGGGGAAATTGTTCATGAATGATTTTGAAAGGATAGATTATTGAATTTACTTTAATTCAAAAATAAGCTGTTAATATTAAAATGTTTTAAACTGGTATGAATTTTGGTTTATTGATATAAATTTAAGGTCAATTTCGTTATGCTGTATGTATTTTTTCTACTCTTGTTTAAGGTATAATGCTTAAGCAACTCATTTAAAATTGTAATGTATAATTAAGAAATGCAGATTAACAGCCATTTATGATAACCCAATTTATAGTTATGTTAGTTAGATATTTTTTAGGTATACAATGATATATTTCAATTAGATAGCTAATCTCCAAACACTTCAAAGGCCTACAGAATATGGATTTAAAATATTTAAAACTTTTCTGGACAATGAGACAGGTCTGCTCCTGGCAGCACAAATCTACTTCAAGAAAATAATGGGCATTGAAGAAACTTCATACGGAATTTACTTTCTTTGTGGCAAAAGTTAGCCACTGGGAAAGAAACTGTTCTTATATTGCCTGATTGACAATATGCTGTATAAACTGGACATGCAGGTTCCACAGGAATGTGACCTTTGAACTTTGGCAGATCACGCCAAGAGGGTCCTTCAGGTTCCTGCTTTGCAGAGAAAACTACCAGACATTCTTCAGGACACAAGGAGAAGCAACTGATGAACTGTGCCAGAATGGTCAGAGCAGTCCTTCAGATTTCCTGCTTCAATGAAGGATGTGCCAGAGACTCTAAGCTTCTAGGTTGAAGATGGATGCCCCAACATTACGAAGGAACTTTGAGTGACTGTCCAGGCAGACAGGTGTCATCTCTGCTATTTCTAGACTTTGGAAGTTGCTTTCACTTTCTGTTTACTCAGGCAATATTATATCCTTATGTGGTCTTTTATGTAGCTGAAGATTAGATAGTTATAGCTACTAGTTTTACTTAGTTATTTTTAAAAGTATATTAGATATGAAACTTTAGACTCACAAGGATAAGGTAGATAGAATATTTTCTTTAATTTTGCTGAATACAATTAGACTAGATATTGTAATTTTAATCCTTGCTTGATAGCTCTTTTGTTATATGTAATTTTGCTGTGTTGCAATTACAACCTTTCTTTCTGATTAGGCAGAAAAGGGGAGGTGATATGAGATGTCTATATGATGTGAATAAAGGACTGTTTAGGCCATGGCAAGTACTGTAGAAGAAGTAGTTGGGGAAATCAGAACATAAGTAGGAAAAGGAGGGTGGATTCATACAGGCGCCCAAGGAAGTAACATGTAAGGAACACAGATGAGCCACATGCCATGTGGCAGGACAGATTAATGAAAATGGGTTGAGTTAAAATGAAGGAGATAGCTAGCAATGTACCTAAGCCATAGGCCAAAGAGCATGAAATTAATATAAGCGTCTAAGTCATTTTGGGAGACCTAAGCAGTGGCGGGCAGGTAGGCACCTGGGATTGTAGGTCTAAGATTCTGGACCTCTGGCTGAACAGGGCCAGAAATCACTTGTTACACTGTAATGTTTTCACAAGTTAAAATGATGCCCAGTGATGATAAATTACAAATCAGACAGGTTACAACTCATCATCAGACACTATCCAATAAAGAGTGTTTTAGATGCTTATAGATAGGTTTGGAAGCTATAAAACTGAGGTAAATTCTGTGTGATTTCCAAAAGCAAATGTCTTCTATAAAAAAGATTATTTATAACTGCCTCGCTATGTAGAATAATAAGAACTGAATTACAAGTGCCACTGAGTTTAGAAAAGTAGCCAGAGGTCCTGTTATCATAAAAGGTTAGAAACCAGTAGAATAAAAAAATCAAAAAAGAAGGAACACAATTAGAAGTTAAAAGCATTTGAAAGGTGAACATTTGTTTGTACTTATAAGGTCGCTGAATTGTGAAATAGCAGATGAGCTGGTAGGAGCTTTTCTCACTTGATCATCTATTAGCTGGGTCTCAGCACTGGTTTGAATACGAGCTATGCAGATCATTTTTAAGGGACTCGGCATCATGGTCTGCACAATATTTCTATGAGAACAGGTTGACCTTATGAAGGTGATTTATACTTTATAAAAAATATTAAGAAAAAAACAGCCCATATACGATTACTAATCAGTGTACTGAAAGCCCAAATGTAGCCAGAAAAGTAATAATCATTAGAAGTGCCAGAGACAGCTAATGAGATTACTTTAAGATCTGTTCCTTATTCTAGTGATTTACTCAAGTGACTTTTATTATAAAAGATTTGGGCATATGAAAACAAATTACATTGAACTAGTCAGTAAATGAAAACCCCACTCTTCTCACTAAATAGCCATTTTAAGGAGTTATCTGTTCAAAAGAAGACAGTCTAACCATCAAACAAAAATATCAATAATGTTTCCCACCTCAGCTTTTTCCCAAGAACTTAAAAACCCAGCACAAGCAAACACATATATCCAGCTCCTTCCCACTCAGGAAGGCATGAATGTTATCTGGATGGATATTCATTTAGTCACTGACAGAGTCTCTGCTTTAGAGGAGACCATAGTTGAGATAAAAGCCTGACTAAAACACGTAGGATGTTACAGGGCAGAAAATAAGTATGTTCCCTTTTTTTCAAATACGGTGCTCAATACACTCTCAACACAGTGTCTAGTAGTTGAAGTCCAGAAGAAGAAGGAGGAGGGTCAGGAGGAAGAGAAGGAGAATGCTGTGGATGAAGGGGACCTCAAGGGCATCAGCTGGGCTTTCCATGGGAAAAAATGAGATTAGCTTAGATCAGAATAAGAAAAATTGCCAAATTCTTAATGCAAAAGTAAACAATAAAATACTATGTAGAAACACGTGAGATCCTGAAAGAATGAATATTGTACTTATTCTACAAACTTAAAGACAAAAGACTTGAGAGAGTATTTGTCAAAGAATACAAATATGACAAAGTGGAGTATTACAGATAGGACTTTTCCATGGGATGAATTATGTTCCTTGAATTATCTAAGAAGATTAAATGATTTTTCACAGAGTAAGAGCCCCCTTTAAGAAAATATTACTAATTATTTACACCCCCCCACAAGGGATAATATTTAAAAGCTGGCTATGAGTTATAGATCAGATCTTGGGAGAGAACCTCCAACTGCTCTTTTCTAAATCAGTTTAATCCTTGACTAGTTCCTAAATATTTGTCTTCCTACCCACAAATATATGTACTTCTCACCTCTCACCAAAATAATATATAATAAAATAAAAAATGAAAGTCTCATGGCAACAGACAGAAACCATTACTGAAAAGCACAACCATTCTGAAATGCAGAATTGTAGAACCCAGTCCCAGTGGATGTACCTATAATACACCTAAAACTTAGGGAACATTGCTGAGAGGTCAGAAAGATTAAGATCCAGGAGATCGGAGAGTTTTCTGTGAGACTGTGTCTCCTAGTAATGTCGGAATCTATACCCAAATAGTCTCCCCAATATGCAGAGACTGAACAAGCCCAAGAAAAATAGACAGAGTGTACCTCAGCCCTATACAAAGGACCACAGGCAACCAAGGAATGCTAAAAGAGGGAGAAATAGTGTTCCTGGGGGAAGAACACACCAATACCAATTGGTCAGTCCTGGAAACACAGGCATAAGTAACATTATACAGATTATATAGGGTGCATTTATATACTTAGTAATTTACATATCTAAATATGTATTTATATATTTGTAACAACTAGTGAAAAAAGGGGCCACAAATTTGAAAGAGGCCAAGAAGCGGGATATAGGAGAGTTTGGAGGAAGAAAGAGGAAGGGGAAATAAATGATGTAATTATAATCTCAGAATAAATAAATGAATGAATGAATGAATGAATGGATGGATGAATGAATGAATAAGCAAATAAGTAAATAAGTAAATAAATAAATAAATAAATAAATAAATAAATAAATAAATAAATAAATAATATTAAAAACCTGGCTATGTAGCTCAGTGATAGAGTTTTTTCCCAGCAGGCTTGGAGCTCAAGGTTTCAACTTTAGTATGAATTTTCTAGAAGAGGGGATTCAGTCTGATGGTTATAGAACTATATTTTTTTAATTAATAGAAGAAATTATACCGAATAGTCACTGAAGTCAATGGATGACTCTTCTACAAGCTGTTGCAGGCTTTTATGTTAATAGAAAAACAGAAATTGGGTAGAATTCCAAAATTACATACAATGTGATAGTGCCTTGGTCTTATTCAGTATTGTCTTATTCAGATCTGGTGGTGCCTTGGCACCATTGTGTACCATAAACTTGCCAAAGTAGCCCTAACACACTGGCAAATTTCTGCCTTGAAATGATGTGCAGGTCATGGTCAACAGCTACAGGAAAGGCAGGACAGTGAGGTCACACATAGTGAGCTAGGTAGGTTGATTGACTACACTGTAAATTTGGAACTGTAGACAAATATTTCAGTTTTATTAAGTGAAATAGCTTTGTGCTTCAGGGATTGCGTAGCAAATTAAATATAATATTTACACTTTCTATCTCAGGAATCCCAAGGCAGAAACAGTACATCACTAGTCACAAGATGCCTGTGTCCATGCTCAAACATCCCAGCAGGCGTGGGAATCAGGCCATCCTGGTGGGTTGACCCCAGCAAAAAGACTTCTCTGTAGTATATCGGGTGCTAACTATCAAGGGATCTCACCCCCAGACCCAGAAGTCTGTGGGCTAACAGGCAGGTCTGCTCTAGAATGTGATGTGTTACTGGTAAGAAAAAAGAGTACAGTGACCTAATAGTTAACAGACACAGGCCAGGACTGTGAGACAGTCAGGCTGCATAATGCCATTAATATTGAAAGTGAGAACATAATTGGCTGCCACTTACCACCTGTGGTTGATGTTAGTGCTTCAATAAGGAATAAGAAAAAAAAGAGACAGTCTGAGGCCAGAGATCTTAGGGACTGTGCAGCCTCCAGCTGGGCCTCTTAAAGAGTGTTGACAATTTTACTGCAGACCTCTCCTGGAGGGGTTGCTCACTCTCAGTTCTAATTTGTCATATCCTCACAGGATGAGACTGTAATTCACTTACCTCACTTTTACCATATTTCAAAAACAGAGAAACCAAACACGACTCTCTTAGCGTGGAGGAGCTGGCTCCCAGGCTTTTCTTCCTTCCATTTTTCTAACATAAAAGTGGTAGCTGAGAACAGGACAGTGAATGACTTCCGCAGCTCAGATCTCATTTACTTATGATAGGAAGATGAGCTTCTGACAGCAAAAGAACATTCTGTCAGACTTTTAAGCATCGGTGCAGTGAAATTTCTTCTCCTTGTGAATGCAGCTAATGTCACACTTACATTCTCTAGTACAATGGAGGAGGAATCTGAAACTTCCTCCCTCCAGCCATAATGAAGCCTGGATGATCATATATGACATACTCTCAAGAAAAGTGAAGACTAATACAGCATGGAAAGCATGGAAGTTAATGGCCCACAGCGTGTGAAGTGCAGGGAAAGTAGATCCATAGAAACAGAATTCTGAACATCTATTACTATTTACATCGAACACTTTAATTATTGTACAAGCCACGTACTTTTCTATCTTTTAGCTTCTGGGCCTGGTCATGACTGAACAGATTTCATAACTCTTCTTCCTAGTTCACTGCCCTTCTACCAAAGAGAAAGAACTTTACATAGTATTATTATAATATGGATAGTATGTGTTACATAAGCATCAGATGTTAATTTATGAAATACCATAATTTCTGCCATGAAGAAAATGTTCAGTGTATGGTCTCTGTCATCACAATCATCATCATCATTATTATTATTAGCATACAATTAGACTTCTTTATACATCCCCCCAGATGGACCATTGAGGGCAAGCATGATACTACCATGCATTTACATAACAGCATTTGTTGAGAAGCTGCATTATACAATGCACCGCAATATGGATCCATAAGCTATACACAGAACAAGCTATTACATTGTTAGCTTTTCTAAGCTAAGACATCTGCACCCATTAATAGAACTCATACCATCTGCTATATGCCGTATAACTGCACTTTAATGCCATATTTAATGTTTTATTAATTGTTTATTTTATGGAACCACAGAAAGTTTACCGTATCTTCTTCTAATGTGGAAATTTAATAAAACTTTATTGATCATTTATTATGTTACTGCTTGCATTTCTATAAATTGCAATTGTATCTAATGAAAGCAAAATCTCCCATGTAGTTATTAGGCTCCATTTATGAATTCTCAATTCTTTTACTAATTAACTGAAATTACTTTTATTAATTAATTATAATGGCTTAGATATGTGACTGGTGATTTTTTTATATAACTTTTTCTGGTTTTTTTTGAATAAAAGGAAAAACATTAAGTCATATAGTATATTGCTTCTCAACTGAGATATGAGAATTCCTTCATTTAAGACCAAAATAAATTTCTGAGTGACACTACGGTAAATTTATAGCGAAATAAGCAACTTCTACCTAAGACTTTCCAGAGATCTTTATATCAAAAATTTAAGTGAGGGACAAGGAAAGAAATTCACTTGGTGATTGAGAGCACTTACCACTCTTGCAGAAGACTCTAGATAGATTTCCAGCACCCACGAAAGACAGCTAAACCCCTCTACAGCTCTAGTTCCAGTGGGTCCTACGTCCTCAGATGTTTTTACTTGGAGGCCAATAGGCCCTCATCTCCATCACAACACTCATCTGTTTCCACCTGAGAGAATAAGTAGGTGGTGTGTGTGTGTGTGTGTGTGTGTGTGTGTGGGTGTGTGTGTGTGTGTGTGTCCTCTTTAGTACAGAAAAGAAGTTGTGGATTCCTACTGCAATCACTGGAATGGCAACTGAACTTCATTTGTGTGTTGCTGTTTGTTGGTTTGTTTTTGAGTTGGCGTCTTGTTCTCTAAACCAATTCAGGCCTAGAATTCTAGAATTCACTAGCCTTCAAACTATAATTCACATGCCTCAGCTTACAGAATGCTAGGATGGCAAGCATGAACTTCACTTCTCAGATGCAAATGTTGCCTTTTGTTTTTCTAGTTTTCTTTTATTGAAAATAGATTTTTTTTTCATACAATATATTCTGATTGTGGTTCCCCTCCTAAAATAAATCTCTACATTTATCCTCCCATCCAAATCTCCACTCTTTCTATTTTTCAGTAGAAAATAAAGAGGCATCTAAAGAATAATTTTAATAAATAAGACAAAACAAAAACAAACAAACAAGAATAGGACAAAAAAAAAGCAAAAAAAGAAGTGTCAAAGGAAAAGGAAAGGCAGACATAGAAATGCAGAGATGCAGAGATGCAGAGATGCAGAGATGCAGAGATGCACAGGTTCATATGCATAGGGATCCGTAAAAACAGAGAACCCAAAACCGTAATACACAAAGGACTTCTAGGATAACAACAAAAATGCTCTGACAGAACATAATGAGGCAAAGAACTTCAAAAAATGACCTGGAGTTAATTTTCTGTTAATCAACTACAGCTGAGCACAGACTCCCCTTAGGAATTGCTTGTAGCCTCAATGCGACTCTGTTGAAGAAAGCTAATTTTTCGTTTGTAAGTGGTTATCTATTGGAGATAACTTCTGGGTTAGAGATGCAGGCTTGTGTCCACTTCTCTCAGCACTGGGTTGTTTGGGGGTTCCCATGAGATCTCTTTATCCAAGAACTTGATTAGATATAACTCATTTCTGGTACTGTAAGCTTTATTTGGTGCAAAAGGATGTAAATGCTGAGCTTTTTTATTTTATGCCCAATTTCTACACCAGACTAACATTTGAGGTGCTTAATTCACTTTCAGAGTAAGTAATTTGATGGTTTTAGGCTATCAAGACAGAAATGCAAAAAATGCACACCTATGTACCAAGAGAAATTCCACATATATTAAAATGTAGAGGAAAATTAATGATCTATGGTAATTAGTTTCAACTTATCTTAGCTAATGTAATAAACAAATTATCTTCAACAACAGATGAGGAATTTTAAGATACAAAGATCAATTTTGTTTAAAATCTTTCAAATTCTTTTGAAATCCAGCTGTACGTTTGACATACACTTACTTTGCATTAATTGTCTTCAATAACATCCCATTATTTCCTCCAGCACACTAATGGATCCCACTGTGTGTTACAAGTTTATGGTTATACGATTCATTTCTATGGTAATCTTGCTTTCATTAATATAACAGCTCCAGTTGTAGTACATCAATTCCTGAGATATCCATTTCACATCCTGATGGCGTTTTCAACCCTTAATGGTTTTCAAAAGAGAAAAGTCACTTTGCTCTTTTTTTTTTTTTTTTTTTCCAAAAAGTCTCTATTGGAGACTTTAGCCAACCCTGTTACTGAGAGTCCTCTCAGCAATGGCAATAATTCAAGAATGGAGTGGTCCAGAAATCTGCATGAATATGGATCATCTCTTTGAAAATATCCCAAAGAATGTAATGAGAATACTAAAGCTATGGAAAATAAAAATAAATATTTAAATTTATGATTCAGCACATGTTGTTGTACATTCTGTGCTACAGCAACTGTGTTACAAAGCTAATCTGGATACCTTTAGGACTGGGGTTTCTAAGCTCCACAGGGTATGTAAAACCCCTAATAGCAATTCTATATAATTATAAATGTAAGGAAATAACCCTTAGCTTTCATCACAATTTAAAACTGTCTGCATGACCCAAAAGGAACATGAATAAAAAGTTTTTATCGTTAGTTTGTCTATATTTTTACAGACAAGAGGAATGTGAGCTTAGGCTGACACTATATAAGGCAGTCCATATACAAATCGAATTTAAGAGGAAATGTAAATTGTACATCCCTAAATATGGATCATGAGCATCAATACAAATTAGAAATAATGAAAAAGAAAACCAATACCATTAAAAGTTTCTCTCTAAAAGATGAAACATGGCTTATAATTAAAATACAGGAAAGGACACGTACACTTTTTTCAGGAGGGCCCTATACAAATCAAACTATATAATCTCAGAGAAAACTTGGATTATTTGTGGTCACTGGTTGAAAAAAAACAGTACTAAAATTATGGGGCACTGTGCAGAATATTTTCCTTGAAGAAATTAGTTCAAGAATTTCATTCTCCTGTAAACCATCCTTGAGGGGGAAAAGAACCAGTCTAGTTGAAGCAATCCCAATTAGAGCATCAAAACTGAAAGATAAGTAAGTCTATTCCAGTGAGGTATAGACTTTGACAGTCTGAAGGAATAAAGTAGAAGAAGAGGAAGAATCTTGACAGAGAGCAAATGGAAAGATTTGAAAGGAAGCAGAAGCTAAAGAGCTTCCAGAAAGCTAAAAGAAATCAGCAAGGAATGACACTCAGGGGCAGAGCTCAGTCTTGTAGAAGTAATTTTGCACAACTTGGGTTTTCTCTCTTAAGGAAAAAGAACCTGAGTTTCAAATTAGAGACAGGGCTTCTAAGGAAACATGGACACTAAAGTCCCTAATCCTTCTCTGTGCTGGTTTTGTAAAAAGTCATGCTGTGAGACACCCTGCCCAGCTCTACAAGTCTGTTTAACTTCTACCAGAGTCGTTTTCTCTGTGGTGTGTGAGCACTGTCTCCAGTCTACATTCAATACAGTCATTTGACTCAAAATGTTCAGACAATCCAAGAAGAGGCTCTAGACAAGAACTAAGCCCTAAAAACAGTATTTCTGCTGCCGTGGAGTCATCATTTAGCACTACAGTCACTGCCTAGCTGTTCACACAAATAGCCCTGTTATCACTCACATTTCAGCAAGGAGAAAGTCAAACCACAGTAACAACCATAAAGGGGATAAAGCAGGAAGATCAGGAGCTTGAGGGAGGGAACCCTGGAATATACAGCCAGCCACTCTATCAATCAAACAAGTAGTCACTTCCATTCAGATTAGCCAAGGCTTTGTAGAACTGGTCAGGTAAGAAAGAATTAACTATGGGATGTGTTTTGGATGGGGATCACCAAATGCATTTCAGTCTTATATTGGAGGACCAAATAACAAGGTTACACTGAATGCAGAAAAATCAAAAACACAATAGATATAATCTATAGAAGAACATGTTTAAAATCAACAGAACAAATAGCTCTAAAAGAAATAATTTGAATTATATTGTTTTACATCGGTAGTGAGTTCTTTTCTTAGATGTCTGTAATTCTTACATCATCTAATTATTCAAAACTCAGGTTTTAGTACTACTTCCATGTTCTTTGTAAACTGTCCCTGTATAAGCTCTTATGGCCCTAATACCTTAGCATGCTTTAGGTCTACACTTAAATTTTACTTTCCTAAAGGTTTTCATGTAAACCAAATCTAAATGAAAATGAATAATCTTTCCACCTGAGTTTTTCATTTTTTTGTTCCTAGCAGTATTTTTTAAGTTTTTATTTTATATATCAACCACACAGTTCCCCTTCCTTCTCCTCCTTCCACTAACCCCTCAGCTTCCCCTCACCTCACCCCCATCCACTCCTCAGAGCAAGTAAGTTCTCCCCTACATAGAGTCAATGAAGTCTAGCATATCAAGCTGAGCGAGGCCAAGCCCCTCTCCCTGTATCAAGGCTGAGCAACGCGTCCCTCTATAAGGAATGGGCTTCAAAAAGTCAGTTCATGCACTAGAGATAAATCCTGGTCCCACTGCCAGAGGCCCCACAAACTGCCAAGCCATACAACTGTCATTTCACATTCATAGGGTGTAGTTTAGTTTCATGCAGTTTCCTGAGTTGTCACTCCAGTCAGTGAGCTTCCCAGGAGCTCAGTTCAGCATCCTCTGTGGGCTTCCTCATTATGATCTTGACCCCTTTGCTCATATACTCCTTCTTTCCACTCTTCAACAGGACTGGGAGCTCAGCCCAGTACTTGGCTGTGGCTCTCTACATCTGCTTCCATTAGTTACTGGATGAAAGTTCTATGATGACAATTAAGGAGCTCAAAAATTTGATTACAGGGGAAGGCTAGTCAGTTTAGGCATCCTCTCCACTATTGCTTGGAGTCTTAGCCGGGGTCATCCTTGTGTGTTCCTAGGAATTTATTAACACCTGCTTTCTCCCTAATCCCCAAAGGGTTCCTCTCTCTAGATATCTCTCTCATTGCTCTCCCTCTCTGTCTCTCTTTCAGCTCTATCATCCCTTTCCCTCACGTTCTCCTCCTATCTTCCCTTACACCCTCCCCCAGTCATGCTCCCAATCTAATCTATTTCCTTTTTACAGAGGGATCTATGAATATCTCTCTTAAGGTCCTCTTTGTTATCTAGCTTCTCTAAGGTTGTGGATTATAGCCTAGTTATCATTTGCTTTATGTCTAATATTCACTTATAAGTGGGTACGTGTTCGTCTTTTTTGGTCTTTGTTACCTCACTCAGGATTTTGTTTTCTAGTTCCATCCATTTGCCTACAAATTTCAAGATGTTACTTTTTGTTTACTTCTGTATAATGTACCACACTTTTTTTTTAATCTATTCTTTTTTTGATGGGTATCTAGGTTGTTATCAGGTTCTGGCTATTATGAATAATACTGCTATGAACATAGTTAAGTATATACCCAAAGGATACACATTCATACCACAAAGACATTTACTCTATTATGTTCATGGAAGTATTGTTTTTAAATTATACAATTCACTAATTATCAGTGTACTAGTAAGTTAGTTTTAATGAAGCAGTATAGCTTTTAAAACAACATTCCAACTTTGTTTTAAAACATTACTATTGTCTGTCCCAAAGTTCCAGCATGCTCATTTATTATTTGTAGACAATCTCCACTCCAAGCAGCAAGTAATCTCTCTTTGTCATCTAGTACTATACCAAGATTCTGTGGATTGAGCAGTTCCGTAAGTATTCTTTCATGTAGGGTGTTTTTGAGATTCATAAATGCTGTAACACACAGCAGTTCTTTGCTCCTTTCAATTGAGAAATAATATTTCATTGTGAAGGTAGGCTTCATTTTGCTTACCAATTCATCAGTTGAATGTGTGCATTGAGATTGTTTTCAGTTTGTAGCTATTATAAACAAAGCTATCATCAGCATTCATATGGAAGTCCCTACTTTGGCTCTCATTTTTACTTTGCACAGACACCTACAAGTGAAATTGCTAGGTCACATGGCAAATGTACATTTAGCTGTCACGACGTGATAAACCTTCTTCCAATGAGCCGTGTTATATTTCATTTTCCAATCTTTGACAACACGAGATAAATTTCATTTTTTCCTTTTATTTGTTTTTTATTTGCTTGGTTTTTGTTTGTTTGTTTTTGGTGGGGTTTTTTTTCACGTTTCTGTTGGAGACAGGGCTCCATGCAGTTCCAGCTCGCTTGAAACTTGATGTGTGACCAAAGATGAGTTTATGTGTCTAATCATCCAGCTTTCCACCTCCCAAGAACTGCAATTAGAGGCCAGCATGGCCATAGCATGCCTATGCTCCCTACTACTTAGTGCTCATTCTACAGAGAATAATGCTTCTTAGTACTTTTAATTTTCTTTTTCCCATGACTAAAATTTTAGTTCTTTATTCAAATTTTGTGTTCATTTGCTGCTTCATAGATATTGGATAAAATCCTGCATCAAATTATGGTGCATAAAAATTTTCTCCGGTTTCTCTGAGTGATAATTTTTATACACTTATTATTGTCTACTGAGGAAGTTTAAAGTTTAACTTTAAACAGATTTGATTTGTCATGTTTTTTTCTCTTGTAACCTATAAATTTCTGTGAAGTCTGTGAGGTCTCCTTCAATAACTGAAGAACATAAAGGTCATGTCATCTCCTGCCTTTCCTTCTAGAAGTTTTATAATTTTAGCATTTACCTTTAAAACTATGATAAATTATGTGCTGGTTTTTATTATGACAGTCAGGAATTCCCTTCTTTCTTTTTTTCTTTTCTTTATTTTTTTTTTTTGTTTTCTCTAATGATGACCAGGGTTGCAGCACCACTTGTTGAGGAAATTTTCATTTCTCTAAAGATTCCATGACGTACTTTTGCCAAAAATTATTGAACCAGAATGATAATGGGCATGTCAAGATTGTGAACATCTGCATGTTCCTTATTGTGCATAACGATTAATAAATCCATCTCCTTCATACATGAAGCATGTAAATGCATATACATCTAGTATATTGACTAAACAGTTATATATTTACAAAGCAGGTGTCATGAAAAATACAAAGGTGAATGAGACCTGAATCTACTAACAAATGTTCTTATGTTAAATGAAAAATGGCAAAGGTGTTTTTAAAGGCAAACATGAGACAAGACGAATTCTTTGAAAGCAAAAATTAACTTCTTTGTGGGGACAACTATATAGAATAAGAAAAAGAACTGAACTGATGAGTAGATAAAACCAAATTTTGTGAATGTGAACTAAAGTGCATTTCATCATGGAGACAAAAATGTGAACCCTAGAGACAAAGACATAGTAGCCAAAGATAGCATCGGGCACATATGGGAAATATCCAAGGAAAAAGAATTGTAACATTAAAAGCTGAATTTGAATGCTTAGTGCCAGGTTAAAGAATGAGATTTTATTGTCTAATAAATGGGAGTTACTCATGTTTTATGAACAGAAGGTCATGATGGGTGTTCACAACTGTGCCAAGCTCAGTAAAATGAAACCATAAAAATATTGGCCATCATTTTTTGGAATTATTTTATTTCATTTTTATCTAGGAGATGCTGTAATTCAGTTCTTGCTCTAACTCTTTTAATCCAATGCCAATTAAATTAAAATAGAATAATTCTCTAGCTTTGGCCTTTCTTCCTTCTGTAATTCATTCTTTCATTTATTCAATATATTTTAAGTGTCACCTCTCTGTCAAATTTTGAATATATACTTTGTCTTTTTCTAAATTAACATAGAAATTTATATAGATAGATAGATATAGATATAATAATAATATAGATATAGATAGATATAGATATAATAATAATATAGATGTAGATATACAACTGGAAAACCAAGAGGGAGTAAAAGTGTTGGAGTATGCGGAAAGGTCATGTGAGGCAAGGAAAAGGAAATAAGTTTGAGCAAGCACTTAGAAGGGAAGTGATGAATAGCAGGAAATGAGCAAAATAACAAATCTAAAATCAATCACATTATTCAGAAATGTCATAATATTATCTCACACCTGTGTATTCATTTTGAAAATAAAGACTAAACTGAGAGCTGAATAAAAACAGAAATGTTTATAAACTGGTCAAAGGTTTTAGTTGCTTCAACTGATGGCTCTGAAGTACATCTTCATCCACATAGGGCAGAGACACTGGAAAATAATACCTCCTCAAAATAACTGATGGAATTCAAAGTCATAGTCTTGCTGTTGTCATGGTGCTGTGATTTAAGTCTATTTAAAGAATTGGCTAAATTTTTTGGGGGGTAATACCAATGCTATTATAATGAGGGTTTATTTCAATATAAGTTACCAAGTTAATGTTTTCAAATAGAATACACTAAAAACTCCACTGGGATCCTAAGTCTATATGTGGGTTGTTGCATACACATCTTTATTTTTTTACTTATAATATTTGTGGTAACTTGGAGCTTGAACTTCTGAATTAAAAAGAAAGAGAATAACTGTATGCCATTTTTCCTGTGTGGCAAAGGAAGTTCTAAGAAACTACAGGTAAAAAAAATCCTAGGGTCTTGGTGATATATTTAAAAATCCTGAAAAACATATGTAGAGTAAACCTTTTCTAGAAGAGTGTGGTGCTATGGGATTAAACTTTTGTACAATGTAAATATTTGTCATTGTAAATATTGGTTAAATAAAATGCTGATTGGTCAAGTAACTAGACAGGAAGTAGAGGCAAGGTAACCAGACTAGGTGAATTTTGGGAAGTGGAAGAGCAGAGCAGCAAGTGCCAGCTAGATACAGAAGAAGTGGGATGAGAATGCTACATTGGAAAGAGGGTACCAAGCCACATGGCTAAACACAAATAGAAATATGGGTTAACTCAAAGTAAAAGAGCTAGCAAGTAATAAACCTGAGCCATAGACTAATGAGCTTATAATTAATATAAGACTCTGAGTAATTATTATATAAGTGGCTGAGGGACTTCTGTTGGGAGAGATTCAGTCAAACATCAGGCCCAGACAGGTCAGAAAACTTCTGGATTCAATATGATGTCAGACATCTGTAATCCCAGCCCTCATTAAGGCAGGAGAATAATGAATTCTAAACTGCATGGTGAGACCTTGTCTCAAAATAATAAGTGTAGTGGGATTATGCTATTGCATTGTAAATAATTGTCTTGTCTAGTTTAATAAAAATGCTGATTGGCTGAAGGCAGACAGGAAGTGTGGGCGGGGCTACCAGACTGAGAAATCTCTGGGAACAGGAAGAACAAGGCAGAGAAGACAGAGAAATACTACAGAGATGGCACCAAGATGCCAGAGAAGCCAGCAGATGCAGAGGACAACTATTGCTTTGAGAAAAGGTACCAAGCCCACATGGCTGAACAGGATAAGAATTATGGGTTAGTTTAAGAGTAAAGAGTTAGCAAGTTATATGTCTGGGCCCTAGGTCAATCAACAAGCAGAGAATAAAATTAATGTAAGTGATGGTAGGTTACTGTGGGGCCACAGGACTATGGGTCTGGACCATAGGCTAAACAGGCCATAAACAAAATACTACAAGTAAATAAGTAGATGAATATAAAAATAAACAGTATATTTTACTTTTGTACCTAAAACTTTTGTCTCTTTTAAGTCAAACGAGTGATTGTTCCAATCATAGCTTCAAAACAGTAAGTATTTAATCTTAGGAAATTCAGTAAAACATACTCTCTGGCAGAAAAAAAATATGTTTTTTTGGAGTTTTACTGTGAAAGAATTATAGAGTAACAGAATGGCATAACAGCAATAGAGAGTCAGGGAGGTCCCATGTTCCCTTATTCAGAAGCTTCCACGTTACCATACCCCTACAGTAAAACACAAAGCCCACAAGGAAGCTGAGCCTGGAACAGCCACAAAGTCTATTCAGACCTCAGTGCTTACCATGCACCTTTGTGTTTGTGCCTCTGTAACTGTATTTCCATCTGTGTATCCATGGCATTTATAGATAGATACATTTATCTAACAACTACCACAGTTGTGACACAGAATAGGTCCATTATTACCTATAAAGATCAGAGAATCTTCATAGCTCACCCACACTGCCATCTCTAACTTGCTCTGGCGATTGTTTTTTTTTCCCCCTTTGATTTTTGTTATTCAGGAAGGTAATATATGTGTGGTCCTCTTGAGAACTTGCTCAGTCAAGAAAATGTCTGCTTCACGAGCTTTAGGACTTGAGTTTGAATCTTCAACACCCACATAAATACCCATGTATACAATCCCAGGGCCTAAGTGATGTGGGAATGCCTTTCTGTATGCTGGGAATCTCAATCTTTAAAAAAAAGGAGCTGTTTTGGCCCTTGACAGGGACCATAGAAAGGTAGGCAGAGAAATCAGAATAGATAGGAAAGGAAGGGCAGAGTCAGAAGCAGATCCAGCAAGCCACCCAAGGAGCAACATGTAAGGAACACAGGTGAGCCACGGGCCACATGGCAGACAGATGAATAGAAATGGGTTGATTTAAGATATAAGAGCTAGCTAGCAATGTGCCCGAGCCATAGGCCAAACAGCATAAAGTTAATATAAGTGTCTGAGTCATTTCTGGGGGCCCAAGCAGCAGCAGTGGGCAGCTAATGGATCTGGCATGCAGGTCTGTGGGTCTGGGCCTCTGGTCGCCCAGGACCAAGAAACTCAGCTACTACACCTAAGACGCAGAGATAGGTGACTACCAAAAGTAGATGAATTAGTAAGCTTTGGATACATGAGAAACCCTCTCTCAAAATACATAGTAGAGATCAATTAATCAAGATGTCCAACATTGGCACATTCACACTTGCATACATATACATATGTATGTATGCACATATGCACATGAAAGATGTAATTTAAGTAAGTAAACACATTTATTTTGTAATATTTTATTATCTAACACAACAGGATTCTGTGGTGTTTCATCTGTGTTGTCCCATACAACAATAATTTGTTCCTTTTACCTACTGAGTAGTATTTCATTGTACAAATGTAACTCAGCTAAATCACTTACCCATTGTCAGACATCTGGAAAAAACAAGTTAAATTAGTGCAAATGCCTATATGGAGGTTTCTGTTTGTTCATGGTTTTCTTTGTACTGTAATAATAACTGAAAGTTAATTTTGTATCCTGACACTTTACTAAACGTGTTTCTCAGCTCTGAGAAGATTCTGGTGGGGTCTTTAGAGTGTCCTATGTATAGAACCATTATTATCTGTAAAAGTACACTTCAACTTCTTCCCCCATTTATATTCCTTTTGACTCTTTTTCTTGTCTTCTTGCCCCAATTAAGACTTCAGACACTTTACTGTGTACGAGTGGGGAAAGTGAACAAACTTGATTTATTTCTGATCTTGGCGGGAATGTGTTGAGTTTTTTCCCATTTACCGTGTATGGCTGTAGGTCTGTCTTATACACTCTTAACAAGGTAAAGCATGCTCTTTCCATTGCTAGCCTCTCCACAGATTTTTATAATCAAAGGTTCCTAGGTTGTGTTAAAGCCTTTTTCTGAGTCTCTTGAAATGGTCACGAGATTTGTCTTTGCATCTATTATGTGATGGATCCAACATTGATTTAATATATATTTGATGAACTTCACACCTCTGGAATGATACCAATTTGATCATGGTGAATGAACATTCTTGAGTTCAGTTTGAATGTATTTTGCTGAGATTCTTGTGTTTAAGTTTTTGTTATGTCTTTTTTTCATTTTGGTATCAAATTAATATTAGCTTCATAAAATAAATTTGGAAGAACTCTCCTGTTTTACAAAATAACTTGAGAACTATTAGTGTTAGTTCATGTTTGAATGTCTGAAATGAATCTGTCTGAAAGTAGACTCATCTAGTGGGGAGATTTTTTTAAATTATTACTGATTCAATATTTCTTACTGTAGATCTTTTACAATTGTCTGTCTCATCTTGGTTTACAATGGATCCAGATGTATATCTTGTTTTTGGTATTTTCTAGCAGTAGACTATACGTTTTGAAAGGTGAGTCTTGTAGTTTTCTGAATGTCATTGATATCTGTTGTAATGCTTTTCATTTCATCAGTAATTTCATTAACTTGGATTCTCGCTATTAATTTGTCTAAGGGAAGATTGTCAATTTTGTTTCTTTTCAAAGAATGAATTATGAGTTTTATTTATTCATTTTATTTTACTTTATTTTCACTTTTATTTTATTCCCTGTTCATAATTATTTCTCACAATTTACTCTTTGAGGTTTGATTTGCTCTTGTTTTTCCAAAAGTTAAAGATGCATCATTAGATATCTGTGTTCTCTCTATTTCTTTTTAATGCAGGATATTCAAGGTATATATTTCCTGCTCAAAACTTCCTTGTTGTATCCTAAAGTTTTGAGCATACTTTGTTTTTAGTTTTATTCAATTCTAGACATTAATTACCTCTTGGTTTCATACTGAACCTTTCACTATTCAATAGTGTAATGTTTAGTATTCATGAGTTTGTGTACTTTCTGTAGTTTCTCTCTGTGTTACTTCAAATGTACTCCATGTGGCCAGATGGAATACAGGTGAACCCATGAGATCTTTGTCACCCAGTGCTAGGATTCAGCATGTGCTGTCATGCCCAGCTTTGTCCCCCAGTGTTGAGGCTCAGACATGCACCATCATGCCAAGATTTGTGTGGCTTCTAGAGATTGATCTGAGGCCTCAGGCTTTCATAGCAAGCACTGTGCCCTGAAAAATCAACCTAGCCCTTCCTAAAACATTTTAAAAATATTTTTATTGAAGAAAAATTCATGTATTTTATTTTTATTTTTCTAAATCCTCTCCCTATCCCTGCCAACTCCATTTTATATTTTCTGTCTCTTGCTTTCTCTTTCTCAGTATAGTTCCCTCTCTTTCTTTCAAACAAACGACAAAAGGATATTAATCCTCTGCTAAATGTGTAGCTAGCAAAGACTTTTCTCCCATTCTTCAGGCTGCCTCCTCACTGGATCAATAGTTTCCTTTACTGTAAGAAAGCTTTTTACTTTCATGGGGTTCCATTTGCCAATTCTTGGCCTTATTTTCTAAGGCTTTAATGTGTTGTTATAAAGTCATTACCTATGCTTATATGTCATGGCAGATGCCAACATTTCTTCTAGCCATTTGAGGATTTCAGGTTGGGAACAACAATAAGAGATATGGAAAGCAGGGGAATTCATGCACTCTGTCAGCATTCTGAAGATTAACTTTTTTGTGGCCTAGTGACAAAATGTGCCAAGCAGCCATGGAAACTTGTTTCTCCATGCAGTGTGTGTGAATGATATTCATATAAACTCAGGAAGTGGTTCCTTTTCGTTGTTTGTTAGATATAATGGTAACTATATTAGTTTAGAATTCACAGAATATTTTAAATATAAAAGGAAACAATATTTGCGAAGTTTCCTTATGGCATGTTAAAATATTAACAATTTTTAATATATACTAATTTTCTGTGTTCATAACTTCAGACTTAAAGGTTTGTTGTGATAACATTTTAATTAATTAAATTTAATTTAAATTTAATGAATTAAGTATTTTCACTTCAAAATTCCATAATATTGTAAAAATATAATTGAAAATTAATACTTTCAAAGATATTAGGAGCAAAACTTTAAATGGATGGGAAATCAAATGCCTGGTCCATAAATGAAAAGAGCTCAAACTTTAACTTTTAATGAGTCTCTTCTGCCTGTTTTCTCTTCCAATTCCAACTGCTTAGCTTCTCACTCTCTCTTTTTAACATTCAAATTAGTGAACTTTCCATACAGACAGTCAATTGCAGCAAATTTACCTATGTGTCAAATAAAATGCTGTTTATACGGAAACAAAGTGAATATTTTGCTTATGTGAGCTCAACCAGTTGAAGAGTGGGATAAAATAAATGTATGCTTTATCTATATCCTAATGCTTTATTTATATAAGTAATGGTTTTAGGCAGATTCGGTATATAAATACCAGCAAGTGGGTTTTAAATGTCTATGTACATGTGAAAATTATTAGAGTGCAGACAGTGGTGCAAGTAATTAACATAAGTTATGAGCAGTAGAGCTGGTCACATAAACAGAAGATAAACTAGTAGAATCCAAGACAATTTCAGAAGAGACTGAAGTCAATAGAGAGTACTTGAAAATGAGACGATGTTGAGCCTAGGACAAGGCACCAGCACTACTAGCTGGCGACTGGGAAACCCAGTCCTTTCAAAGCTGAGGAAAAACAAAACAAAAGAGGAAAAACAAAACAAAAATGTAAGAGTAACATGCCACCTACAGGACAGTGAAGTCACTGCTGGTGAGACAAAACTTTCCGATTTTGCATTTAGGAAAGAAGGATTGTGTGTGTGTGTGTGTGTGTGTGTGTGTGTGTGTGTGTGTGTGTGTGTGTGTGTGTGTGTGTGTGTGTGTGTGTGTGTGTGTGTGTGTTGGCTTTCAGGAAATGAACTTTCTTTTAGTACATGGAAAGAAATTCATGGATGCAGAAAGTCACATCTCATGGTCTGAATTTGTGAGTCAAGTAAAAACTGGCAGAAATAAGAGCATTTAGAATCAGATGTTCTTGTGGAACAGATTTGGAAATGCATGTAATCCTGCGAAAAGGGCAGAAGGGGAAATGCAACCAGGAAAACGCCTCTGTGACAAACAAGCATCATGATAGATTCGCACTGCAAATATGAAAAAGAAGTATTTCCCCTGAAATGTCTCTAAAGCACTCCTGGAAATCTATCTCACTACTTACAATATTATTTTTTAATTTCAAATTTTTAGAAAGACAACCAAAAGAACAGTACATGATTGCTCTAATGTCTCTCTGTCGCATTTCTCATTCTTTAAATTATTCAGGTCAAATAAGCAAAAGACTATGGAGAAAAATGTGATAAAATTTAATTTGGAGAAGATCATTTCACAAACACTTAAGCTGATTTCTGTCCCAGCTGATGACTTCTCACCTATTCAGCAGTGTTCAGCATCCTGGTACAAAGTGCATCAGACATCAGCATGCAGATCTGACAATTATACAGTGGAAAAACACATCCAATGTGACACCATTCACAGTTAATTCTGAGGTGGTGTCTCCTGCTGAACCATGCTCTAGGCAGTAAGCTTAAGTGTCTAACACACAAAACATTAAAAGTTTCTTTGTAAATGGTAAGCTAAAGTCACTGGGACACAAGTATAAGAAAAGATCTCCCAATCCGAAAAGTGGGATCCCAAAAATAAAACATCAATACACTGAATATTAAAATAAAAATTATTTTTCCCTTAAAATAGCCTATAAAAAGATGAAATTACAAGGGATAGAAAGGAAAAATACCTAACCAAGAATAAGTTGATAGACTATGTAAATAACTTTCAAAAATCAACAATAGAAAGTCTAAACAGAAAATAAGCAATAGACATTTTGCCTAAGAGGTTCTGCATAGAAAAACAAACTCACAAAGTAATATGCCATGTTCCTAAGTTATTGTACTGCAGAAAATTGAAAATCAAAATTGAAACAACATGATGCTGCACATGCTGAAGGGCTAGGAAGATTCAATAGTGGTTGCGACCATGAGAAACTACTGTGCTCCCGGTGATTTTATTTGAAAGCAATGATTTGATAGTTTTTTATAAAGATAAACACGCAATTACCATGTAACCCAGCAATGGAATTCTTTGATATTTATTAAAAATAATCTTTTTCAGGAAAAAGCACAAATGTTTATAGCATCTCTTTTTATATGATATTTATGTCCAGCTGAAGAATTGGTGCACAGTAAAACTTAAACATAGGTCTCAAATAAGCTGAGTATCCATCCACTCTGGCTTGTGTGGTTTCTGAAAGAAGCCAGTGAAGGAAAATCAACACCCCCCCATGCAAATATGATAAGGGCTTTAAGGGCTTTTAGTTCATGCTAAGTGTGAAGGGAGTGAGGCTTTGTATTTGTTCCTGTGATCTCTCAGGGAAATGTGAGCCCTCTTGCCCTGTGCCTTTCATCAAGGCCTGCCACTACAACAGCAGCAAAAGCCTCCTGCAGACTGAGCATGTGACAGGACAGCACCTTCCAGCAAACAAAGCCACAAGCCAACCAGTTTACTTTTGTTACAAAATACCTAGCCTACAATCCAGGACCCCAGAGCAGCAAGGTCCTGGCTGTCCTGGAACTTGCGTTGAAGACCAGGCTAGCTGGCTTTGAACTCACAGAGATTCTCTTGCCTCTACTTTCCAAGTGCTGGGACTAACACAGTGAGCCATGGCTTCTTCTGCCTTCTCTGCCTTTCTATGCCTGCCTTAAATACTTTCTTTGCTCAGTTAAAGCGTGGCACCACCATTGTCTGCCCAGGAGCCTGGAACAACTTCTGTAAACTAAAATGACCTCAAATTCAAATTTAAATGGATTAAGGACATAGGTCACCACTCCCAAGATACTCCCTGTGCTGGGATTAGAGATGTGAGTTACCACTATCTGATTCTCCTAGACTGACTGTGGGAAGATCCCTCTGATATCTCCAACTGTTTTTATTATATTTGAAACATATCCCTACAGGACACTAAGAGAGACATCCAGGGATCTCCCTGGAAAGGGAAATAGATAATATCTCCCAAATAAATTGGAAGCATTTGAGGGAAGAAGAAGGGGAAATAGGAAGAGAACATGAGAGAGAAAAATGGTTGAGTTCAGGGAGGGAAAGAGGGGGAGGACAAGGAAATAGATTTCTTGACAGAGAGAGCAATTTTGGGGTTAAGAAGGAACCTGGTGCTAGGGAGATTTTCAGAAATCCATAAGGATAAGCCAAACTAAGACTCCAAGAATAATGGTATGAGTTCCTAAACTGACTGGCCTTCCCCTGTAATCAAATAGATGATTGCCATCATAGAACCTTCATCCAGCAACTGATACAAGTAGATGCAGAGATCCACAACCAAGCACTGGGCTGCCTCCGAGTCCAGTTGAGAAGCAGGAAGAGGGATTGTATGAGCAAAGGGGTCAAGATCATAATGAGGAGGCCCACAGAGGAAACTGACCTGAACTACAGGGAGCTCACTGACTGGAGTGACAGTTCAGGAACCTGAACTAGACCCTATGAATGTGGAATGACAATTGTGTGGTTTGGGAAGTTTGTAGGGCCTCTGGCAACAGGATCAGGATTTATCCCTAGTGCATGAACTGGCTTTTACAAGCCCATTCCTTACTGTAAGATGCCTAGCTTAGTCTGGAAACGGGGAAGGGGATAGGCCCTGCCTCAACTTGATATACCAGACTTTGTTTACTTTCCATGGAGTGGATGGGGAGTGAGGTGTGGAGAAGCTTGGAGTAAGTAGGAGGAAGGAAGGAAAGGAATTATTGGTATGTTAAGAAAAACTTTCAAATTAAAAAATTTTAATTACTATACTATAGCAGAGGTATTCTACAATAGTAACACGGATGTACTGAGACACAATCTCTGCTTGAAAAGTCTATTTCAAGATTGGTCAGATCTGGCCTGAAACTGGAAGAATAGAATTTCAAAGATGTTATCACTATTATTTTACAAATAAAAGTGTACCACTGTGCCTAAGCTGTTTATGCGAACAAGACCTGGAAAGACTATCTCAAAAAAACAAGGGCTGGCAATATAGCTCTATGGTAAAATGTTTGTTTTCCTGGCATGTGGGAGTACTCAAGGCTGATCTGTAGAACCACAAGTGAATAAAATGTCTTTAATCACAAAGAATAGAAAACTCCGTGGGCATAATTTGAACTTTGTACTTCAGATAATTCTAATGAAAATAGCTTGACAGATAATAAAATCGCAAAGAACCACAACTCATAAGAAAAGTCATTCTTTCTTTTCATGTCCCCCTTCAAGTCAATCAACAAAGTTTCTGGTGCCTTCCACACAGCAAGCTTTGCAGGTTCTAGAAAAGGCTATGGTACTGCAGGTGTGTGTCTATTCCACTAGAGTGGGTTTTCTTGAAGAACGTGTTTAAGTTGAGATTAGATATGGACTTCAGTGATAAAATTAAAATAAAATTTATGAGATCTACTTACAGTAAAACACTAGTTCGGGTAGCTATCAAATCATCAGGCAAGCATCCAAATATGGCTTCTTATGCCCTGTTCTGTTCTAAGAGTGCCATGCTTATTGTAAGCATTCTAAACATCTACCTCATTAATTGAGTTTGACAAGTGGAAGCATTTGTAACTACATGAGCTTCTCAAATAAGGAATATTGTTTATTGTTTTTTGTTTGTTTTACTTTGTCACCTTTGATCTTGAGGTTCTTTGTTCAGTTCCTCAACTTAGATGAGACACAGTCTACAATTCTGGACCTGCTCACGCCTCACTGTCAGGACTTACACACAGGAGCACACCGGGTTTCAGAAGACGTTAGAACTCTGCTCGTCTGGCTTTTCCTACATCAGGCCAAATTCTGAACAAGAATGGTAACAACTGTCTTCTCAAAAGCAACCCATGGAGGAGCCTCACACACTCACACACTTATACACAGTGTGTAGTTAACATTAACATGGCTTGTGCTGTACACTTAATGCACCCTGACTCTTTGGTCTTGCCTATGAGATCCTGCACAGTTTTACACACACACACACACACACACACACACACACACACACACACACACACACACACACACACAGAACAGAAGTGGGAAAAAAAAGACATTGCTCTTCCTGGCAATTGTCATTACTCTTAAATAATGACTTCATTTCAACTTTTAAACTTATCTTCTGAAACTCAGCTCCATCCCTTTATCTCTCCGTATTGATTGAAGTGCTGGAATCTTCCTTATCTTCACAGATTACTGTATCTCCTGCTTTGACCACATAAGCAAATCTGATGAGCCCCAAATGTAATTTCTCTATCACGGAGATTACTAGATTCTATCAAGTGTCTCTGCTGAACATTCTGTAGGCATTTACAGAAATAAAGTCATAGTAGAGGGTAATTTTCATGGTCTGTGAAATCACACACATTCAGTGAAGGTTTTGTTGATCTCTCTCCTTAAAATATATCTTCTTTCATGTTTATTAACACCTGAAAACAATGTCCTCATGAACACTTCTCTTGCTTTATCTGCATTCCCATGAAAGTTTATTGACAAGTTTTAACTCCCTGAGAAATTGCCACATTTGCTTGTAATTCAATGTATTCTGTTATTGTGCTTAATTACAGAATTTAACCTTTTGAACATATTATTTATATTTTGTTAATATTTAATTTATCAAAACCATATGAATGAAATTAGGACTAAGAAAACCACTTGGGCCTTTGCGCTTGTTAAAATGTATAGACATCAGTATATTTTATTAGGGGAGATAATACTCCAGGGTGATAGAAGAAAGCACAGTTCTTAATTTCTCTGAAGAAATAAAATAATTTTAAATTGGAGTAATAATACATTTTTAAATAATGGAAGGCCTTGGTAAACGATCATCCTTCAGTTTTTCATTCATCCACTAACCATATTACTTAAAGCTGAGAATATTTGTGTACACAGTAGATGTTCCACACACAAATAAATGAATATACCAGAAGCTTATAAATTTCCATTTCCAAAGCAGCCTTTTGAGATATCCTCCAAACTTAAGTAAAACCAGAACCTTCACAGACAAACAGAAGCTCAGCAGATGACCACCAGGAGACATTCCTCAGACAAGACAAACAGCACTTCATGAGAAACCCCAATGACAAAAAATGGTGGTGTAAAAGCACTTTTCCCCAGTGATTATAAACACGTAGACAAGGAACAAAGAATATTCATAGCCACAAAATTAGCTAATATTATATGGTAATATAAAACATAAATTTGGGCATTAATAACACAAGAATTAGATAAGAGAACATTTTAAATTATAGAATTTTGAAATTCAGTTTATATCAGAACAAATGGGCTACTATATCTGCTAAGATCTTTATGCACATACAGCCAAAAATAAAAATAATTGATTTTTAAAAATGAAATGAAAAAGTCAAAATATTTCAATTAAAAAAATGCCAAAGGAAACCAATAGAGTAAAAGAGGAAAAGCAGAGAACAGTAAACACCAGTATTTAACTACCAGTTAGTTCATCAAATATAAATGAATCACACTTGACAATTAAAATATAAAGAGTAGTTGAATGCATATGCCAACAAGCATCAAATTATATAACGAGCAAAAGAGGTTCATTTTAGATGTAAGAGTGCATATGAGCTAGAAGCAAAAAGGTAGAAAACATGCTCTATGCACATAGAATGGTAGAGATCATTGTGCATCCATCAGGTAACATACACTTTAAGACCAAATGTCACATGCAAAGTTGTCATCTGATAAAAGTATCACCTTTGTAGAAACTGACAAATATAGATGCACCTAACATCAGAGCACTGAAATACTGAACACAAGCCTTGACAGGCTGAAGAAGGACATTCACCACAGTAGATTAAAAGTAAGAACCCTCTTACTTTTATATAGCAACATCTCATTATATAAAATGAATAGACCAGACCCAAAAAATATCTAATGAGAGAACTTAAATATAACATGAACCAAATGTCCTAATGTACTTAAATGTCTCATTTGATAGCTATTCAAATCCAATAGTCTCTAAGGCAATCACGGGCTAATTAAGGCAAGATTTACAATATAACAAGATCGAAATTATGCATGACTTTTTTTCTGAACATGTTAGAGTGAAATTGGTAACTAATAGCAGACAGATAAGAAAAGGTGGTTGAATAAAGATACCTAAACTTTATATGCTCATTCTCCTCCTCCTCCTCTTCATATACCCTCCCCAACATATCAAGAAGATATATTGTATTCTAGAGTAAGAGGCACTAGAACCCAACAAAGGGGAGAGAAGAGTACAAACACTAATAACAGTGAAGAGTAAAATAAGACTCACTGACAGCCATGAACCTGGTTTCCTGACAAGCAGACTCCTTTACTTGAGCAGATAGAGTGAACAGAAGACACGGTGGCCCCATCTCATTGCTATAGACATTGATGACCCTCTGGAAAGGAAGGACACACAGTCAAAACATGCTTAGATTCTAGTGAAGTGTTTCACAAGCATTCAGCATGGAGTTTGCTTCTACAAAATTACATTTGCTTTCCACAGCTTCTCTAGCATAGATGGTGGAGCATGGACAATATCTTGGTTGTAAATACTATGCCAACCACCATAAACTAGTAATTGTCATTGAGCCTTTATACACTTAGCGTATTATTTATGTCATTTTTCTCTTATTGCCAGTACTGTGCCTAACCCACAGTGATCCCAAGCTGCCTCCTCACAGCTCATTCAGACTCATTAAACAGCTGATCAGAGATACTACAGGGTCTGAAGATATAAATTGCATTATATAAACCCCAAATTCCAATGTCATTATCAGCCTGTAGTTCTCCTATGTTTTCCAACATAGTTGGTCAATGCTGACCTACCAATAGGAATATATGTACATTTTGTACTGCATGCCCCTGATTTTGCCAAATTGATGGGCCCATATTTGACCTGAGCCAACAACAAGCTGAGAAATATGCCAACATTGCTGAAGAACCATTCACTATTCTTTAACTGTAAGCATCCACTATGGTTTACATCATTAGTTCCACAACTTCCATCACCAACCCTGATGAATATACAAATCCAAAACTATATATACCACATCATCGTAGACCAACAAAGTGCTATCTCCTTTACACGGCCTCTAGAGACAAAAGGGTGTCCCATCATTCTGATATAGAAATCTTGAAGAAAGGCATTGTTTATATCTAAAGAAGCAACAGAAAATCAGTGTTGTATCCCTCAACTGAAAACAGAGCCTCGGTAGATTACCAGACAGTCTGAGTAATATCTTCAGGAGAAGCCACTTGTGATAAATATTATAAAGGTAACAAAGTTGAGTGCTCTACAAATGCATAAAACCCATTGAGAAATATGAAAAAAAGAATGATTCTGGTTCTAAGTGCTCAAGATAGATCTGTAACAATAGATATCAAAGACTGAAATGTTGAGAGAATGCCACTTAAAATTTTTAAAATCATAATTACAAGGAAATGGAATGAGAGCCAAGAGAATATGGGTAGGCAAAACCATCAAACTATAAAAGCAATTTATGATGATCATGAGAAACTCAGCAAATAAAGATAATGACATAGAAGCGATAAATGATCCAGATTGTGGGAGATTGTGTTGTTACATTGTAAATAATTATCCCACCCACTGGTTTAATAAAAAGCACTGATTGGCCAAAGGCAGGCAGGAAGTGTGGGCGGGGCTACCAGACTAAGAAAACTCTGAGAACAGAAAGCTAGAATGCCAGAGAGAAGCCAGAAGAAGCAGAAAACAACCATGCTGCTGTGAGAAAAGGTACCCAGCCCCATGGCTGAACAGGTTAAGAGTCATGGGTTAGATTAAGGGTAAAGAGTTAGCAAGTGATATGCCTGAGCCTTAGGCCGATCACCCTAAAACTATTGTAAACATCTGTGTGTCTCTGCACATATGGGGGGTCTGCGGGCCTAAACCTTAAGGCTAGGCCTGAAAGTCAGGGCCAGAAACCTCATACTACACCAGATTAATATCCCAGGTATGAAGCATAGTTCAAATAAATGTGTAAATATGCTAAACTTTGTTCCCAGTTCTTGGAAGTTTAGAAGCAGGATGTAGTGTGTCTCTGGGACATGTTACCCCTGAACTCTTCTCTCTGCTTACTAGTTTGTCTATGAAATGAGAAACTTTCCTCCATCACACCCCCTACTGCTAATGATGTCCTGTCCAAGCCCATAAAACCAAGTAACTATGGACTGACTCTACAACCACATGACATGTTTGAGAGGGAGGGGCTATTTCTAGGTAAAACAGTGTGGCTTGAATAGAAAAAAATATATTTTATGAAAGCCTCATTAGCTTTTGGAAAGACTGAAATTTAGGCTAAAAATAAGTCCACAGAATACCAAACAGATATAACCAGTACAAAGCATTGTTGCATGACATGTTACTATTACATGCTCAAAATGTACAAGATAAATAGAAAATTCTACAACATGTGAAGAATAATTTTAAATCACATTTAGTAGCAGCCATATTAGACTAACATCAGATTTTACAACTGAAAACTGGGAAATCTGTGAGTAGAATTATTTGTACAAAAATCTAAAGTGACAACAATTAAAATATATCAAACAAAGCGGCCCTTCAGAAATAGAAATGGAGAAAAAGTAACTTCCAAGACATACAAAAATGAGGGAATTAAACATTAGACTGTACTCAAGAAAGGTATTTAGGGGAGTGAGTCATTCATGGAGAAGTAAAAGAAAGATACATTTCAACATAAAATTGCATGAAAGTCTGAGAAACACTAGAGAAATAGAAATACATAAGTGACAAAGAAATAGATCTATCAGCAATACCAAAGTATGTACATTCATACCAAAAGGACATTTGCTCAACTATGTTCATAGTAGCATTATTCATAATAGCCAGAACCTGCAAATAGCCTAGATGCCTCTCAACAGAAGAATGGATTTTTTTTTAAAAAAAGTAGTACATTCACATAATGGAGTACTACTTAGCAGGAAAAAATGACATTTTGAATTTTAAGGGGAAAATAGATAGAACTAGGAAAAAAAAAAAAAAACAGCTGAATGAGGTGGCCCATACCCAGAAACATAAACATGGCATGTACTCATTCATAAGTAAAGAATAATCAGGCTACAATCTACAACCCCAGAAAAACTAGGTAACACGGGGGGGACCCTAAGAGAGATGTCCATGGATCCTCCTGGGAAAGAGAAATAGATAAGCTCTCCTAGTAAACTGGAAGCATGGGGAGCCAGGAAAGGTAGGAAGAAAACTTGAGGGAATAGAGTGATTGAGTTGGGGGAGGGACAGAGAGTGGGAGCAAGGAAATATATCTTGATAGAGGGAGCCGTTTGGGGGTTAGGGAGAAGCCTGGTACTAGGGAAGTTTCCAGGAATCCACAAGGATGACCCCAGCTAAGACTCGAAGCAATAGTGGAGAGGAGAGAGTGCATGAACTGCCCTTCCCATGTAATCAAATTGATGACTACACTAATTATCATCATAGAACCTTCATTCAGCAGCTGATGGGATCAGATGAAGAGATCCACAGTTAAACACTGGGTCAAGCTTCCAATCCAGTCAATGAGAGGGAGAAGTGATGTGAGATGTCTTTCTGTATGCTGTGAATATCATTCATTAATAAAGGGACTGTTTTGGCCTATGACAAGGCATCTTAAAGGAAGGTAGGATATCTGAGCGAAGATAAAGGAAAAGGGAAACAGGGTCAAGAGAGACTCGATCCAGCCACCCCAAAAAAAATTAATAATAGTCTTTTTACCCTCCAAGTCTGCCTCCAGTGACATGCTTCTTTCAATCTATCAAATCCTAAGCTCCTAAGTCTCCCAAAACAGTGGCATCAACTGTTGATCATGCACTAAAAATATAGGAGAATATGTGGTATATTTCTCATCCAAATAATTATATCCTACTACTAAAGCATACAGTTTGTCAACAAAAATATAAAAAACAAAGTGATGTGTTCCAAATACACACACACACACACACACACACACACACACACACACACACACACACACACACACACACGAGAGAGAGAGAGAGAGAGAGAGAGAGAGAGAGAGAGAGAGAGAGAGAGAGTGAGGGAGGGAGAGAGAGAGAGGGAGAGAGAGAGAGAGAGAGAAAGAGAGAGAGAGAGAGATGCATACATGCACAAACAAAAGAAGAGACATATGGACATATACATATATAAAGACAGAAAAACAGACACACTCCTATATTTCTCATTGACACATACAAACAAATAAAAATGATCAAAAAGATAATCCTGGAAAGTGCTAGGTAAATGTATAAGTGAAGTAGCTGTACCTACAAAAAATAAAATAAGAATTGGGATAGCAATAGTAAGAGATGAAGGCCATCATATAATAATCAATGGATTAATTTTATAAGAAGACATAATTATAAACATATGTAGATAGTGATGTAGCAATCAATTTCATAAAGCATCATTAAATTAAAATGGAGTAATGAGCTCCAGTACAAAAATATGTGAGGATGTCAACACTCTACTTTCACCAACAGAGACAATGCAGACAAAAAATGTGAACAAAATCATCAGAACTAAAGTATATTTTGTATCAGATCAACCTAACAGACATTCAGAGAACACTTTGAACATTTTACTCCACATCTATAGGAACATACAATCCTTTCTCCAGTAAATGATACAGTCCTTAAAAATAGACCAATATTATACTACAAAGGAATTTTTGATGAATACAAAAAGATCAAAACCATATCAGGAATTTTTCTTAGCACAATGAAATACAACTACAAATCAGTAAGCAGAATCTAGGCTTTATAAAGGCACATAGAAACTAAATAAATGAGCCAGGAGTCACTGAAGAAATGAGAAGTAAAACCTAGATACGTCCTCAAACTAAATGGAAGCTCAATGTACCAAAACATGTGAGATACAACAAAATAAAACATAATAAGATGGTGTACAGCAATGAACATCTATAAGTACATACATAATAAAAAATTACTTTATATATTATTATATATAATATATATTATACGTAAAATATATATTATATAAATATTATTTTTGAAGGTTTTTTTCATATATACGCCTGCTTGCCCTCCCTTCCCTCCCACCAGTCCCTCCCAATCCTCCCTAAGCCTGGTCTGGTCCCATTCCCCCATTCAGTCACAAGGAGGGCAAGGAGTCCCAAGTGAGTCCAGTTCAGTCTGGTGTATTCATTTGAGGTAGGTCCAATTCCTTCATCCCAATATTAGGGCTGGGTTAGGTGTTCCTCTGTAGGAGTGGGCTCCAAGTTGGCAGTTCATGCATAGGTACATAGTCTGATCCTATTCCACGATGTTCCACATACTGACCATGCCATTCTGCAGTCACCTACCTTTGAAGGGTTTAGTTCCTTTTCCTGAAGACTCCCCAGTAGCTGATCTTGATTCAGTGAGCTCCCAAAAGCCCTAGCCAGCCATGTCTTTGGGACTCCTCACAATCTGGATTCCTTTACTCATATTCACTCTGCTCTCTCTCTTTAGTTACACTGGCAGCTCAACCTGGTGCTTAGCTATGGATCTCTGCTTCTGCCTCTGTTCATTGCTTCATGAAGGTTCCATAATGTCACTTAGGGTGGTCATTCATTTGATTGTAGGGGAAGTCCTGTTTAAGCACCCCCCCCCAACTATTGGTTGGACACCTAGCCAGGGACATCCTGTGAGTTCTTGAAGGTTTCCCTAGCATCTAGTCTCTTTCCAACCCCACATTGGCTTCCTCTATCAAGATACCCATCTCTTTTTTTCTCCCTCTTTGTTGCTCCTCTCACTCACCGTCTTCTTTTGTTATGATTTGTTCCCACCTCTCCTTGGTCAATACCCATTATAATCCTAATTTTCTCAGGAGATCATTCCTATTTTCTCTTCCCAGGGGGATCCTTGGATGTATCTCTTAAATTCCATCTGATCCCAAGCTGTTCAGGTCTTGGGGTTGGCAACCTAGGGTATTCTTTCCTTTTTGTCTAAAGTCCATTTATGAGTGAGTACATACCATGTCTATCTTTCTGGATCTGTGTTACCTCACTCAGGAGAATATTCTCCAAATTTATCCATTTGCCTGCAAATTTTAGGATGTTATTTTTTTCTTTTCTTTTTAATTTTTTTTCTTTTTTAATTTTTTTATTTCTGAGTAGTACTCCATTGTGTAGATGTACTACAGTTAATACATTCTTCAGTTGAAGGACACCTAGGTTGTTTCCAGGTTCTTTCTATTACAAATAATACTGCAATGAACATAGTTGAGCTAGTGACTTCACGATATGAGTGTGCATCCTTTGGGTATATGTTGAATAGTGGTATTGCTGGATCCTTGGGGAGATTAATTCACAGTTTTCTGAGAAATAGCCATACTGTATTCCAGAGTGGCTGTACAAGTTTACACTCCTATCAGTAATGGAGGAGTGTTCCCCTTGTTCCACATTGCCTCCAGCATATGCTGTCATCTGTGTTTTTGATCTTAGCCATTCTGACAGGTGTAAGATGATATCTCAAAGCTGTTGTGATTTGTATTTCTCTGATGGCTAAATGTTGAACAATTATTTAAGTGTCATTCAGACATTTGAAGTTCTTCTGTAGGGAATTCTTTTTTGAGGTCTGAACACTATTTTTAAATTGGATTATTTGGTTTTGGGCCTCTAGTTTCTTAAGTTCTCTATATATTTTAGAGAACAGTCCTCTGTCAGATATAGGGTTGGTGAAGAACTTTTTCCATTTTGTAGGCTGTAGTTTTGTCTTATTGACTGTGTCCTTTGCCTTACAGAAGTTTCTCAGTCTTACAGAAGTTTCTCAGTTTCAGGAGGTCCCACTTATTGATTGTTGTTCTTAGTGTCTGTGCTACTGATGTTATATTTAGGAAGTGGTCACTGGTGTCAGAGTTTTGAGGGGTATTTCCCACTTTCTTTCCTATCAACTTCAGTGAAGCTAGTTTTATGTTAAGGTCTTTGATCCACTTGGACTTGAAATTTGTGCAGGGTGATAGATATGGATCTGTTTTCATTCTTCTACATACTAACATCCAGTTATGCCAGCAAAATTTATTGAAGATACTATCATTTCTCCATTAAATATTTTTGGCCTCTTCATCAAAGATCAGGTGTACTCTGAAGTTTGAATTAAGGTAAGGATCTTTGATTCGCTTCCATTAATTTACAAGTCTGTTTTTATGCCAGTACCAAGCTGTTTTTTATTATTGTGTCTCTGTAGTATAGTTTGAAGTCAGGGATGGTGATGCCTCCTGAAGTTTTTTTATTGAGCAGGATTGTTTTGGCAATCCTGGGTTTTCTGTTATTCCGTATAAAGTTGAATATTGTTCTTTCAAGGTCTGTAAAAAATTGTGTTGGAATTTTGATGGGGACTGCATTAAATCTGTTGGTAAGACTGCCATTTTTTCTATCTTTATTCTACCTATTCAAGAGCATGGGAGATCTTTCCATTTTCTGATATCCTCTTCAATTTCTTTCTTCAGAGATTTAAAGTTTTTGTCAAACAGGTCTTTTGCTTCTTTGGTTAGTATTATGCCAAGATATTTAATGCTATTTGCATCTATTATAAAGGTAATATTTCCCTTATTTCTTTTTCAACCCTTTTATCCTTAGTGTATAGGAGGGCTATTGGTTTTTATGAGCTAATCTTGTACCCTGCTACATTGCTGAAGGTGTCTACCAGATATAGAAGTTCCCTGTTAGAATTTCAGGGTTACTTATGTAAACAATCATATCATCTGCAAATACAGATAGTTTGACTTCTTCCTTTCCAATTTGTATCTACTTAATCTCCTTTTGTTCTCTTATTACTTTAGCTAAAACTTTGAAAACTATATTGAATAGATAAGAAGAGATAGGACAGCCTTTTCTTTTTCCTAATTTTAGTGGGATTTGATGTGGGATGCCTATATGCTGTGAATAAAGGATTGTTTTAGCCATGGCAGGCACCATAGAAGGAGGTGGGGAAATCACAGCATAGGTAGGAGGAGGGTGGAGTCAGACAGAGATTGACCCAGCTGCCCAAGGAAGCAACATGCAAGGAACACAGGTGAGCCACGGGCCACATGGCAGGATAGATTAATGGATATGGGTTGAATTAAGATGAAATAGCTAGTTAGCAATATGCCTAAGCCATAGGCCAAACAGGATATAAATAATATAATCACCTGAGTCACTTCGGGGGAAAAGCAGCTGCAAGCTGGTCCCAACCGTGGGGCTAATTAGGCCAGGAACTTCATGTTACAGGTATTTCTCCACTTAGTTTGATATTGGTTGTTGGCTTACTTGTATATTCCCTCTATTATATTTAGGTATTTACCCTGTATTCCTGACCTCTTCAGGACTTTCATTATGAAGGAGTGTTGGATTTTGTCAAAGGCTTTTTCAGCATCTAAGAAGATGATAACATGCTTTTTTTCCTTTCAGTTGGTTTATATGATGGATGACATTCACAGCTTTTCATGTGTTGAATCATCCCTGCATCTCTGGGATGAAGTCTACTTGACTGTGGTGGATGGTTTTTTGGGGGTTTTTTTTTGATATGTTGTTGGATTTGGTTTGACAGAATTTTGTTATTTTTGCATCAATGTTCATGAGGGAGATTGATTTGTAATTCTTCTTCTTTGTTGCATCTTTGAGTGGTTTGGGTATCAGAGTGATTGTGGACTCATAAAAAGAGTTCGGCAATGTTTCTTCCATTTCTACTGTAAGGAACAGTTTGAGGAGTATTGGTATTAGTTCTTCTAGTATAATTCTGTACTGAAACCATCTGACCATGGGATTTTTTTATTTGGGGGACATTTAATAGCAGTTTCAATTTCCTTGGGGGTTATAGGTCTATCTAGATCATTTATCTGTTTTTTATTTAATTTTGGTAAGTGGTACCTGTTTCTCTCTCTCTCTCTCTCTCTCTCTCTCTCTCTCTCTCTCTCTCTCTCTCTCTCTCTCTCTCTCTCTCTCTCTTTCCCTCTCTCTGCCTTTTGGTTAGTTTAGATGAGGGTTTATCTATCTTATTGACTTTTTCAAAAAAACCAACTCTTGACCCATTGATTTTTTTGTATTGTTCTCTTTGTTTGAAATGTATTGATTTGAGCCCTAAGTTTCACTATTTCCTGCTGTCTACTCCTTCTAGATGAGTTTGCTTCGAATTGTTCGAAAGCCTTCAACTGTGAGATTTCTCTAGGTTTTTCATATAGGCATCTGGTGCTATGAGCTTTCTCTTAATACTGCTTTCATTGTGTCCCATAAGTTTGGGTATGTTGTGGATTCATTTTCATTGAATTCTAGGAAGTCTTTTATTTCTTTCTTAATTTCTTCCTTGACCCAGAGGTTGTTCAATTGAGAGATGTTCAGTTACCATAAGTTTGTAGGATTTCTGTGATTTTTGTTGTTGTTGAACTCTAACTTGAGACCATGGTGGTCTGATATGATACAAGGGATTATTCCCATTTTTTGTATCTATTGATATTTGCTTTATGACTGAGTATGTGGTCAGTTTTAGAGAAAGTTCAATGGGGTGCTGACAAATATGTATATCCCTTTGTGTTTGGGTGGAAAGTTCTGTATATACTTATTAAATCCATTTGAATCATAACATCTATTAGATCCCTTATTTCTCTCTCTCGAGTTTCTGTCTGATAGATATATCCATTAGTGATAGTGGGGTATTGAAGACTCCCACTAGTAAAGTGTATAGTTTGTTGTGAGGTTTAAGCTTCAGTTGTGTTTATTTTACATATGTAGGTGCCCTTGTGTTGGGGGCATAAATGTTCAGGATTGGGACTTCATCTTGGTGGATTTTTCCTGAGATGAATAAGTAATGTCCATCCTGGTCTCTTTTGATTGACTTTAGTTTGAAGTATATTTTGTAAGTTATTAGAATACCAGCTTGTTTCTAAGGATCATTTAATTGGAAAGTCTTTTCCCAGACCTTTACTCTGACCCTGTATCTTTCTTTGAAGTTAGGTGTGTCTCTTGTATGCAGAAAAAGGATGGATTATGCTTTTGTATCCATCAAGTTAGGATGAGTCTTTTTATAGACGAATTGAGTCCATTGATATTAAGGGATATTAATAATCAATGATTGTTATTTCCTGTTATTTTTGGTGGTAATATGTATGTGTGTTTCTTCTTCAGGTTTTTCTTCTGTGGGATTATTGATTGCTTCTGGTTTCATGGGTATATCTGGTTTTTTTTTTTTTAGGTTGGAATTTTCCCTGTAGTGCTTTCTGTAGGTCCAGATTTGTGGATAGGAATTGTTTAAATCTGGTTTTGTTGTGAAATATCTTGTTTACTCAACTTATTATGATTGATAGTTTTGCTGGGAATAGTAGTTTGGTTTGGCAGCCATATTCTTTTGGTGTCTGTATAGCATTTGACCAAGATTTTCTTGTTTTCATTGTTTCCATTGAATAGTCTGGTGTTATTCTGATGAGTTTGCCTTCATAGGTAACTTAGCCTTTTTTCCTTTGCAGCTCTTAGAATTTTTTCTTTGTTCTGTAGGTTTAGTGTCTTGATTATTATGTGGCAAGCATACTTTTTTGAGGGGTCTAGTTTATTTGGTACAAAAGCTTTTTGTATCTTTATAGGCATTTCCTTCTTTAGGTTGGGAAAGTTTTCTTCTATGATTTTGTTGAATATATTTTCTGTTCCTTTGAGCTAGTATTCTTCTCCTTCAGTTCTAATTATTCTCAGGTTTGGTCTTTACATAGTGTTTCAAATATCCTGCATATTTTGTTTTATGACTTTTTTGGTTTCAGTGAGTTTTATGACTGACATATCTATTTCCACTATTCAATCTTCCACTCCAGAGATTCTCTCTTCCATCTCTTGCATTCTGTTGGTTATGCTTGCATCTGTAGTTCCAGTTCATTGCTTCAGGTTTCCTATTTCCTGCTTTGCCTCGGTTTGTGCCTTCTTTGTTGCTTTTATTCCAATTTTTAATTCCTGGAATGTTTCCTTCACCTCTTTGTTTTCATTATCTTGGTTTTCTTTATTTTCTTTCAAGAATTTGTTCATCTCTTTCAATTCTTGTTTATATTTTATTCTATTTCTTTAAGGGAATTTTCATATCCTATTTTAAGGCTTCTATTATCTTCATAAAGTTATTTTTAAGGCCATAGATCCTTCTGCTTTTCTGCATTGCCTTGCTCAGGTAATGATGTAGAACCACCAGATTCTTCTGGTGGTGCCATGTTGTTATTTATGTTGTTATATGTATTCTTGCACTGGCATCTCCCCATTGCTTCCTTGGTTCACTGCAGGACTTGGCTGAATCTCAGATGATTTGGGTGCAATCTGTTCTGGGTGTGTCAGAGTAAAGCCTCTTTTGCTTAATCTGGTTTCTTGTTCCACTCTTAGTCAGCTCTTATTCAGCTCTTAGTCAGCTGTCATGAGCTTACTCTCTCTTGTTCTTGCGGCAGCCACACCACAGTTCCAGACTGTGTGGATGCAGCAACTCCGGTTGAAATATTTCAAAAGAACAATTTGATAATGCACTTCAAGGGCCTAGAAAACAGAAAGCAAAACAATTCTAAACTTAGTGAAGAAATTAAAATGAAGCACAAAAAATGATACAGAGACAAGATCAGTCAAGTGTGATGCATAAATAGAATTCTGACTTTCAGAAAGCACAGGTAGAAGTACAGAGATTTTACTGTCAGCCTGGGACAAAAAGTGAGACCCTGTCTCAAAAATAGTGATGATGATGATAACAATCAATGGTATAATGAGTCCACCTTTTTGAAGAAAGAGCAGAAAGAAGTAAAGCATGGTAACGGCTAGCACAGGAGCATAAAGGACCACCATGTTCTAGTGTCACCTCTGCTGCCATGATAAAATATTCTGACAAAAAGCAGATTTGGGGAGAAAGTATTATAGTGCAGAGTCCCAAGTCACAGAGCATTATAGCAGGGAAGTCAAGATGGCATGGACCCCAAACACCTAGTTTTATTACATCCTACTCAAGATCAGAGGAAAATGAGCATATTTATGTTTGCTTTCTTGCTGAATCTCACCTTGGTGTCTCCACACATATATAGGATTCTCTTGTTTAGAGGAATGTTGCTGCCCAGGGTGGTCTTGGCATTCCTGTCTCTTAAGTAAGACTGCATAGGCAGTGGCATTCTGAATAGGCTCCTAATATCCCCAGAAAGAAATGGCTTTTAAAAAGGACACCTGAGAAAGACTCAGACCTGGGAGTAGTAGGGGGAGTTGAAAATGATGTGATTATATTTTAATTTAAATTTTTAAAGCAAGGATATGACTGATGAGACTTCTCAGCAAGTAAAGGTGTTTTCCATGCAAGCCTGGATTCCTGAGTTTGATTTCTCAAACCAACATAGAGGTGGAAGAATAAAAGTAAATCTACAAAGTTATTTTCCATCCTCCACCCACGTGCTATGGCATGTATGCCCACACACTCACTTCATGTATATGCACACAATAGTGATGAAAAATTAAGTCTAAAATAAAAGTTAATCAGAATTGCCTAAAATTTAAAAATGAAATAATTAGCACAGTAAGGATATATCCAACAAGAGAGGGGAATTTTTTTCTGTCAAATATTTAGTTGGGTATCAATAGTCAGAATATATTAGGAAAGGAAAAAAATACACACTCAGAACACATTTAATCTAAAAATGAACAACACATAAGTGAGCAAACACTTAGCAAATAAAGACTACAATTGCCCAATAAATACATGCTCAACATCCTTGGCTACCACAAAAACATTAATCAAAACTGTACAAAAATCCACATGATCCCATTCAGAATGATTAGCCAAGAAAAAGAGCAGCAAACATTGGCAAAAATACTGACAGTGGAGAATATATATATATATGTATGTATGTATGTATGTATGTATAAAATGTTAGTGTCAAAAGAATATAATTCATTTAAAAATAGAACTGTCATACTATCCAACTAGACCATTGTTGGGTATATACCAAAAACATTCAATCCACTTACTTTAGAGATAACTCATCATTTATAGAGCTCTAAACGGCACCTTAAATTACCTAAGGACCCTCCACAGGAGCCCACTATGTATAGGTTTATTCGTCTCTTAGTTAGTGCACCAATGCTAATCTCTTAACAAATGACATTCCTCTGAACCTTAGCAGTGCCCATAACAATAGGCAGCTGCACTAGAAACTGCTTTTCCATAGCTAGTCAGCTGGACTGTAAAAGAGAAAGTGTGCACTTGGAAAATTAGAGAACCAGGCATCTTTCCACCATCATGTTAAAGCTGAAAATGTATGACAGTGAAAGGGGTTAGTCCACTCGAGAGAAAGATGCTCATTGGAAAAGGCCACCAGTAGCAAATTACTGAACATATTTTAAAATAGCACAAAAATGCTTTTCACATCATGGTGACATAATTTCTGAAGTCAAAGTATTCACAATAATATCAGAAGCACTTTTTTATTATTAACCTTCTCTATTGAAATATTTGGAGTAATACCCTCATTGTCAATTAGCAGAGAACTGAAAGTAACATCCCAAGAGATCATAGCAATAATGACAACCTGCTTCTGCTACTGATGATGTCCCTCTAAACTATTTTTTTCTGATTTCCAAGCCGAAAAAAAATGAAAGAAAACCGGTGTTTGGGAACATTGATTTGTTGCTACAGTCCTCTTGCCTTTGCTTCATTATTTGGGCAGAGGTTAAAAATCCATTCTTGGCCCTTGACTTGGGGCATGACTATGTGGCTTTTGATATCACTGAGAGGTCAACACAGATGATCCAAGTAAACAGTGGCACACTTCTATGGGCCATGCTTCCTCTGACAATTCTGTCTTTCTCAAAAGGAGAGAATAACCTGTTAACCTTTAATCCAAGGAAGATCAGAAACACAAGAAATAGAGTCAGCTTGGAGAGTCAGTCAGAACTCCTGAGGGATAGGTGAGCAAACATATGGTCTATGAGCAGAATAAAGGCTTATTTCACAACTACCAAGTTTTCAGAATGTTGCACATATTACAGTACAAAGAGTTCACTAGTTATATATTCAAATGAAAGATTTTAAAACTCTGGCTTAAGCTCATGAAACAGAAGTAGATGTTCATTGATAAAAGCAACTCAGTTCTTCTAATTTCTAGCTCCTATAAAGCAATTGTTGCTACAAAACTTTAAGCTAACCTAGCTTTATTTTTTTATTGCAATATTTTTCTTCAAATGCTTTTATTGTTTCATATTATAGGCTAAATAATTATATGACATTGTCCAAAGTATACAAAAGGTTTGAATTAGTCATGTGTATTATTTTAAAATGTAAAATCCAGTCTCTTGACCTGATACTTTTCACTCTTGCTACAGCAAATAAAGACATCGTGGAGAATCAAAGTTGTGCTCTTGGGGATTCAAATGTAGAAACTCACTTTTTTATATAATTAAAAATTCTTATGCTGTCAGGAGACTCTTAAAATCTATAATAATATTTGAGACATTTCAAATGTCTTTAATCTTGGCTAATATGTCTCATATTATCAAGTTTAGAAAATACTTTTTAAAAAATTACTTCTTCTTTGCCTACCATGCATAATATAAAATGCAGGGATTTGTGTGTGTCCCCAATACAGACTAGCTAGTAGACTCTAGAAGCCAATTGATAGGCCACTGTCATTTCTGTTGTTGTCTATATCAGGACACATTCACTGATCTTTCTGTTATTCAAGAAACACATTCTCACTAGTAAATACAAATAAACCAAGATAATGAAACCATGTGTTTCATCTGTATTCTGAGTTAAGACTGTGATGTCATCACAGAGATTAAAATAATTTGACGTGCCCTAATGTTTCATTTTCATTTGATCAAGAAGGCCACCATGCTAGCACCTCCAACAGTAGCGATCATCTTCCATTGTGATAAGTCGGGGTTAAATTCCTTGACCCACAGACATACATACACACAGTATTATTTAAATTGCTGCTAGGAAAATCCAAGCATATTCTCTCATGTGTGCAATGCCCCTTTTGATACTGCATATTGGTCTTTGTCATGTATAGATAGTCTATTTTGGATCCAGTGGATCCAGTATGCTTAAGTGGTTCAGAAAACTTCCTGCTAACCTGTAAGAAATCCATTTGTCCACTCTTCAAACTGTTCTCTCCTCTCCAGTGTCCACTCTAGTAACCAAGAAGGAAATTGAATTTATCTTCCTACTACACAAGCCAAATTGGTTCAGATGCTTTGTTGAAAACACTTGAAGTAAACATATGGGATATCAAAAACAACTACAGTAACATGAAACATTACAGACATTATATTTTTCTATATTTTTCAGTGTTTCACAGACATTTGGCAATATGATCTATCTGGGGAGGGTTTGTTTATTTTAAATATATATACATAAAATCTAGACATCCTAAAATCATTCTTTGTATTTGGTAGTTTTCTTAGTTTGAATTGTTATTGGTAGCAAAATTAAAAGGGAGCAAGAACTGGATTATAAAACTTTCATCTTTCTACTTCATACAAATTCTAAAATTACTCAGTATCTTTCACTAAGTTTACACAGGTGACCCTAGTTTATCTCCTCCTCAGATAAGCTGCTCTTACTACTGGATCTGCTGTTGTTGCTACTGGTGGTACTGGTGGTGTGTGTGTGTGTGTGTGTGTGTGTGTGTGTGTGTGTGTGTGTGTGTGTGTGTATGTGTGTGTGTGTGTATGTGTGTGTGATTTTACTCTAGTCTTGAATTTTTTGTAGATATGTACAGTAAATTATAATGTCAAAAGAGAATGCAAAGAATGGACAGGTTAATCTATGCGACCCTCCATACAGACTCAATTCAGATGACAGCTAAAATAAATTGATTTATATTATTGGTTCATTTATGCATAATATTAAAAGGTGCTTTCCTGAGTTATGGAATTATTAATGGGTATATACTAATATAGACAGATATAGACAAGAGGTTGTTCCATCAAGAGATTTTTAGAATCTAACAATTAGTCTACTAATCTAGCGTCATGGATATAGAAACACACATATTTGAATACTAGTAATTCATCTTGGGTTATATGCTCCCTGCACTTGATAATAGAAGTCTCAGTAGACAAGACCAAAGTAATTTTAATACAGTGGTCATTACTGTAGATTCTCATAATTTCTTAATATTACAAGCATTTCTAAACTTTAGAAAACTCAGATTCCTAGATCTTTGGTTTCTTTGGTGTCTTTGTTGCTGTGGGAGTTCATTAGTAGTTTCAGAAGTCAGCAACCTACATGTACAGAATATTTATTCACTTAGACTTTTAAAGATACAAGCATGAATCTTGTTCCTCTATAAAGATAGGTTCACAGTATCAGAAAGACTCTCAATTACCACAAAATTTCCCCAAGTTGAACTAATAGATTCAAAATGAGCATATTTTGAGAAGTGTCCACATAACCTAAAATCACTAGGCAGACAAAAACTCTGAAAGTGGCTGTGACTTATTAAAACATTCTGACCAACAGGGCATTCTCCCAACTTTATACCCCACCCCATCCTACAAGGTTTTCTTGCTTTTTCATTGCCATTGTACAGACAAGGAAACTGACATTCTGACAGGAACGTTCACCCAAATGAGTGATATCCTCAATGGTCAGAGCAGAAAATTGGTTGTATCCACCCCAGATGTCTAAATCAACTCTTTCTACCAGTTCTTGCCATAAATGATGTCCTTCAAATCAATCCTTTCTGATTTCTGGCTCAGGGATAAAAGTTCTAACACTGTGTCCCAGCAAACTATGCTTCCGTGCACACAGGCTCTGCAGTATCAGAAAGAAAGACTCTTAATCCTTACCAAGTAATGTGTTTGAGCATGTTTGGTATTAGTCTTCTCAGTGATCAGAGCAGAAGAACAAGGCGCAGACAGCATGAGTTGCCCACCTCACAGAGACAAGACTGATGCATGGCATGTAGTTTTCCTCCATTGCCACTTATGCCTTTTTCATCTTTAATGTATCCTGAAACACTGCCTTGTAGAAAATCAGGATGCCATAAGGTAGGGGGTTAGGGTTGCCCAGCTTATTTGCTTTTTCAAAACATATCCCCAACCAGATCAGGCTATGTACTTCTGGATAGTTGAGAATAAAAGGCTGGAACCACTGAGAATCCCAGAGTTTCTGGCAATTGAGAAAATGACAGAGGACTATCAATCTTCAAACAAGAAAACTGCACTTTCACTGGTACTGTGGGTCTTCAGGTAACAAGTACCTGGAGGAAAATAAAACCCTGTGTGGTTCTCCCAAAGACTAGCATGAGGGTTGCTGAGATGCCTGAGTACTCGGTAGGGATACACCCATAGATTCTCTGTAAAGAGGCTTTTATTGTTAGGGAACTATGGCAAAGACAGACAGTACAAATATAGTCACACACAAAAATATGCCACTATAAACTCAGGCAACTGTCTTATTGTTAGCATTGAAAGGTCTCTGGTTTTCACCCCAGAGTTCATCAAAGAGATGATATTAAAAATGGAAAGATGTGGTATCCAAAGGCTTTAAGCTTTTAATCTCAGCATTCAGGGTGTAGAGGCAGGTAGATCTCTGAGTTCAAGGCCAGCCTGGTCTACAGAGCAAGTTCCAGAATAACCAGGGCTACGTAGAGAAGCCCTGCCTCTGAAAAATAAGCATACAAAAGCAAACAAATGAAAATGGAAGGAGTATATATGGGGGAAGGTTCAGCTGCTCCATAAAAGGGTAACACCACAGTCACCACAGAGGAGGCCAGATCAGAAAGTACGCCCAGTACCTCCATGTTCCTCATGTGCCCCTCTTACCCTATGAGCATGTGATATCATCTGTCCTGTCTGACTCAGCAAGGAAGCCCTCTAGAGACATGACTAAGACCAACCCAATGACTCTGCACCCTGAAACTGTGACCTAAATATCTTTATACATTTCTGAAAGAAAATAGCAGCATGATAGGAGGCATAAAGGAGACTTAATAATTATTGTTTTCAGTTTTTTGTCATCCTAGACAACATTTAGTTTAACTCTGGTAAAAGTGTGAATTGCAACATGACCAGAAGAGGTATGCTTTTAAAAAAAGAATGCATTCGTGCTGTAATTTTTCAGAAAGCTCAAGTTAGGCACCCTCATACTCCGTGCTAAAAGAGCCTGAGTTTGAGCTGTGATTAGTCTTTTCAGGAAGCCATTTTGTCAAAATATAAAACTTACTTCTGAAGCTAAGGGTCATGGACAGCTGCACAAAGCATTCTATATTTCAGACTGAAAATGAAGTAGTATAATAGAATAGACTCCTTATTGTAACTGACTACCCAAAGGATGAAAATGCTAAAATTCCAGCTGTGTCATCAAATCAAATAAGCTCTGCAAAAAACTAAAAAGAAGAGAAAAAAAAAATAACTGTGTTTGTAACTTTGCCCCAACACACTTGAAATTGATCCATCCATAATTATCTCTTCCCCTGAACAAAATGTTTTCATGATTTTTTGAAGCTAAAAAAAAAAACTTTTATATTGCTGTTTCTCAGGAAAGTTATTTAAAATTCCGTGTGCTGTTTTAAGTGATCATGCACACCACCAGAGCATACTGCATGATAGAGGTAAATGCTCCCATTGTTTCCTTGTGCAAGATTGTCCTCCATGACAAGGCACAGCTGTCAAAGCTTCTGCAGAACCCTGCTTTTTTTTGGCAGAGAAAACAATTATAATTTGAGGTTTGCTGACTCCTTTCCAAATATAGATCCCGTGCCTACAGAAGAAGATGACAGGCAGTACCAACTCCAGCAACTGAGCATTAAGGCTCCTGCTGCCTTGTGAAAAAGCAGGACAGCTGAGAGTCAGTAAAAGAAAGGCTTCAGAATTCATAGCATGTTTTGAAGGCCTAAAAGAGACAAGGTCTTCGTGACACTCCTCAACTCATGAACAATTGTCATTATTGTCTCACGGGTAAGAAGCAAACTCAAAGCCAACATGACAGATCTAAATCTGGGGGAACGTTTATAAAATTGTCAATCCATCTTATCAGTCCATCAGAAAACAAAGCATTTGTGCTTGTGTGCCAAGCCTTTAGGATTATATGTATTCAATAACTCTGTTCTATAAATCTCATGTGTGCTAAATTACTTGTAAGGTAAATGCTTAGTGATCCCTGAGGCATTTCCAAATGTTGACTTTTTGTGACACAATAAGATCATCTACAGATTCCCCACTTGAGGACCACAAAATCAAATTGGGGGTAGGGAAATTTCAAACACAGTCTCTAGGATTTTAGGGAAGTTGATGCCACCAGATGGGCATACACCTGATGGCTCTCCCTGCTCTACTGGGGAAGAACCTTGTGTCTGGGGGAAGTGGCAGCTCAATGAACTTTTGGAGGTTTGGGAAACTTTGAGACAGAGTAATATCTGTGGCTGGGGTATTAGGCATGAAGGTAGGAAGCCAAGCCATGCACAGACTCAGTCCTGAGACAAATGGTCTTAAGGAAGGCCTGCCTAACACTGCTGCCTGCTAGAGCAGGGTCTCTGGGAGAAGACCATTTTTGCACAGTGCAGATTGCTTGATGGTGTTATTGTAGTTTGCCTTCTGAAGTTGTTTTTGTTTGGGCCTTTTGGGGGGAGGGGGTTATTTTGTTTTATAACAATGCCAGGGTGAATCACCTTGGGATTCCTTGCCTTCTTGGAGAAGTGAAGGGAGGGCTTGGAGAGGACTGGGAGGAGGCAGGAGAGGAAGCAGTAGTGGGTGTGGGGAAAAATTTTAAATAAAAAAGAAGAATGAAGTCAGCTAAAGTAAAGTTTTAAAACACTTCTACCATGTCTGCTGAAATGACTCATCAGGAAAAGGCATTTGCCATCAATTCTGACAACTTCAGTCTGATGCCCAGTAGGATACAGGAGAGAGTCGGCTCTCACAAGTTGATTGTGACCTCTCCACATGTGTACCATAACATCAGCACAGACACACACAGTCACACAAACAAAGTTCTAATAACTTAGAAACCTCCATTACTTTCGAAGCAGATGACGTCTTTCCACTAGGAGGGCTGAATTCTGTACTGCTTCCAAATCATGCTGGAACTCTGGCTAGCTGGTTGCATTCCATGGCACCCATCCTAAGAACCTTTCATTCTATTTAAAGCAAATAAATAAACAAGTCATATTGGCCTCTGGTAGCCTAAGAAACCCTAACCTTTACATAGAAACTACATCATTCAATGTAACTTCTGAATTTTTCTTGACTTTTGTTTGCATACAAGAAAAGATAATCAAAAGTATGTGTGTGAAACTCCAAGCTAGTAAGCATGGGCAACAGACTAGCATGAGGATTCAGATAAGTAATTAGACCTAGTCGTGAATTTAACTCTGCCACGTGAAAATTAATATGAAACAGTATTTCAGATAAATGTGTTTTATTTATCGGACACATGAAACATTGTAGTCACAAAAGCTGGCTGGGGAGAAAGACACCTTTCTATTAATTAACTTCCAAAACTAATTTCAGATAATTCTTGTCACATTGATTACAGAATTAGCAACGTGGTAGCTGTGCTTAAGAAGGAAGCAATTGGCTACCAACTTAGGAAAAGATGCAAGACTCTGACATCAAGCTGGGGACAAAATGCATGCTTACAGTCACACCACTCCTGAGACTGAATCAGGATGTTGAATTTGAGGCTAGCCTGGGTTACATGGTAGAGTCTTGCAAAATAATTAAATAATACTTGCTTTTTGTATCTATGTTGAAGATTTCCACTGAGAAGACTAAGAACCTGTGAATTTCTTGTCTGCTAAGAATACACACGTATTTTTGCACTTTCCAACCCTAGAGAAGTGAATTGTATCACCTATATCACCTATATCCTCACTTACACTACAAGAGCTAGAATGATACCTGAAGCTCACTCCAGCCATTCTTTTCTTCCAGAGTCACTACTCTTGAGTCCTCTCCCTTCAAACAAGACAGAACAAAAATCATTCCAAAGCCAATTAATTTTTGAGCTCTCAGTTTATGCCAATCTGTTAGAAAATCATCTATCTATGTTTGTCACTGAGGGCATCTCACTTTATAAAATGAGGAGGGGTGAGGAAGATGGTTCTGGAAAAATTACTCACTCGGTGAGATCATTTCAGCCACCATGGGTGAGATGTAAATGGGTAAAAGACAAATTTCACAGGAATTTTTGAGATAGTTGTAAATTAAGAATACTCACAAATCTTGTGTGACTCTCACCT